>OZ023330.1:33780931-33803431 GCA_964007535.1 Brachyptera risi | reverse complement strand
TAACACTCGATATTTTTGACATCGATTTTTACCACACTGCGTACCGTTACATACAAATAACACGTTGCATGTTGTAAATATTCATTATGAATTGGCAATATTTCAGAAGATACTTTTTTGAACGCTATGCTATAATAATTATAGTTATAGTTAGTTATAGTTATTAGTTATACTTATGGTTTAGTATATTTATTATAGTTTAACTATAATACATGTATCCGGAAAGTCCCTGCGATCGTTTAAATGTTGAACTGTAGATGACATTGAAAATTGTACGCTTTGTACTTAACCCCGTCAATACGAACCTCTCATCCATAACAACAACTGTAGTGTTTCCATACCTATATCTTTTGACCAACCAGAACCAATTTCAATTTTAATGACTTTTTTCAAAATAAAATTCATTTGAAAATCTTCAAAATAAAACATTTTAGAAGATTTTTTTGGCCAAGAAAAATCGTGCAATAAGAGACCTTAGTCGTGCAATAAACTGAAAATAAATATTGTTTTTTTTTTCGAAGTTATATCACCCATCAGGCCGTCATAAGTAATATACCACACACTGCAATAGCGTAACTAAAGTGATTTCATGGCCACAGCAAGAGGAACAAGTCTAATAAGTGCTTCATTGTCTTTCATCATTCGAGGTGTTTTATTGATCTTAAAATAACCTTGGACAAAAATGACAATCTGTTGAATTACACGACCACTTGTATTTTTCCATGGTTTCCAAAAAAAAAACGCGATAAAAATTCAGTAAGCTCATTATGTGACAGTGACCACTATGATTTATGAGGTATAAAAAGTAGTATAGGTTTACTATGTCCGTATATTTCTTGTCATTCTGAGAACATCACCGAGACGCGTGGCCGAGTGGTAACACAGTGAACCGTCATTCGGGAGATCGGGGTTCGATTCCCGCCGTAGTCGACCATCTTGACAGGGGTTTTTTGTGGTTTCCCTCTGCCGTTCAGGTTGATACTGGGATAGTTCTTTAACTATAGGCCAAGACCGGCTCCTTCCCACCATCCAAAACACCTAATAAAATAACCTTTCATCTCATCATCCCATCATCTCATTCATCATCCACTGACGCCAATAGATCGTAGTCATCAGTATAGTACGTCGTTGAAACCCAATATGAAAAAGAGAACAATATAGAATGGTTGAGAGGTACTCACCCACAGCGTCACCTTTTCAATGTCACTGTAACATATAAACGATCGTAGAGGCATTTCGTCTGAACAAATTGTAGTACCGGTACTGAGAGTTGAAACATCATCCAGGAGAGCGGGGTTCAATTACCTCCATGATCGACCATCCTCACAGGGTTTTTTTGTGGCTTCCTCTGTATGTCAATACTCGGATGGTTCCTTAACAACAGTCAATACTCGGATGGTTCCTTAACAACAGACCACGAACGACCAATACCCACTATTCAAAAACACTTGATAAAATAACTTTTCATCTCACCATCCAATCATCTCATACATCATTCACCGTCGCCAATAGCGCTAGATCTTAGTCATGCAGTATAGTGCGTCGTTGAATCCAATATAAATATGAAATAATTAGATAACATATTGTAGTGATGGACTTACTGCTTCACATCATTCAGAGAAGTATCTTCCGGAATACTGTCGATCCATAATGAACGTTCACAATATTAAGAGGCCTCTTTACATCTTGCCTACCGGCTTGATTGCAGACGTTCGGGGCCCAAGTTGGCAACGGAAAACCAATCATCGTATCAACTTGCAGTTTTCGGTTAAATGATCACTAGTATTCAATACGTGCTCGTACGAAGAGCTTTGGTTCGTGGTATGTTTTCAACTCTTTCAAAATAATTGTCAAAAATCAACATGTTTCTACCTGTTTTTCATTGTTTTTACGATTTTTTCAGAGTAACTTGATAGACAAATATGACTTTTAAAGAACATACAGGCACAGATATACTCATTGTTGTTTCATTGCAAGAAGAATTAGACTGATTGGTTCTACCGTTTACCCACCATGTGTTGGGAGCTAAAGGCCTGTACTGACGCTTTTTGTCCTGTTTTGTTCTACTCATGGGCTGTGAGATGTAAAGTAGCCTCTTACGTGGCAAGTTATTTGTGTGTATGTACGGTACGTTGTGATTTCAAAATCGATGGCAAAAATACGATTTCAACTGTTGCATACAAGCGATCGTTCCACTTTTGTTATGAATGCCCGGTATTACCAACGTGGGAGTAGCTTCAACTGACAGTTCAAAGTTGTTATCACCATGGTTACCTGTGATATTTGTTCTCGCCAACTCTCAGATAACTGCTAACTGGAGTTGGTAATACCGGTCCCAAGTCACATTTGAGTTACATTTGCGACAAATATTGTCTGCACAGTATGAAGTATTTGTCAATTCTGTATTTTGCGCTGTTGAAGTTTTATAATTATTTACACCTGTGAAATCACTTTGGCGGGAAATTTTCACCCTTCAAAGACCGCACAGACGCCTCGAAAGCGTATTTCATCTCTATTTATTCGGGGGGTAAGAACGTCCACTATTCGAACGATTCTATCTTGTCAAACAACCCTAACTTATGTACCCATTTCCACGAGTCGATATGTATTGATCAGTTTATTAGATTTTAAGTTATATTTTTCGTATGATGTTTATGAGTGTGTACATAATTGGATGAGCGTAGCGAAGATCCCATTTCACATACCGAAAAAAAATGGGCTTCGTTTTCATATTTTTTAAATTTGATTATTTTTTTGGTGATTTTTTGCGCAGCATGCATACAAGTCAGGAAAAAACCTATCAACTTGAAACTTTTTCTACATATTTCTGTCATACCAGAATAGGCTGGGATTGTTTTTAAGGAAAATCGGTCGGAAGGTTTTTCCGTAAAAAATCGAAAAGAATAAGAAATTCTCATAAGAATAACCCGAAGGAAAAATACTTGTAAAACAAGAATCCTTCAAAAGCTATCAAATTCTCACCGAATATGAAAAATACTATTATACACCTTTTCAGAGATTTCTGCAACAATCGAATGAGAAATAACAAAGAAAACGCAATAAAAGTGTACATTTTATTGTATATCTGGATCAATTGGTTCTGCAAAGTGTATATGCGACAGGTTGCAGCACTATAAATATCAACAAGTTGTATTTTGGTTAGGTTTTTGAACGTTTAAAGTAATCCAAGGTCCGTATAGATGTGGATTGATCTGACGAAATATTTTCATTCTATAGATTTCTATACTTTTAAGCACATCTCACAACGCAAATACCGCGTTTTCCTAGTTTATTTTATACTGTATCAATGTACTAATTGGAGAACAATATGATGATGTAGAAATGCCATAAAAAAATGAATAAAAGAATATTTGAACATTAAAAAAATTCAACGAGTCAATGTATTGATGCATTTCCGGGATAATTGTTTTTGACCCATGAACTTGTTTGTTTACCACTTCAACAGTTTGTTTGATGAGTTGGGGATGTTGTGTATGAATGTTCTTCTCATGCATATGAAAATCTTAAACATATAGTTCAGTTTTAGTCTATAATAGGTTAGTTTTTATTATATTTCTGACGTGCCTTATATTTTATCATGAACTATTTATAGGATGTGAAAATCGAATAGGCAAATAAAGTATTGAAATTGAAATTAAAATTGAAATTGAGTTTCAAGTGGTGATATCACCCTTGTGGTACCCTAACCGAACGATTTTACACTATCAACCTTATCCTTGTTTGGAGGAAAACGACGTCGTGTCAAGATTATGTTATGTCTTTTGTGAGAGTTTTGAAGATCCGACAGAATGTTCACCTACTTTTAGTATCAATTAGTGTATGAACCGCGTCTTATCAGAAATGAAAAAGTGAATTTTATAGAAACATAATTGGTAACCAAGGGTGATAATAAGTTGATCTGATATCGCTTCATTCACTAATTGATTGCACACAATCATTCCGTTGTTGATATATTTTAATTGTGGCATTCTGTGTTTTGATGAGCACAATGGATGATATGGTATATTTGACAATGAATAAAGTTAATATTATGGTGAAATATTATTATCTGAATCATTATTTTCCATCTGCTTGTCATTCATCATATAATTATTAGGATTGTGAAAGAAGTGAATATTTGTGGACAATCAAATTTACATTTTACACTTTCAAAATGTGGTAAATAAAGTGCCAATTTGTATTGCCCTTTCTGAAAGTTATTGTGGGTGCAAGTGTATATCTGATTATAGTATCTGATTTATCTGACAATGCTGAACATCGTACGTTGACTTGACTAACTATACACTCTATGTCACTGACTTCTCTGGTTGGTTTTTGTCACGCCTTGGCTTGACATTGACACCGGCCAATAACATCTGTTCGACCTTTTGACCAATAACGTTACCTAAAACCAAAATTAGTCTATATATAATATATATATATATATATATATATATATATATATATATATATATATATATATATTTATATATATATATAAATATACATTCATATATATATATATATATATATATATATATATATATATATATATGAATATATATATATATATATATATATAAATATATATATATATATATATATATATATATATATATGTGTGTGTGTATATATATATATATATATATATATATATATATATATATATATATATATATATATATATATATATATATATATAAATATATATATATATATATATATATATATATATATATATATTTATATATATATATATATATATATATATAGTTGCTATGGTGGTCCAGTTGACAGACGCTGAACCGTCATTCAGGACGCAGAGATTCAATTCCCGCTGTGGTCGACCATCCTGACGAAGATTTTCAAGATATTTTTCCTCTTTCGCCAAAGATGGTGAACACAGGGATGGTTGCTTAACAACAGGTTACGACTGTTCACTTCCCACTATCCAAAATCACTCAATATAATTTCATCTCATCTCATCCCCTTTCGTTATATGCCCTGACACCAATAGATATCAGTCATCATTACAGTGCATCTTTGAGTCTAATAAAAGTAAATGCTGTAAACCTGACTCGAAACACCAAGATAGGCCTACTGGTGTGACGCCAAATTATGTTCACGTGTCAACTCCACGTGACACACCCTTAAAGTACCCGGACACATGGACGGTGGCGTAAAGGTGCTTCCGTGGCTCCGTAATCTCCAGAGCTGTCGTTGAGAGCGATTTATTTGCTCCCAAGAGGGTCACTCATGACGATGAGGTCTGGAGTGAGGGCCCAGACCAAGTTTGGATCGTCTCAGTCGATTGGAAGCCTTTTGTCGAGCGGAGTATTTCGAGGGAGTACAGAGCGTTGCGTTTTTATTATATTATCTTTGTTTTTCTCATTTGTTTTCCGCACTTACTTTTTTATTTCTTCACCTCTCCCTCCATACGCTCGAAACATCCACTTACGTTGACAACTGTGGAAAAGTACATATAGACATGATAATATAGGTGCAAAACGCTCTTACTGTCAACGCGCCTTTGAACCCTAACAATTAATCAATCAATCTAACGTAACATGAGTATAAAATCCACCAGCACATGTAGCTGAGTGCTTTACGCACTTGCTTCATGTAACCCGGGAGGCAGTGCACACATCGGACTCCCGCTACCGTCCATCTTTACAAAGTTTTTTCGTAGTTTCCCTCTGTAGTTTAGGCTGATGCCGGGTTGTTTCCCCACAATAAAGGCCACTATCGCTTCCTAAGTTCCTTCTTACTATCCTTTTCACTACCCATTAATACCTTCATCCCATCATCTCAATAATTATTCATCCGACGCCAATAGATCTCAGTAATCATTACAGTGCGTCGATAAAACTCAATATATAAAAAATTAAACATGACCCTGACTTCGTATGAACGTAACGGTGAAATATTGTGTCTTGGACATAATCATTTCGTCGCTAATCCGGGTTTTTCCCCGGCCTTGGATCGGCCGCGGTGTAGCAAAATAGGTTGTTCAAGTTCAAAGTTTGTTCAGTTGACCGTTACAGCCAGAATCTTTTAACTTTGGAGAATGACATTAACTGCGATCTCTTGGCCCGCATCGGTTGTTATTGTTGTTGTTCTTGTACTTTACTTGAATTAGACTTTTTTTCACCTAACCTACCTTAGTTCATGATATTTGCACTGAACCAAACATCATAATGTATATATTTATTCTTTGAATGCTTAATGAAAACATGAATACATAAATAATAATTAATATAGGCCTAGAATGAATCTGTAGATGGGAATTGAAAAGAAATTGAAACAAAAATGATCAATATTGTGAATAGTGTACTAGAGCAAAGAAGAAAGAAAAAAGAGAAGGTTTCAACAATGAGAAGAAAACAAGATCAAGATAGTGAGAAGATTCAAGATTGTACAATATAAAATGGAACATTTTTCAGTGAATCATATAGTCAAGGTGTGTAGAGCGATTTATTTGCTCCCAAGAGGGTCACTCATGACGATGAGGTCTGGAGTGAGGGCCCAGACCAAGTTTGGATCGTCTCAGTCGAGTGGAAGCCTTCTGTCGGCCGGAGTATTACGAGAGAGCACAGAGCGTTGCGTTTTTATTATTTTCTGATTTTACTCTATTCAGATATCTCGCTCATTAGATGAGCGTAAGCGGAGATTCCATCCCACTCTTATAGGGCTTTGTCTCTGTGTTTTTTTTTCTTGTTTTTTTTTTTTGTGCACTGCACATGTTACAGGGGTCGACTGATCGACATTAAACTTTTTCTATACACGAAAACTTATCCAACTTAGAACTGTATAGTTTTTGGAATGAATCGGTCGAGCCGATTTTGAGAAATATCATCTCAAAATTTCTAAAAACCCCATAAGATTGGTCTAGGCAAGAAAATATGAAAAATAAAATCTCTTCAAATGGAATGAAATTTTCTGTGAATGTGTATGCATGGATGATACACATTATCGCGATTTTGTATTCAATTCGAACAAGCCGTTTTGAAGAAAATAATTAAATCAACTGTTTTTATTCATCAATTATTATTATAGAAATTAAAGCAGATTCTGGGGTCTTACCTAATAAATGTCGTGCTAGTGCCAGCTAGCTCCAAGAGGTCAAGACTTTGATTGGTCAATATCTCCCAGGAGAGCTACCTGGCATGGCAACATGTCTGGTCTCTGTATTTCCATTGTTGTTAGCACAAAATCTTAGAGCTGCTCTCGAGGTGAGCTACGAAATGTGATGAATTATTCAGTCCAAGAGACCGTGAATTTGTTTTCATGATATATTGTCATTGTTGGTAGCTTTTTTAGTAAACATTGACCAATGGGCGTCCTAGTCTCTTGGAGCTAGCTAGCACTAGCACGAAATTTATTAGGTAAGGGTCCAGCGAGATTCACAGCTTTCTAGATTCGATATTTGCCCAACGATAAAGTCTTCTTTATATGCGTCAAGGTGTGTAGAATACCAGAGTCGATAAAGTAGCAAGAGAAGAACTACTTCAACGACTATTATACCTTATTCAGATATCTCGCTCATCTTACAACGCTTATGTTGCTTTTGGTTAGTCTTACAGTGCATATACTGAGTTTGCCTAGTTTCCACAACTCATAATACAAATGTATGCATTTTTTTTCTTCTCTGAAACTTTTACTTCAAGATTCATTGTTTTTTAATTAACTATATCATTATTGATTATTCTTTGGAGTGGTGAGATCGCCCTTGTGCTGCTCCGTCTAAAGATCTTTTATTCCATCCATAGCCTTAATTGATTGGGGAACAATGATCTGGTATTCTACCAAGTGTCGATGTTATTTAAGAAGAAATGCAAACCCCATAACGAACCCATAATAGTTACTCATTACGTGAACCCTCATAAATTAAACCAAAGCTATTGAAAAGTGGTTTTCCCACAGTATTTTTTGGTATGGTTCCAGTGAAAATGTTATAATCAAGGGATACCCCAAGGCAGGAACTGTATCGTATGGCATGACTCATAAGGCGTAGTAGACCGGTTCGTTGATAGAGTACCGCAATATGAACAATGACCTGTATATATAGCAACCATCTTTCCTACATGTGAAAACCCCAGACATCATTCGGGACTTTACTAACTACATACAGGTGGTACCCACTAGAGGAAAACATCATATTTTTCATGGTCGATAATTATACCAGGAAAACGCGGGATGCGCGTTGTGAGATGAGCTTAGAAGTATGGAAATCTATAATGAAAAATGACTTGTCTACTCAATTTACATCCACGGACCTTGGATTACTTCAAACGTTCAAAAACTTTACCTGCAACTTGTTGATATTTATAGTGCTGCAACCTGTCGCATATACACTTTGCAAATCCAATTGATCCAAATATTCAATAAAATGTACACTTTTATTGCGTTTTCTTTATTATTTTACATTCAATTGTTGCAAAAATCTCTGTAAAGGTGTATGATAGTATTGTTCATATTCGGTGAGAATTTGAGAGCTTTTGAAAAATTCTTGTTTTTCAAGTATTTTCCCTCCGGGTTATTCTTATGACGATTCTCCAACTTTCCGATTATTTTCCGGAAAAACCTTCCGACCGATTTTTCTGAATAAGAATCCCAGCCTATTCTGGTATGACAGAAATATTTAGAAAAAGTTTCAAGTCGATGAGTATCTTTTCCTGACCTGTATGCCGCGTACAAAATCACAAAAAAGAAAAAACATTAAAACCAAGCCCATTTTTTTTCGGTATGTGGAATAGAATCTACGCTACGCTCATCTAACTAGGAAAACGCGGGATGCGCGTTGTGAGATGAGCTTAGAAGTATGGCAATCTAGAATGAAAACTAACTTGTCAGCTCAATTTACATCTACAAACCTTGACTTACTTCAAACGTTCAAAAACCTCACCTGCAACTTGCTGATATTTATAGTAACCTGCAACCTGTCGCATAAACACTTTGCAAAACCAATTGATCGAAATATTCAATAAAATGTACACGTTTATTGCGTTTTCTTCATTATTTCTCATTCGATTGTTGTAAAAATCTCTGAAAAGGTGTATAATAGTATTAATCATATTCTGTGAGAATTTGAGAGCTTTTGAAAAAATCTTGTTTTTCAAGTATTTTTCCTCCGGGTTATTCTTATGAGAATTTTCCAAACTTTCCGATTATTTTCCGGAAAATAACAGACATATTTAGAAAAAGTTCAAGTCGATGAGTATCTTTTCCTGACCTGTATGCCGCGTACAAAATCACAAAAAAGAAAAAACATTAAAACCAAGCCCATTTTTTTTCGGTATGTGGAATGGAATCTACGCTACGCTCATCTAACTAGGAAAACGCGGGATGCGCGTTGTGAGATGAGCTTAGAAGTATGGCAATCTAGAATGAAAAATAACTTGTCAGCTCAATCTACATCTACAAACCTTGACTTACTTCAAACGTTCAAAAACCTCACCTGCAACTTGTTGATAATCATAGTAACCTGCAACCTGTCGCATAAACACTTTGCAAAACCAATTGATCCAAATATTCAATAAAATGTACACGTTTATTGCGTTTTCTTCATTATTTCTCATTCGATTGTTGTAAAAATCTCTGAAAAGGTGTATGATAGTATTAATCATATTCTGTGAGAATTTGAGAGCTTTTGAAAAAATCTTGTTTTTCAAGTATTTTTCCTCCGGGTTATTCTTATGAGAATTTTCCAAACTTTCCGATTATTTTCCGGAAAAACCTTCCGACCGATTCCTCTGAATAACAATCCCAACCTATTCTGGTATGACACCAACGTTCAGAAAAAGTTTGAAGTTGATTGATTCATTTCTCTGACCTGTATGCCGCGTACATAATTACAAAAAAAAAAACATGAAAACGAAGCCCATTTTTTTCAGGGTGTGAAATACTAGGAAAACGCGGGATGCGCGTTGTGAGATGAGCTTAGAAGTATGGCAATCTAGAATGAAAACTAACTTGTCAGCTCAATTTACATCTACAAACCTTGACTTACTTCAAACGTTCAAAAACCTCACCTGCAACTTGTTGATATTTAGATGAGCGTACGAAGCTTTCCATTTCACACCCTGAAAAAAAATGGGCTTCGTTTTTATGTTTGTTTTTTTTTTTTTTTTTTTTGTAATTATGTACGCGGCATACAGGTCAGAGAAATGAATCAATCAACTTGAAACTTTTTCTGAACGTTGGTGTCATACTAGAATGGGTTGGGATTGTTATTCAGAGGAATCGGTCGGAAGGTTTTTCCGGAAAATAATCGGAAAGTTTGGAAAATCCTCATAAGAATAACCCGGAGGAAAAATACTTGAAAAACAAGATTTTTTCAAAAGCTCTCAAATTCTCACAGAATATTAAAAATACTATTATACACCTTTTCAGAGATTTTTAAAACAATCGAATGAGAAATAATGAAGAAAACGCAATAAACGTGTACATTTTATTGAATATTTGGATCAATTGGTTTCGCAAAGTGTTTATGCGACAGGTTGCAGGTTACTATAAATATCAACAAGTTGCAGGTGAGGTTTTTGAACGTTTGAAGTAAGTCAAGGTTTGTAGATGTAAATTGAGCTGACAAGTTATTTTTCATTCTAGATTGCCATACTCTAAGCTCATCTCACAACGCACATTCTGCGTTTTCCTAGTTATAGTAACCTGCAACCTGTCGCATAAACACTTTGCAAAACCAATTGATCCAAATATTCAATAAAATGTACACGTTTATTGCGTTTTCTTCATTATTTCTCATTCGATTGTTGTAAAAATCTCTGAAAAGGTGTATAATAGTATCAATCATATTCTGTGAGAATTTGAGAGCTTTTGAAAAAATCTTGTTTTTCAAGTATTTTTCCTCCGGGTTATTCTTACGAGAATTTTCCAAACTTTCCGATTATTTTCCGGAAAAACCTTCCGACCGATTCCTCTGAATAACAATCCCAACCTATTCTGGTATGACACCAACGTTCAGAAAAAGTTTGAAGTTGATTGATTCATTTCTCTGACCTGTATGCCGCGTACATAATTACAAAAAAAAAAACATAAAAACGGAGCCCATTTTTTTTCAGGGTGTGAAATGGAAAGCTTCGCTACGCTCATCTAAAAAAGCTTCGCTACGCTCATCTAATAAGATCAAGATGTGATGATTTCTCAAGTGATGTTCTTTCGTTTTATTCATTTTTTATATATTGGGTTTAACGACACACTATGATGATAACTAAAATCTATTGACGTCAAATGAATGATTAATGAGATGATGGGATGATGTGATGAAGGTTTTATTGGTAATGGGAAGGATATTGAGAAGTAAGCGGTCGTGGTCTATAGCATTAGCTTGGATCTCAGAGGGAAACCACGAAAAAACTCTGTGAAGATGGACGGTGGCGTGGATAGAACCAGGTTCGATATGCCCCTTACCTCCAGGAGCACATGAAACGAATGCGTTAACCACTGCGCTGCATGTGGCAGTATCTTTCGTTTGATATCATTGGTGTGTACACAAGAAGAATTTTACATTACACATTCCTGATATTATTTACCTGATAGAAAAGACCCTGAAAACCCTGAAACTAGATCATTATTAATATTGCCGATATGTAATTCCCTGATTTTAGAGAAAACTAAAAATCATACCTTAATTTCAGAATTTTTTTTTTTTTTTTTGTTCTCCCGAGACCACGGGAGACCACGTGGGCATTACCGATTCTGTGTAGAAACATAAACATAATCGAGGAATTGAGGACTTATACGGGACTTGAACTCACGTCATTTTTGAGTTCATTCCAATAAAACCAGTGCCTTTGCTGACTATATATTGGAAGTAGTCACCATAGAAATAACCATACCTATAGAATAACCATAGAACTGATTGATAGTGTAAAATATAAAATGAAAATGAGATACATAGAATACAGGTTCGATAAAACTCGAAGAATTAAGTTTTAACCATGAACAACCATGAATAATTATATATGAGAAACATTCCAGTTTTTCTCTCCAAAATGTCTGGTCTGATTTATTGTAAGAATTACTAAACGTGTATCTACAAAAGAAGGTCGTCTACCAACTTCATAATTGTAAAAAGTCTGGTAATTGAAGAGAAATTCTGTGTAGCTTCCAACATTTAAAACACGATCTAAAGATGAAGCTGTATTTCAGGTCGTAAAATTCGCCCTGAAATATCATCCAACCTAAAATTCCCTTAGCTTAGCCTAGCTTTGAAGATAAGACGGCGATGTTTGCATTTGTTATATTGATGAACGATTTTGTTCACCAATAAATACAAGTGAAACAATAGAATATGAGTGTAAACTTGAATAATAGGTAAGGCACCGATGGATGAAAGCTATCATATCTAACTATCACTAACCATAACTATAACATATCTAAGCTATCATAATTATCGTACCATAGATAATAGGTATCGTACCGATGGATAGCGTTCCAGAGCTGTGCAACCAGCTATGTATTTAAAACCCAAGATGTGGTGTCATCGTGGTACAAATGACGCTATATACACTCTTGAATAAAGCATTATATATTCAATGTATTGTTGTTTTTGTATATTAATAACTTTCTTTTGCCTGTAAACGGAAAGGCGAATATACGTGTGCACATAATATTCTTGCACAGATTTTTTTCTGTCCACATTAAAGTCTTCTTTGTCGAAGATATCTCGCACAAATCGAAAAAAACAGTCCACTACTTAATCAAAAAAATGTCGTGGGACACAATGTTGGAATTCACAATTCAATTTTGATTTTAATTACCACAGAAAACTGTAAGATCTGACAGTAAGTACCAGTGGCGTGCAGGCTATATATAAGGAGGAGCACGGCGCTCCACCTCAAAAGTGGGTGGGTGTACAAATTCAAAAGCTTCGGAAGAAAAGGCCTGATAATTGCACGTAGATTCATGATACACAATCATCTATGTGATTGTGTACGAATGAATCAATGTAGACAGTTATGTGGAAGAGCATGGGGGTACCAGGGAGGTAAGTATAGGCCTATCATTTCACGAATGTGGAAGATCAAATAAGTCAGTACCCAAACCCACCACAGGTGGAGTGCTTGTTTCATATGAGGAAACATCGAGAATAAAGGCTTGCCATTCAATTCCAATTATTATATCTAAGGTCTGGCCTTACCAAGATCAATAAAAGCCATGATATGAGAATCAGTTGAAATCAAAATATAATTGATCAATTGGTAGAACCAATCGGTCTAACCGAGAACCATCGGTGGTAGCTGGTTGAGCACCCAGTTCAACTTACTCATTAGTAATTTCTGCACCAAGTTATGTAATGAGTCCAGGTGAGCAAATTGACTTTCAGACCTTTAGGAAAACACTCCATATCATGTCTCTCTGTTTGATGGTTAGTCTAGTTTTTAGGACACTCCACAGGTTGAGAGGGAACACAGATCGCATTTTCAATTTTGCGCGCAGCAAGTGCACGCATTCAATTCCCCCAGCTTATCTCACCCCACCTCTTTTCCTTTCCCGCTCAAGGGCAGCTAGTTGTACAATGTACACGTTTCGTCGTTTTTATTCTCTTCCAGTAGGCCTAATTCCAGTTCCAAAGCAATCAAAATTATGAATCACCTGGAAAAAAACATAAAAAAAAATCCCTGCGGGGCTGTTGGGGGGCCTTCCCCCCCAAACCCCCCGCGGGTCACCGGCTTCGCACCCGCTTGCTTCTCTACGTCTTTCTCTATGAACCACGTTTTGATTTTATATACATGGCTTGTTTGAGTTGTCACACTCTTCAATTTACCACTTCGAGGGCGACGCACCACGGAGATGGGGTGTACCACCCCCTATCCGGGGGTGTCTGCTCCACTCTAATTCGACCCTCTGCACGCCACTGGTAAGTACATCCACATGTTTCTCAGTTCTCAGTTGTGTATCCATAAAGCTTTAATCCAAGGTATCAATTGTACAAAAATGATTCTCGGAAGATTTTAGTTTCCCATTGCCAACCTCTGTGTTATTCAAAAAATGTCATCTGAGAATTGAAAAAAGTAAATTTCACTTCAGTAATTCGGTAAGAGATACGACATTTTCAAAAATGAAATGCATCTCGTCGTGAAAAGAAAAATGATGCAGTCTGTAAACCGGTAATATAAACTCGTCCAATTGATCCCATAGTGTTTTCATATCAACTCGAAAATTATGAAGATTCATCTTTCATATGAGTATTTTTTCTCTTGGCTCATGAAGATATTTTGGATTTACCCAACAGCGATACTTTTTTTTTTAAATAACATCGAAACTTGATACAAAATCATTGTTTCCCAATTAAGGCTGTGGATGAAAGATAGGATCGTTTGGACGGGGCACCAAAAGGGTGATCTTACCACCCCATTTTGAAAGTTTATAACCAATGAACTTCAACACCAGGACTGTGCTGTTACTAAAATATGACTGTTACTAAAATGTTACAGCGATACTAAAAAATGAAATGAACATTGAAAGTTGGACAGTGATGACGTTTTCATAGCAGTGACATATGATATTGGGATGATATTAAAGGTGAAACCGGTCATTGTACGTCATTAATATCAATGTAAGAAGACGATTTCTATGTCATAATGATCTTTGACGAATCGCTATAGATATGACGAACATTTTATAATGACGTCTGGACATTATTAAAGTAGCTTAATATTAATTACTAAACATAAAAAACAGTCATAATGGTCAATTATTGTGTACAAGAACAAGGAAATAAGGTATAGCCATACTGGGTTACCGAGTGTTGAATCTTAGATTGAAGCTATCGATGTTTTATTTATTCGCTCATTTATTCATTCATTTATTTATTTATTCATTCATTTATTTACTTTAATTTAATCAGTCGGTGATTATGAAACTATCTGAAGTGATGATGAGTGGAAGGACGTTTACAAAAACCCATGCCTTATGCGGAATAAAATTCAAAGAAAAGCAATTCAAGATCATTGAGCCAATCGAATATTTTCTTCCTCAACAAAAATGATTGAATTGATTATGCGAGAACTTACAGTTTACAGTTGATAGTTCACAGTTAATAGTTTATAGTTCACAGTCTGACAGTGAAATGCTTCTTGTGAGGTCTTGCCCCTATACATCCTAAGTAATTATCCTCATAGAGCTAATTCGCAAACAACGATTTTATGTCTGCCTTCGATTATAAAAACTGATGATTATGTATTTGTTATATAAAAAAATCCCCGAAAATAGTAAATTTAATTGTATGGATGGACGTTTGCTGAATTTGTAATATGAATTTGAATTTGAAATCACACAGTTGCTGAATATCTAAACTAGAAACCAAACAGCACAGGTATTCATACCGTTATTTATTTATTACCAATGATCATGATACAGTACTTTAATCCAAATATACTTTTAAGTTTACTTCTGATTAACCATGTACTAGGTTTAAGTATGAAACCAGCAAGGGTATCATTATAGTTACTTAAAAGGCACTCTCAATTGTGAAATGTATATAGGAATAATTATTATATACTATGTTAGGTTGATAATTTGACATTCAGAAATTAACTATCTGTATTATCACCATGTACCATACTTTCAATATTTTTATTTCTGCAAAATCCTATAGCTAAAAACTTAATTCTGACAAGGTTAGGTGGAAGAGCGGCGTTCCGACCGAACCTCACCCTTTTATAATGTATCATAAATTGTTATACATTCAAGATGAATAAAGTTTATTCTATTCTATTCTATTCTACGTGATCAGAAAGACGAATCCACAAAAAAAAAATCAGGAACCACTCTCAGATCTTTAATATAATAACCTAAATGCGCCGGAATGTTTTTTTATTATTCTTAATGACATCGAAACTTGCTACAGAATCATTGTTCCCAAAGTGAATTGAAATGAAAGTATATTTAATGTTCATGAGGTGAGCTTCGAAAAACCGTCTCAAAAGATGAACTCCGTATCTTGATCAACGAATAAATATATACACACCTATTTAATATAAATATATATATATATATATATATATATATATATATATATATATATATATATATATATATATATATATATATGACACGATGGATATCTCTACTGTTCAACCTTCATCCATACCATTACCCACACATTAACATCATTGAAAGATACCCTCCTCGTTAGCTCGGATGGTTACGAGCAATTGCGTATCAAGCAAAAGATCCGGGGTTCGATTCCTCGACGAGGTGGTATTTTTGCTGTACGTTCCAGAGTGATTTATATATTATATATATCAATATTAATATTAAATATATTAAAATTTAAAATAGCCACCCTTGGTAGCTCGGTCAGCTGAGGCATCGCTTCAGAAACTGAAGACACCGTCGGGCGTGGGTTCGAGTCCCGTATAAGGCATGTGTTTTTGCTAACATCCTTTCACTCATCATCACATTATAGTTTCATAATTACCTGCTGATTCGTCTCCCCTTATAACCTAGCTGTCGGTGGGGTCGTTGAGCGAACAATAATCATCTGATCCTAATATATAATATTTGAATAAGTAAGTATTTATTTAGTGTTTGAACTAAATTAGTCGTATTATAATAACGCAGATATCGATATGTTATGTTGACTCATTTGAGATCAATGCCAAGTGAGCGGGAATAGCCATTTTCATTCTATACACGAGAGCCGAGATTTCTCGCATGCTTTAGCAGTGTCAGTGCTAATAACCGTATTGAATTACCGGACTAAATATGGAGGCCGGTTTAGTCGAACGTCCCATTAACGATCAGATGTTTCTATATTCATAAATCCACCAGTATGTTATCAAAATCATCATTTTCGTATGCACAAAAGAATAATATCTTCTACCAGCAAAACAAACATAAATATCAGCGTTATATTTGTGAAGCTGTGGTATTTTACTGGTCATTTTTTGTATCATGAATAGAATTACGATTAAGAACACAACTTCATCTTTCAAAAAAGTTGAATGTCTTAAACTGCATACATTTTTGAGTATTTTACCATCATCAGTTGGTTTATGACTTTCATTCAAGTAGGTACTCAGTGTAGAAATATGATTGGCTATTAAAGGACACTATATTACAGAAAACAATCATTTCCAATCTTATAGGATGTGAAATATAACAGATTATGGGTAATAACCTTGTTGGTATATTGTTTCCCGATCAATGATACGTAAAAGTGAATCCGAGTGATCCAAGGATGATGGCTATTTCATAAGTAAATTATATAGAATATCGATAATTATTATTCTATTCCGACTTCCGGAACAGAAACTTGCTCTTACTAGATATAGAGATGAAAATAAAGCAATTAATCATGTTTGGAGTTATATACTTGTGAAATTGAATTGGATTGAATTGATGTGAAATGGAGTGAATGTGAATGTTCGCTCCTGAATGACGTTCAATTTATCAGTTCACTTTTTAAAGATTGTTGATCGGATGAACGAAAGCGAAAAGCCGAAGAGTTAAATTTATCAGACTTGATGAATGAACGTTTTTTTGTCGTTCGCACTCCACAGGATAAATGAAAACACAAATTCATATTAAACTTGGCGTACACATAATGTCAGCATCTGAATCGATTCATGGAATAGTTTTTGAGGCGCAATCGGTGAACCAATATTGAGAAAAATCAATTCGAAAATTTGAAAGTCCCTACTATAAGAACAGCATGAAGGGGAAATTTGTGACAAATATTGTCTTCGGAAGAATTTGTTACAAGAATATAATACACTTCATCCAACGTTTTCATGCGTTGTGATGAGCCAAATCATAATGTATCTGTTGGGATAAATAATCATATTGAAATAATCACATGTAAAACCAATTAGAGTACAAACGACCAACATAATTAACAGTCACAACCGTCTGAGCTGCATTATTATAGAGATATCACTGAATTCATAGTTTCAAAATCAATGTGTATGACGAGTGATGGTGTGTGTGGAGCTTACCTAGAGATTTCACACGCATCCCTCGCTCATTCTCACTCTATATTCGTCGAAATTACGACTGAGTGAAATCCCGACTCATCGAAATCCCGATTCATCAACTTTGAGACATTTACGTAGCTGTTCAATTCGTCGACTGGTAATATTCGTCGAAATCTCCACTCGGTGAAATCCCGATTAGTCTACATTTTAGCCATTTACGTAGCTGTTCAATTTGTCGACTGGTAAGATTCATCGAAATACCGACTCGGTAAAATCCCGATTCGTCGAAATGCCAATTCGTCGACTTATTTTACCACATTTTGAGCAAGTCGACGAATCGGGATTTCATTGAATTGGGACAATTCAATGCAATGTGCTGAATTTGTCAACAAATCATTTGTATTCTTCATAATTCCTTTATTTGTCTATTTACAGATATTGTGTTCAACGATCATTAGCATCGTTGAATGACAACTGAGGTGAAGAGAGATGAGAATAAATATTATTTCATTCGTGTTCTGTTCGGTGGGAAGGAAACTATAACGATTTTATGGAACCATGGAGTTGGAACTCCATGATGGAACCATCCTAGTATTCACTTCAGAGACAGAGGAAAACCACGATTCACCTCTGTCTCTAAATTGTCGACCATGGTTTGAGGAGAACCACGGTCTTGACGGTAAAATTAGGAACTTACAAATTGGCATACGGTATTTCTCATTACTGTTCATGCACGACAACATTCAACTTGGTACTAACAGTAGCCCTAACGTGGAAGTTTACAAACTCCAAATTTAATTTCTTAATTTTGCGAAAAACGTACGAATCGACCAATCAGCGTCTAGTTAAAACATACGGTCGACCGCCATTTTGACGGAATGTGTCTAGCAATAATTGTGTGTCAACAACTAATAACAACATTGGGAACTCAATGTTCTCAATACTAAATGTTGTGTGAATGAATAACGATACTGTAAAAACTGTAATACTTCTATAACTTCTCATATTTAATATCATAAACCATGCAAAAATAATTAAAAGCTCTCACTAGAGACTTTAAAGGGTCACAACTTTTAGGTTATATTGGGCTCAAGTTATAGCTGACGAATAGATCTGTGTCATCAGGTTGAAATCAGACGTGGGAAGAGTGTGCTGCTTGAGGTAGTATTTTAGTAGGTTCACAGTCTTACGTTAAGGGAATAGGTTTAAGGTTGAGTTTAAACTTGAATGGGCATTTACGGTCGTGTCGGTTGATCAGCCAACTCAGTAGATGAAGAGTATACTGGGTATTTATATTTTGACAACACCATGCTAAAGGTGACGTCCAGTGACGTACACAAAAAATCCACATCGATGTAGAAAACATTTTTTCATCTCAGATTAAGGGAGATGATACTATTTTTCAGCGACCGTTATCGAAATTAGTTTTCAATTCAATAGTTTCGCCGTCGTATTGTCTTTTTAATTTTTCATGCTTCGACCGAATTCGGTGTATTTTGTTACGTCACCGTTAGTGTATAGTGTTGTCGAAACATCACTACCCAACTGACCATAATCGACTCCTGCTTCAGGCAATTGCAGGTCTGTGTGCGTTTCAGCCGATCTTGAGACCGAAAAACTCAGTGGGTCAAGGCCATCAACTTTTGATTTCAAGATCAATGAATTGACCCTAAAAAATACTCGTAAGCTATGTAATAAACTTGCATTTACAGTGAATTCAGAAGGCAATGAATCTTTTGCTGCAGTCGTGTACCATATTCTATCTGACATTTTCAATGTTTTTATTCAGTTACCAACGTGATTTACAGGTCCAATTTATAATAATTCACTATGTTTAACCTACTAATCAAAAGCATAAAAAGTGCACATTATTTAACTGGAACTTTGGTTGTTATTACTATACGCTTCTGTCAAGTAGTAAATGACAAACAATAGGCTTCTGTCAAGTGACGTCACTGATTGTTGAAATTGACAGACAACAATGTCCACCAGTTGGAATTGACCAATCAGAATATGTGGTAGTCCACCAGTTCGCTGTATTGCTGTAGTAACGATTGTTAGTCATTTGTTACGTGACAGAAGCCTATAGTTACCATAGCAATACAGTGAACTGGTGGACTACCAAACACTCTGATTGGTCAATTCCAAATGGTGGACATTGTTGTCTGTCACTTTTAAACAATGAGTGACGTCACTTGATATAGCCTATAGCAACACAGGATACTAACAAAGTCACGGTCTCTCAGACTGCAATACTGTACCACTATATTTCGTGGCTCAGTTGAAAAGTGTGGCTAGTTATTTGAACCAACAACAATGGAAACATGTTGTCGTTTCAAAGCATATTCAGTGAAGACTCATTAATCAATAGTCAATACCAAAATCGCTTGGAGCAACAGACACGACTAACAAACGAAATAATTGAGAAGGTCGTATATAAAAAAATAAATAAATATAAAGACTTCTGTAATTACATGATCTTGCTGCAACTTAAGAGTAGGGTATTGTTATCGTAAACCTTGTCAAAAAAATCAAAATATCAACAAATACGTCACAGCTACACAAACGTAACGGTGGTATTTGTGTTTATTGTGTGGGTGGACGACCTTCTTCTTTAGTGAATATAAGTATATAGTTGGTAGTTTTATGTGGTTGGCACAGCACGGGTTAACAAAGCCAACAATTGTTGATCTTATTTTTATTTTGTCCTTGTATTCACTTCCTGTATTTCGTTGTTGTATTACTCAATCAACTACAAGTATTCTAAGAAAAAGCCTACTTGCGAATATTAATCATTTTTTGAAATATATATTTTGATGATTTGGTTGAGAGTCGAGACTTTTGATCGTTACTGCAGTTTGAACAGTCACAAAGTGGAATGTGTCGAATTTACAAAATATTGAATTATGAATCAAAATATATTTTATAAACACAGATATTAATCAACTGAATTAATTTTACTTCCGTTTTCGACAATCTATATGTTTTTCACTAGCATCGATCTTTTTTCTTTGAGGCCTTGGATTATATCCTTGGCTGAGGAAATTATGGACTGGTTCATTATAAAATCTAATTTAAATCATTACTGTCAAAATGTCAAAATGTCGCGAATAAATGATTGATTTTTCTACCTACGCACATACATGATATCAATCCAAATCTAGTACAATTTCAGATGATTTTAGAAAAATTATTATCCCAAGTAGTTAGTAATGCATAGAGGATGCGTATTTATTTTTATTTTTTTCGAACGATACAAAAAGGTACTAATTCAACCCACTCATACCCATATGAACTTATATAACCAAACATTGGAACAATGCCTTCAAGAAACCTCAGTTTTATGGTAATAAGAATGTTTGAGAGGAGCAAAATTCGACCTGACAAACTTCAAACTTCAAACTTCAAACTTCAAACTTCAATTTGAAATCGTATCATCCATTCAGACACTGATGCACGAGGGGTTAACAACTCCTGAAATCTGGTGTAGGCCTACAATTGTCATGAAATCTTCCGGAAATTCCTTAAAATCTTCCGAAAATTCCTTGAAATCTTCTTGAAAAATCTTGAAATCTTCTTGAAATCCCTTAAAATCTTCTTGAAATCCCTTGAAATCCTTTGAAATCTTCTTGAAATCTCTCAAAATCTTCTTGAAATCCCTTGAAATCTTATTGAAATCCCTAGAAATCTGAAATCAGGTGTAGGGCCTACTCCGACTTTACTAGTTGTTTACCCCTCGCTGATACATCCCTTATTGTTCAGTGTTTGCTATTGCGTGTGATGCGAGGAACATTTGATAAGAGATTGTCAGACAATAATTTATTCAACCTACGTGAAGGGAAAATATGATATTACAAAGATTCATCAAAATTATGTGGGGTTAGGAGCGACTACGAGAGAATGGAAATTTTTTTCATTATTGTTATTTGTTAACATCAAACTTGTTGAAAAATCGTTGTACCCAAATTGATACCATGCATTGAAGTAGGATCGTTCGGACGATGTATCACAAGGGAGATCTTACCACAATGAATATTGATATTGATATAATAAAGAATATTACGATGATGGATGGAAAGTGAGCGAATACCAAGGAGAAAGTTTGAGAGAGGAACAGTCGCGGAAGAAAGAGGACAATAGGAACACCAAGGAAAAGATGGAGAAGAAGTGACAAGGTTGGATGTGGAAGAGAGAAGAGAATCGTGGAAGAGAGCGGAGAACATAAAATGGTGGGAAGGTGGGGAAAGGTGAAGAGATCTTCTGTAGAGATTGGAAGAGATTGAGCCAGTTGAAGTTGAAGATGAAGAAAGGATGCACAGCACATCTCGAGTCAAGATATTTGTTGATTACGCACACCTTAAACCCAAAAAATTATCGTTGGATGAATAGGGGACGACTTTATGCTCATGGAGGGTTAGGTTATATTTGAATATGTTGTGCAAAATTTTGATGGAGGTTCATAGGATTTACACTTTTGAATAGCATGAATATGCCTATACTTTAACCAAACCACATATAAAATGTCTTCGCTGTTAAAATAATAGGTCCCTGGCAAAAT
>OZ023330.1:33748431-33775931 GCA_964007535.1 Brachyptera risi | reverse complement strand
AAAATAACACAACTAAACAAAGTAACAGTATATGGTGTTCGCACTTAACTAGGAAAACGCGGGATGCACGTTGTTAGACGAGCTTAGGGGTATAGAAATCTAGAATGAAAAATAATTTGTCAACCCAATCTACATCTACAGACCTTGGATCACTCCAAACGTTCAAAAACCTTACGAGAATCAGTTATGTCACGGCCTTCCTCTTCATTCATTTCAATCGTTTTGAATTAATTGGTGACACTTGTTGATATAGATTTAATTGGTTCCCGTAATAGCCTAAATTGATGGGAAAATGCTTTATAAATGCGTTTTCTTCGTTATTTCTCATCCGATTGATGCGAAAAATCTCTCAAAATGTGCTTAATAGTTTCCTTTATATTCGGCGAAAATTTGAGAGGTCTTGAAAAATTTTGATTTTTCAAGTATTTTCCTCCGGGTTATTCTAATGGGGATTTTTGAAATTTCTAAAATTCATAAAAAAAAAAGTTACCACCCGATAATGCCACAAAACTATACAGATCTAAGTTAGATGAGGAACCATGACGAAAAAGAGTTTGAAGATGATAGCTGTAGCCGTTTGACCTGTGGAGAACCGACAAAAAAACATAAAAACAAGAAAAAAAAAAAAGAAGAAAAAAACATAAAAACGAACACCAATTTTTTTCAGTATGTCAAATTGAATCCTCGCTAAAGCTCGTCTAACAAACGACAAACAATCGTTACCATAGCAATACAGCGAACTGGTGGACTACCAAACATTCTGATTGGTCAATTCCAACTGATGCACATTGTTGTCTCTCTCTTTCAACAATGGGTGACGTCATTTGAGAATACCCTATAGTCAAAGTAACACAATCGACATGGAGGAAAATTTGAACCCTATTTCCGAGTGTCCAATCAGAAGTCAGTTACCATTGCAACTGCACGACACTGGAGATCGAAGATCGCATAATTGGTGATATTTTCAAGGTCTGAAATGGATAATGATATTAATTACCGACAAGGGAAAGGTTCACTTTGCGTAGAATTGTCGATAAAGCAAGCAGAACCCAATAAAACTTGCAAGGACGATAAACGTTCGAGGAAGAATGAAAGAGCCAAGGGTATTCATAAATTACTGCACAGGCTATACAGATGTAGGCCTATAATGGATGGTTGTAGGAGACGATCATGCCATTATGTAGACATAATTTATAGTAGAGCGATAAATTGTTGCAAATAGTAGGCAATCGAATAATCAACGTTTCAAAAATGAATGTGAGTACTGTAGGAAATACTCTCTTGTTTGTGTTGAATACTGAATAGTCAGCCTTTGAAAGAAAAAATTGATTAGAATTTGAATTTGAAAGAAAAATTGAAAAGAATATTTGTTTCTCCGAAATGTGTGTCTTCTTTCGAGTAAATATTAACTGATCATCAAATTGAACTTTCCAATCACAATCAGGGTCGTATCAATGCACAGGTCCACGAGGCCCTAGCCGTGGGCGCCAATTATTTAAAAAGCTCAAAATTTGCATCAACCCATTGAAAATGAAAAATACAATAACATATATGGATTTTTTTGTCAATAACATCGAAACTTGATAGAAAATCATTGTTCCCCAATCAAGGCAATCGAAAGATGAAAAATAGATATTTGTATTATATAGGTCTATACTACTCAGGTCCAATATTACCAAGTCCAGTTAGTATTTATTTGAGAGTTGGTGAAAACAAATACCACAGGTAACTATGGTGATAACAAATTTGAACTGTCAGATAAAGGCTAACTAGACTTGGTAATACCGGGCCCTAGAGAGAAAGAAGTTTATTAATACACTGCCGCCAAAACAGTGGCCACACGGACACATTATAACAAAATTTATAAAAAAATACTTGTATTCATTTAGGAAGAACTGTATCTAGTATGAAAATGTATGTAAACATGTTTAGTATTGTGAGATGTTAACTCATGAAAAGAGAATATTTCAACTGTGCTCAAAACACATTCATTAAAAACTAGACAGACAAATCATATTTGATTCAATGTTGATACTTGATATAAATCAATTTGTTAGAGACATTTTTTTTTCATTGGTCACATACACTGATGCAGAAATAAAAACACAATTAAAACAAAGAAACGTCCACAAAGCCCTTCAAAAAAAGCTTAACTGTGGGTTAAAATAGTGAATTATAAGTACAATTCAAATTTGGACGTATTTCTCAAACATTAAAAGTAATAAAGTAGTTGAAGTGAAAAGAAAAAAAGAAAAACATTAAGTGATTTGTTACATTCTACTTACGAAGTGTAAGGTTTCATTGATTACTATTAGTTTGAAGCAATCAAGTTACATCAAGTAACGAAAAAAGTAGACAGTAATTGTACAAGATTAGATTTGGACAGACAAAATAATAATTATAATGATAATGATAATGATAATAATATGAATGAAATTGGAATATGGTAAATATAATCATGAATAAGAACGATTTCTGTGTGAGAATAATTGTTATGACGGAATTGAATTGGATCAGAATTTGAATTCCAGCCACTTCCAGGGAAAATATGCGTAAATATTCGATTGCTATTACTTCCCATTCTTATTTCCACGACTCTCTCTATCTTCTTCTTCTCTCTCAACGAGTTTCCTCCATCACTTTCTAACTAATTCCCACCACTCACTTGCCTCAGCTTCTTTCTACTTTTCACAATAAAGAAGCAATAAATAAATAAATGAATGAACAAATCAGAAACTTCAATCAATCAATCAATCTACATTGTTGTGTTGGTACTACTCTGTACCTGTTCATTTCTTCATTAATATATTCATATTGTGACTAGAAATGCCATGTACTGACTTACATAATAATAATATCATTTCACGGTTTTCACAGAACGATATTAGTTTGTATCTACAATTTTTTCAATTATCTCGTACTGCTGGATGTTTTCTCATTTCTCAATCAAATAACACAAACAACATGCGTCCGATTATTATTGTTGCGTATGACAGTCAGCGACTGAAAATCAATGTAACCATTTTTTTATAATTTTCAATTAAATCTACTTGATGACTCACAGTCTCCGCCCCCTTGACGACACAGATCATGCCATCCAATCAACAGACAACAGGTGCGGAATTCACAAAAGATCATAACTTTGATCCGGCTCGAAGTTACGACAATTTCTAGAGATAATGCCATATTTTATCTAGTATTTTTTTGTATTATTTTAATTTTCATTTAAATCTATTATTATTATCAATCCATCATTATTATCTTTGAGACAGCATCAAAGTTGATCGATAATACCTTTGTAGCAACTTTGATCGGGCTCAGATTTGATACCGATCAAAGCTATGACCTTTTGTGAATTCGACCTCAGGGCTGTTGGAACTGTGGTGAAAATCGAATATCCAATCGGAGTATCTTCGAATGACCACAAATGGTATAGATCCAACTGGCCTACTGGTGAAGCCACGCCTATGTAGAGTCATAAATTGCTTTAGGAATCAGCCAACAAAGTTAGCTGAGCTCTCACCGAACTACACTCCTGATGATGACGGGTGAAATTCCGTCGAAACGTCGAGACGCAAATACTCAAGTACGTGGTTTCACCGTACAAATTAGTTTACCATCCAATATTGGCCACGAGAATCTACGCGAACATATATATATATATATATATATATATATATATATATATATATATATATATATATATATATATATATATATATATATATATATATATATATATATATATGTATATATATATATATATATATATATATATATATATATATATATATATATATATATACATTGGAATGAAAAACTGACGTATCAATTGAAAAATGGACTTTCAAGATACCAATATAAGACAGAACTTTCCTTCTCACCTCTCCAAATCAAATAGTGGAATTGTTCTTAAGTTGATTAGTATACATTTATTTAAAAGCTGTATGAAAGCTTGAGTAATGAAGGTGTTTTCAAAATTCATTATTATTGTTAGAAACGTATTATGACAGATAGATAAACGCGTGTGATAATGATGGTGTGTAATTTGTATCTAGGTACTTGATATGACAAACATATTATGAATTAGATTTTAATGTGTAATTATAATGTCATTCGAATATTTCACCCCGGATTTATTTAAATTGGTGTAGGAAACTGATATCATATAATTTATACACATATCTGTATTTACTAGTCCTTTAAACGTAAAATGTTAATGGAATAAAATCAATCAATGTTTTTACGGAATGATAAAATTAATAACAAATACATGACAGTCGTTGATGCACGGCGTATACTTATATAATGAAAATTAAAAAATCAAAAAATTAATAAATAAATAAAGGGGAAAAAGTAGAAAAAATAGAAGAAAAAATCAGACGTCACAAGAAAAGAAGAAAAGAAGGGAAGAAGTTGAAAGAAAAAGCTTGATACCAACAAACATCTTTTTTATCCATCCTGACTTGGTTTTTCGTGGTTTCCCACAGTCCTCGAAGCAAATGCTTGAACGAAGTATATACTAATTGGCCACGACCTTTAATTAGTAGAGTGATGGGCCTAATTATAGCATGATAGGCCTATCACTCATTGTTTTCTTTGTCCATCTTGTATAATGATGAACTTTACATCTGCTGTTGATTGAAATAAGTGATCATTGCCCAAGAGACTTGGTTTCAAAGTGGAAGATATCAACATTCGTGTGTTTTGTGTCCGGATACATATCACAAAAACAGTCATAATGTGTTCCGGACGTTGGTAAAATGAAAGACTTTTATCTAATCAGAATGGGGTGGTAAGATTGCCCTTGTGGTGCCCCGTCAAAACTATCCCATCTCTCATCCATAGCCTTGATTGGGGAACAATGATTTTGTATCAAGTTTCGATGTTATTAAAAAAAAGAAGTATTCTTACAGTGGGTCTATATTTTCACTGTGAATATGAATATACAATTTAAATTTACAACCCTTAAAATGAGAAACAGTGAAGTACTACTTTCAAACTATGCCAAGATATATTTTTGTATGTATTTATTATTTTTTTATTTTGATACCAGTAGGAGTGAAACACGTGTTCAAACATATGTTTTCTCACCCCTACAGTCAAGCCACTATTTTTGTATATATATATATATATATATATATATATATATATATATATATATATATATATATATATATATATTGAGTTTTAGTGACGCACTATACTGATGACTACGATCTATTGGCGTCGGTGGATGATGAATGAGATGATGGGATGATGAGATGAAAGGCTATTTTATTAGGTGTTTTGGATGTTGGAAGGAGTCGGTCATGGCCTGTTGTCAAGGAACCATCCCAGTATCAACCTGAATGACAGAGCGAAACTACGAAAAACCCCTGTTTGGATGGTCGACCATGGCGGGAATCGAACCCCGGTCTCACGAATGACGGTTTAGTGTGTTACCACTCGGCCACGCGTCTCGGTCCACCACTTTTGGCTTCGTAGGATTTTATGATGAATGTTTCATGTAATAATGTATTTAATGTGTGACCAATAAGAAGAAAAAAAAATCAACCAATATTTCACTAAATCGACTCACAAATGTATTCTTAACAAAATATCAGAGATAGCACATGCAAATTTAATCACACATCATTTGACGGACACTTCATCCACTTCACGTTCACCTGACCCCATTGTATAATAGTATTCAACGTCTGTTATAATAACTCAGGATAACCATCTCCACAATTTTATACTATCAGGTAATTAGTTAATTTAGTACCTAATTAACTTTGCTCATTGTTCATAGCCTTGCGTATTTGGTACTCACGTATATCAGAATTGAGCGATGCAAGTTAATCGGGTGACTTTTGTTATGTGTTAGCGATGGCGAATGGTGGTTTCGAGATGTCAGTAAGTGATGTGAAATGATTGTAATTGTATTGTTCTTGAAATGTGTTCGAAAAGTACGTGAGATGAGGTGGTTTTCCTCGACCCGAGAATTATATTAGATACGTGCAAAGGTCAGGTCAATGATCAGAATGTAATGTCAAGTTTATAGGCCTACTAGGATAACGCAATTTATACGTTGTATAAGATGAGCGGGATTTGTTTATGGATTGGAATTTACTCGAAATCTATAAATATGCCATGGTTTTGAGAATATTAAAAGACTGGCTCCGTTTTACGATCGTAAAATTCATTATTTCTCATTTTCACAAAATGATATATGTATATATATATATATATATATATATATATATATATATATATATATATATATATATATATATATATATACATATATATTCATTTTCTTGAAATTGACCATATTGTTTTTGTTTAAACTTGGTAGATAAATGTATTGAAACAATATTAACATTCTATCAACATCTTATCTTATTCGGATGACATTCAACAATTGTTAATTTCATTTTTCAATTGAATAATTCTCAATTTTATTTTCGAAACAAGTGTGTGGTCGATTTTGCTTCTCAAGACGATTGGTTACTTGGTCTGACCTGCATAGCATTCACAAAAACCACCTCAAATGCAATTGTTTTGACGCAAATAAAAAATGTACTATTTGAGTGCGTTATGCTTTCTATTCTTTTGTCCTCTAACTTCGCTCGTTATCCAGCATTTTCGTCACCAAAGAGGAAAAGGGGTCTATTTCCGTATTTACCCATACTAATATTATAATTCCGCACTTCATCTTCTTTTCTATAATCATCTTTATTACTAGCATATTCTATCTCTCAGTCATGTACTGTTTATTTCAGGTATGTTCCTGATATTGTCAGTCCAACTTTATTTTGACATTCTATTTTGGGTTCACTTTTGTTTAATTAATCATGATTATGCCACATTCAAGCCCAAATAGGCTTAGTGGGCTCTATTTTAGACGCCATCATTCATCTCTTCTATATGAAAATACAAAAAAAAACATAATTATTAAAACTCAACTTTTCTTCCATACAAAATGAAATGTTCGCATCGTCTGATTATTTTCTCCAATAAATACTCTGAAACTAAACCCTCTCATCTGCGGCAATATATGGTCACAGACAGTATACATTCTGATGCCAATGAGGATCATAGACTACTTATACATTCATGAAATTATATACATAATCATTTATATTTGTTGAAAAAACGCCTCCTAGTTTTCCCAGTCGGCCCAAACGTAACTAGTTGCTTTAGCAACGTGCCAAACATGCCATCTTCCTACAAGCCCCTGTCGAGAGATGTCGCACCACCAACTTTTCTACTTGCCATGGCAACCTGCACATGATATCTTCCTATTAGAGAGTATTGACTCGACCATAATTCGAAGGTTAGACAATCGCATTAAAATTAAAAAAAATAGCACTGAAAATAACACAGATTGAAAATAAATAATATTATATGGCGGAAAGATGTAATCATGCAAAACCAACAAAACAATGAAATAAAAGCTGGGATCAAAAACTACCACCTTGAATAAAAATAAAAACAGAAGTAGAGTTGTCCGATTGGTGGATAGAACGCTTGACGAAATCTCAGTTGTCGGTTACATCACCTTCATAGATCAAAGAATTTCCAAAAAAAGAACTAAAAGATGAAAAAAAAAGACAACCTTGACTTTAGTACAGTTCTTTGGATTCCATGACTTTAACGATGATCGGTTCGCTTACAATCAAAACCCCGAATCGTCAATTATAATAGATGGTAGAGACATTCGATCGGTTCCGCTAATTCTCGACATGAAAAATATGCAAGTATTTCAAAATTCTACGCGCATGCGTGAGTTTGAGGAAGAATAGCACATTTTGCAGGGCAATCAGGCCAATGAGTATGTTGTCTGCTAAAATATTATGCGATCTTAAATATCGTTATGATATTTATTATATAAGAAACAATTCATGTCTGACAGATTTCCATATTCACTATTTCTAATTATTAAGAAATCAAAACCAAATGAACCAAAAAAAATCTGTTTCCGGTTCTAAACTATTGATTATGGTATAATACATTTTTTTAAATAGTACCAATAAGATACCTATACGTATTAATGATGTATCCAAGAGTATACATGGTAACAGATTGAATTTATGTATATTTATGCATTGTGTACGACAAACTAGTAGTACAATTTGAACTTATTGGCGCCGGTGTATGAAGAATAAGGAATCATGGAAAGATGAGATGAGAGGTTATTTTATCATGTGCAGGGGTGGCAGAGCCGGGTGTTCAGGGGGGTCGGCTGACCCCCCAATAATCATGTGATGGACCTAACTATATATGACAAAGAACTTTAACGAATGTGACACCTATCAATCTTGATCCCTCAATAATGTTAGGGCTCCGCCGCCTATGACCATGTGTATTGAACAGTGGGAAGAAAGCAATCATAGCCTGTTCTCAAAAGTATGTCTACTCCTCTGCTTTGAGAAAAAAATGTAACATATGCTCTGGACCGCATGCAACATGCTTCGAACAACGTGCCACATGCTTTGGGCCGCATGCAACATGCTTCGCACAACATGCCACATGCTTTGGGCCGCATGCAACATGTTTTGGGCCGCATGCAACATGCTTCGGACAACGTGCCACATGCTTTGGGCCGCATGCAACATGCTTCGGACAACGTGCCACATGCTTTGGGCCGCATGCAACATGCTTCGGACAACGTACAACATGCTTTGGGCCGCATGCAACATGCTTTGGGCCGCATGCAACATGCTTCGGACAACGTGCAACGTGCTTTGGGCCGCATGCAACATGCTTCGAACAACGTGCAACATGCTTTGGGCCGCATGCAACATGCTTCGGACAACGTGCCACATGCTTTGGGCCGCATGCAACATGCTTCGGACAACGTGCAACATGCTTCGGACAACGTGCAACATGCTTCGGACAACGTGCAACATGCTTCGGACAACGTGCCACATGCTTTGGGCCGCATGAAACATGCTTCGGACAACGTGCAACATGCTTTGGGCCGCATGCAACATGCTTCGAATAACGTGCAACATGCTTCGGGCAACGTGCGACATGCTTCGGACAACGTGCCACATGCTTTGGGCCGCATGCAACATGCTTCGGACAACGTGCAACATGCTTTGGGCCACATGCAACATGCTTTGGGCCACATGCAACATGCTTCGGACAACGTGCAACATGCTTCGAACAACGTGCAACATGCTTTGGGCCGCATGCAACATGCTTCGGGCCGCATGCTACATGCTTCGGACAACGTGCAACATGCTTCGGACAACGTGCAACATGCTTCGGACAACGTGCAACATGCTTCGGACAATGTGCAACATGCTTTGGGCCGCATGCAACATGCTTCGGGCCGCATGCAACATGCTTCGGACAACGTGCAACATGCTTCGGACAACGTGCAATATGCTTCGGACAACGTGCAACATGCTTTGGGCCGCATGCAACATGCTTTGGGCCGCATGCAAAATGCTTCGGACAACGTGCAACATGCTTCGGGCCGCATGCTACATGCTTTGGGCCACATGCAACTTGCTTTGGGCCGCATGCAACATGCTTTGGGCCGCATGCAACATGCTGTGGGCCGCATGCAACATGTTTTGGGCCGCATGCAACATGCTTCGGACAACATGCAACATGCTTTGGGTCAAACGCAACATGCGCTCAGCGCACGATTTAGTACTTATGTGGGCCGCTGCGGCGCTTGATTGAGTCTTCAAATTGAGATTGGGTGACCTTGAAAATTCCTAATACTTCCATGAAATGTCTGGATCTCAATTGTATGAGCTTCTTTGTTGCATTGGACTATAAATTACCAACATGAATCAGAGTTTCTGGGTCCGATTTGTTCTTGTCGTCCGACACGATTCTCCTCATACTAACCAATCACAAGTCAGTATTTTCCTCAACAGCATGGAGGATCACGACACTGTTTCAACGTCGTGATCAAGATGCATTGAGGGTTGCGTTTGTTTGCGGCTGGGAGATGGTGACTTCACTTATCTTGAAAACACGGACCATATCGTGAGGACTTTTCTGTGTAATATGGATCGCTGCTCTATCTGGTGTGTTTTTGTAGAAACGGCTGATAGGCTGGCAATCTAATGACAGCGAGCCGGCCTTGAATATATCGTTAGTTCCTTTCATCACCACTTATCTACGCACGGTCAATAGTACTTTAAACGTGGACCGTGAATCGGAACATATTTTTAACATGGGAGGGATGGGAAGTGAGTACACCATCTCCAACGGGCAAACGCAACCCTCAATGCATCTTGGTCGTGATTCACTCCACTTCAACTTTTGTCGGCCGAAATTACGATTTTAGCGGGAATTATGTTTTGCCACGCATTGGAATTGGATTTTCTGCACTCGTTGCTTCCGTTCGTTTTGTGTAAAAGTGCGCCAACTTATAATTTGACAAGTAAATTTCTCAATTTCAAAGAAGCTTGTGCATTATATGATAATAAAGACCATTACCATGACGTCACGGAAACTTTACGATACAGCGAAGTGAAACAGACCTGCCAGAAATCGTACCGATATCGAGGCGGACGACTATAATAAAACGTAACTGGAAACCCTTTATGTCAGTGTTGAAAGCTGATGATGTATCTCGTGCGGAACGGTTCATCAATATTTTGATTTTGTATCGTGCATGATTCAAGTTTTTTGATCATTCATATCTGTGAAATCACCCTGGTGGGAACTTTTTGCCCCATGGAGTCTGAAGACGTCTTAATATTAGCTAGGTTTGGGTACACGTGCAGTTCCTCTTGTACTATTTCTACATATGTCAGTGTTATGTATTACATCATTATTAGTGAACAGAAGGTTCTTTGATCTCTAATTAGTTATGAATGCTGTTGAATGCCTAAATATGCCACTTACCTAATAATTGTTGGGCATGGTTAATGTCATATAATTTCACCTTCTATACGTAATTTGTTATAAATTATATTAGTTTTAGTTATGTTTCAATGTCATCTATTTCAACTATAATAATTATACCACTGGGAAAACGCAATATTTGCGTTGTTGCTTAATAGCATTGATTGATATAAACAGAGTGCATTATAATTTATTCTCATCAAAACGGCTGATTGGTTCATTCAAAAAATTTGGAGTAATGTGTATAATTATTACATGAAATCCATTAAAAATTGAATTCATTCGGAGGGATTTTTTTCCGTATTTTCTCCTCTAGGTTATTCTTACTCGTTTTTTTTTCAACTTGGCAATGGGTTTTCTCAAAAACGGTTCAAGCGATTGCACCTCAAAACTATGCAGTATCGAATTGGATAAGGAAGTTTGTCAACTTCAACTGAATGTGTTCGTTTGTTTATCATCAACATATCATCCTCTCGCCAATACTTTAGCAAACCTGAATTACAACTTCATACTGTTTATTTCCATCCAGTATATTCTTGATCGTGTATGATTATATCGTCTATGTATGCATTCTGTTTGATTAAGACATGTAAATAAAATGATTTAAAATTGAATTGAATTGTTTGACCTGTGGAACGAGAGAAAATAAACGAGTAGAGTGGAATTGAGTCTCCGTTTCGCTCATCTGATTATTATTCTTCAATTATTTTGTACTTTACTATTCCATGGTATCATCAATGAGCATTTTTTCACTCCCTTGAGAGGGTTGATCCTAAAAGCTTGAGATGGAAGGTCAAGATGTGACCATACTTTTTCGCCACAGATAAATCTTTCAGTTTCCAAAAGTTCGGAACACATTTTAAGTACCGGTATATAAACCGTTTCTGTTTCTGTGATAGGTGATCATTTCATGTGACATCGAGTCTACTTATTTACTTACCTATGCCTACTATTGTAAGCACATCGAGACGCGTGGCCGAGTGGTAACACACTGAACCGTCATTCATGAGACCGGGGTTCGATTCTCGCCATGGTCAACCATCCTGACAGGGGTTTTTCGTGGTTTCCCTCTGTCGTTCAGGTTGATACTGGGATGGTTCCTTAACAACAGGCCACGACCGACTCCTTCCCATCATCCAAAACACCCAATAAAATAACCTTGCATCTCATCATCCTATCATTTCATTCATCTTCCACTGACGCCAATAGATCGTAGCCATCAGTATAGTGCGTCGTTAAAACCCAATATAAAAAAATTGTAAACACAAAAATTTAAAGGTGTTCTTTCAACAAATAAATGTATAGCAGCGTTAGTAGTGACTCTGATAAGAAGTCATGAACTGTCCTTGTCTTCACTATCAGTGTTGACGTCAATGTTGAAAACTGGAATAAAATAGTGTAAACAATGGCAATACCGATGCGAAGTCGAACAGTTCATTCACATCATTGACGTAACTTATTAACCTCACCATATCCTTGATCAGGACTCGGAACGGACGTAGTCAGGACTAAGAGTGAACTCAGTCAAGAGGGACGGACACAGCGGAAATCTAGCCACGGTCGAGAAGATATCAACTGTTCTGAAAACTAATTATCTCAAAACTTGACTGTTCTAAAAATCAACTGTCCAAGAAATCAATTGTAAACCAATACTTCTTGAGTAACTCCTCTATGTGTGAACGGTGCTAATTAACCCATGCTTTTTATTGGGCATTATTGGAAGTCGCATCGTTAAATAGGCCTAATGCTGGGCTTTCATACCTGCGTTATTCGGATGGCGAATTCGCTAAGCGGTTTTTTGAGCCACCATGATGATAAAACGACCAATCAGTGACGAAAGTTACGCGATTTCTGATTGTTCAGCTTGCCTCAATTTCACCGCCTTGCGAAAGCGAAACGCAAATCGAGTTCATGGAAGGCCAGCATGAGGCTCAACGCATTCTGTAAGCTGATTAACGACGTACATTTAACGATCCTACCAAACATCCAGATCATTCAGGGTACAGATGAGCGGATGCCATGAGGTTTGTTTGTTTGTGTTGCACCAACCTGAACTAAAGTGTTGCTGGTGCAGGAAGGAAATGCGTCATATTACAGGTTTGGTGCAGGAAATGACCCTAAATGTTGAGGTACAAACAAACACGATAGTGCTAATTTTAACGGTTCCTAGACACGAATTTTGAAAATGGGAAAAGTTATTAGGGTAAAATCACCAGAGACGTGATTCTGCATGTCAACTTACTTCAAAATAATTACAACCCTTATTCAAATATACAATTTTTCATTCTCATCGGCACGTATTTAAGCGTCATCAACTTGTAAGCCAACAAAGTGTCCGCATACAATTTGATTTTAGCGCCTGCCATCTTGAACTGAACTAAGCACACCAGCTCCGAAGCTGGTGTAGAACTACTTGAACTAGTGCAAGTGAACTGGGACAAACAAACACGAGAGTGTAGCTTTGGTGCAGCACCATGGTTACAAACAAACACGAAAGTGAAAGAACTGAAGAACTAGTTCAAGTAGTTCAGGACAAACAAACAGACCTATGGCGAATGGTGTTCACCAAAATACATACCTTATACAGGAATTAAACACGTGCCCAACTTGACTTCAGTTACTAAAGCAGTGCCTTGTGTAAATGACTCACTGATCCTTGTAGCTAAGTAAAAAGATTCTTCGAGTTGTTACTGACAGTTGGCAGATTAGATTGTTTTCTGAAGGACACGAAACTTTAAATATCCACCCAAACATTATGATTCACTACTACACACTTGCATTCACGAAATATGGAGGTCGTCTACCAAAATTATAAAACAAAAATATCACCGTTACATTTGTAATTATTTATATTTATATTGTGTTTAACGACGTACTGTACTGATGGCTACGATCTAAATCTACGAATTTTACACTTCACTGCACTTTTTGTTTCACTCATTTTTTATTCTACTCTTGAATTAAAATAGAAATTATTAAAATGAGGACCAGTCAGTAGTATCAACTGCCACCGGACCAATGGTATAAAGTATAATAATAATATAGTACAATATAGTATAATATATAGTATAATATAGTATATATAGTATAATAGTCTGGTATGAATAATAAAAATAATAAAAATAAAAAACCTATTGGCGTCGGTGAATTATATATGAGATGATGGGATGATGCAATGAAAGATTATTTTATTAGGTGTTTTTGGATCGTGGGGAGGAATCGGTCGTGGCCTGTTGTAAAGGAGCCATCCCTATAATGACTTGAACGACAGAGGGAAACCACGAATAAACCCTGTCAAGATGGTCGACTACGGTGGGAATCGAACCCCGGTCTCCTGAGTGACGGTTCAGTGAATTAACCACTCGGCTACTCGTATCAGTATATTTGTAATTCGTATTTACTGTCAGCTGTGCAATTTTAGAGTATCGCAGATTTTCACGACGAGGTTTACGATAATAAATGCTACCACATCTTTCAAAAGTGTTGAATATTCACAGTTGCTGAGAGATTATTCAATTACCAAAGTCTTTACGATTATTGGGTTTGTAGACGACTTTATATACAAGTATAGGCCTATATTTAGAAATATATTATTATCTATTAAAATAAATAATATATTATCATATTAATATATATATTAAAATATATATTTATCAAGGTTTCAAGAAAAGAAGGGAATAATTTTTCAACATTGGACTTATCTAATTCACGACCAATAATAATTTCAATAAAGTCAAATATCACAAGAAATGAAGAAGAGAAGAAGTTGAAGGAAGAAGGAGACCAACAAACACTTTTTTCATCCTGACTTGGTTTTTCGTGGTTTCCCACAGTCCTCGAAGCAAATGCTTGGATGAAGTACTAATTGGCCATGACCTTAATTAGTAGAGTGATAGGCCAACAGTTTAGGCCTATCACTCATTTTTTTTCCTATTCTATATCATGATAAACTTTACATCTGCTGTTTAATGGAAAGAAGTGATCACTGCCCAAGAGATTTAGTTCGAAGAGGAAGATATCAACATTCGTGTGTTTTGTTCACTCTCAATACCAATGCTGGTAATGTCCGAATGGATATATATATTTTTTTTTTTTTAATAACATCGAAACTTGATACAAAATCATTGTTCCCCAATTAAGGCTATGGATAAAAGATAGGATCGTTTGGACGGGGCACCACAAAGGCGATCTTACCACCCCATTTTGATTATTTAAAACTAATGGTCTTCAACACCAGGACTGCGCTGTCTGTGACCATAATTTTTCGCAGTAGATAAAAGTCTTTCAGTATAAACACACGAATGTTGATATCTTCCACTTTGAACTAAGTCTCTTGGGCAATGATTACTTCTTTCCCTTGACAGCAGATGTAAAATTGATCATTATACAAGAAGCACAAATTAAATTAGTGATAGGCCTATAATGTCATAATTAGGCCTATCTTATATATAATATAGGATATATGTCACAGAAACGGTTTTTACTTATCATGTGTTCCGGACTTTCGGAAACTGAAAGACTTTTATCTGTGGCGGAAAGTTATGGTCACCAACAGCGCAGTCCTGGTGTTGAAGTTCATTGGTCTTAAATAATTAAAATGGGGTGGTAAAATCGCCCTTGTGGTGCACCGTCAAAACGATTCTACTTCTCATCTATAGCCGTAATTGGGGAACAATAATTTTGTATCAAGTTTGGATGTTATAAAAAAAATATATATATATTTAGATATTTGTTTCGCTTCCTAATATTACAGAGCATATATGAACGAAATGTTTCCGCCAATTCCATCCCACAACCTATTACTTACGCTGATATTGATTCTTAGTCCTGATTTAATTAGATTTTAAAATCCATTATCACTTGCATGTAAAATACACATTACCATGAATTTATTTAGGCCTATGACAGATATATGAGCGGCGGCCATGTTTTTGCCAACAATGAGTCACTGTATGGACAATCTCTTTCATAACATATATAGGCTCTCTACCTAATATCAAAGAAAATGATATCGGGGCCCCGAAGATTAAATAGGGAGACACATTTCCATTCGTGAAATGATTACGTATACGTGTGCTGTACACGCAGAAAAGTCACAGGAAGTATACAATATACAAAAATACAATATTAGAGCGTATATTTCAAAAGTGTCAATTTTGTTTAAATATTTTAGTTTTAGACAGCTTTTTGTGAACTTTCGTTGACTAAACTGCATGTAGAAACTTATTATGTTATAACTTTTCAAATACTGGTACAAGTTTTCGTCACTTTTCATCGCAAGAATAATAGAGAAACGGTTCTGTTAACATTTATTGAATGAGCGAAGCCAAGAGTCAATTAAACACCGTATTCAAAAGACCAGACATGTTTATTTCGCTCTCCACAGGTCAAATTAAAGTACAAATTCAGTGGAAAATTAGCCTTTTGAAACCTCATAAGGATGAACTAGAGAAGAGGATTCAGAAAAAAAACATTTCTTTTGAATAGATTCAAATTTTCACGGAATTTCAATATGATAATGATACACAATATTTTGGACCTTCACATAAATCGAATCAGTCGTTTTGAAAAAAAAAGATATATATATATATATATATATATATATATATATATATATATATATATATATATATATATATATATATATATATATATATATGAGTCGACTTTCTATAATTTCTTTAAATGAGTCTGAGTATATATAGTCGACTTCTGAAGAAACACGACATTAATACAGTATTTTGCCCTCATAAAAAGGTACAGTCACTAGTGAGAACAGTTAAGGACACTATCAATCTTGAAAATTGTGGCGTATATATAACATCCCTTGTTCCTGTGGTTTGGTCTACATCGGGCAAACCAAAAAACCCATAAAAGATAGAATTAAACAACACCAATACCAAGAAAGAAGGAGGAACAGCTTATTATCAGGAGTGGCTAAACACGCTCTCAGCAGTGACAAGAATGAAGAACACCGAATACTATACGACGATACAACAATTTTAGTGAAATCGAATAAACGATGGCCAAGAGCGATATATGAATCAATAGAGATTATCAAACACCCTCATAATCTCAATGGAGAAGATGGATACAAAATTTCAGACAGCTGGTCGATAGCAACAGAAAAATTGAGAAAGTTTGCTCGATTGAAACCACAGAACAAAAGCACAACAGCACATAATCATAGTCAAAATCAAACAGTCAGAACGTCACCTTATAATTTGAGAAGTAAAAATCAGATGCAATAATAGAACATTCAAAAATCTGGAGATCTACCAATCAAGAAACCATGGACGGACTATAGAGAAGTGGAAGCAGTGGCTTACAAGTCAATGTTGTTCTTTTGATAGTTTTTGTTTTTTAACCATAACAACGAGGTATATTGTTCTATAAATCATGTAAACATTCATTATATATTCTTTGAGAAAGGTTTGAACATTAGAACTGGAACGTTAGATAATCCAAGGTTTTTCATTCAACCTATATTTTAATTCAATTAGTACACGACGAAAATAACCCTAAAATAATGCCATTTATGAATAAATATATATATATATATATATATATATATATATATATATATATATATATATATATAATTTATTTACATCATTCAAAGCTAGATTAAGAAACTCATTGAGAATTTGAGCAACAGGATAACCAATTGAATTGTGAAACGTCTGAAATGAGTGATGAATAAAACAGGAAGGCAGTGGCATTGTTATTATCTCGATTAACATAATATATAGCTTTCCATCACATTCCATATAAATATGCCTCGCTCATTCAACAACGCATATATTGCGTTTTCCTAGTAGTTCATCATATAGGGCAATAAAAATATGACATATGGAACCGTAGGTTATATAATAAAGTCTCTGATGGCATGCTTGCTGGCTATTACTTAATAGCATTTTATTCTGAAAATGGAATTAAACAATTTTATTAACTTTTATGTACATGCCTACAGCACATCCGTTCGGTCACTATCACCTACAAAGACCATGTTGAACAACATTGATACACATATTTTCAAGCTATGATATTTAGCCTCCCTTAGGCAACAGTCATTTCACTTCACTGAATTTGTCCTTCAATTTATTATCTGAGTCAGTCACTTCCTAATGGTGTCATTGTAAAGGGAAAATTAAAGAATAAGTACATTCTCAAATTGGCAAGGTAATAATGTACTCTACGTATAGGCTTGTATGCATCACTCTATAACAAGTATAATAATGACTGGACCACAAGCTATATTTGCTATGTCTATTTTATTTCTTTTCATGTTATCTGAATTGAACAATACTCTTGGTTTCCCTTGCAGTGAGGTATACACGAATACACCCGGAACTCATTCTTATTCTGAAGATATCATTATTTATTTCAGTAGAACAAAACACAAATACAAATACAAGTCATATTGAAATTCCCTGAGAATTTGAATTCTCTCGAAAGAAATGTTTTTGATATTTTTTCCTCCGGGTTATTCTTATGAAATTTTTGAAAACTTTGAAATGAAATTTCTCAGAAGAAGTTTGACCGATTGCGCCTCAAAACTATACAGTATCGAATTAGATAAGAACACTTGTGCATGCCAAGTTTCAACTGATTTTAAATTTTCGTTTGGCCTGTGGAGCGTGAACCAAAAAACAACAAGAAACAAACACAAATGGGCACTTTTTTTCGAGTATGGTGAAATCGAGTCTTCGCTTCGCTCGTCCAATTAAATTGAAAAAAATTGAATCAAACATTTGAGAATCTGTCCCTAAACAAACACACTGAATGGCCTTCGCGATCTTATGTCACAAAAACCCTCCACAAGTGGCAATTTGACTTGCGCATGCGCAGCTAGATTTTGCTGTCTATCATTATGCATGATGAAAAGTGGGGTTATGACCCGCCTGACAAACGCTATCATCTGCTTATGTGTTACCTCAACCACGCGCTCAAAGGCTCAAATATCTTCTGGATAGTGCAATCCTATCCGTGAGATATAACTATCGACAGCTCATAACATACCGGATAGTGTTATCTAGAGGTTTATCTGGTGGATAGCTTACTTTTATCTAATCTTTCTAAAATCGGCCCTCACTAACCTACAAATCACCCCAAATGTATGTTTGTGACTAATGTATATATAATATGTGATCAAAAACTAAAAGACGTCGTATCTGATATTTTCCTATTGTACGGTTTCCTCAAATTGCAGAATAGTTTGTCTCTGAATTGCTAGTTTAATCATTTAAAACACATTTCATGTAGATTTCATTATTTTCTTCATTTTCTTGGAATATTACATGATATATCTCAAGAAAATGGATTTCGAGGAGACAAAGTCATCACTAACCATAATATGCATATATATATAACTGCACTAATAGATCTAATATGACACTTCTCAGTGAATGTAATATAGAGATATTTAACACTACCGTACCGATAATGATGATTTTTCAAGATTTTTTTTTTTTATCATATGAAAAACTTCTCAAACAACACAAATTCGAAAAGAATGCGAGACTCATGTACTTTGACTATGAAAACCCAACATATGCGTTGTTAGAATGACTATATATATTTTTTCAGGCATATTTGTATGAAATTTATATTGTAAATCTATAGGCCTATATACACCTTGAGTTCGAAACAATTATGTTTACTGAATAGACCATTTTCATAATTCAATGCGCAGGCGCGTCAAGCCTCTAGCAGCCGAGATCGCTGGTATTGCATTCTTGGGAATACCCAAGAATTGGGTAATTGGTTATTGGGAGTTTTAGTACTCTTCAAATTTCGGCCCTCTTATACATAGAGTCAAAGGCAAAACATCAAGATATATAACTTGCATTATCTCTCATCTTACTCACTCTGACAGTGTGTAAATCTCTCAGTATATAGTAAACATATGAATGATGAAACTACTGTCATATTATAACTTGATACGAATTCACTGTAACGCACAATAATATAAATCAAACGTGCTAAATAGCATTGGCAGCATAGGACTTTCGAACTCGGGTAATAAAATCCCGTTCTAGTTCAAACGATCGCCGCTAGATGGCTCATTCATTTCGGAAATGGTCTATTCCTGTTTTATTCATTACTCATTTTAACCGATCTGTCATTCAATTGGTTATCCCTGTAGCTCAAATTCTTGATGGGTTTCTCAATAGCTTTAATAGATGTTCAAAAATTGCTTCTTATTTTATTTTTTCACCATATCGACTAACCCGATTTCTTGTGAAACTTCGAAATAATCACCGAATGGTAAAATTCCGTGAGAATTCGAATTCATTTGAAAATATATGTTTTCCCAAATTTTCTCTCAAGAGCTATTCTTATGGAATTTTTCAAATCTTCGAAATGGGTTCTCTCAGAAGTGATGCAACTGATTGGTCCTCAAAACTATACAGAATTGGAGTAGATTATAGCACTTGCCCATACCAAGTATCAACTGAATTTGTACTTTCTTTTGACCTGTGAAGCGCGAACAAAAAAGATTTCGAGTACAGTGATTTTGAGTCTTCGCTACGCTCATACAATCATCATCATCCTACAATATCAACAAACAATAGAATGAATTTATGGTGTCCCTATTTTCCATAGGGCAAAATGTTCCCGCTAGAGGGATTTCACAGATATAAATTATCAAAGAACTTCAACAGTTAGATATAAAATTATAAAAACACGTCACATGATGCAGATAATATTGGTGATTAAAACCTAATGATTAACGCTAATTAATGACATCAATTTCACGATAGCAAAGGTGGAAATATCAGTTGTATGGAACAGTAATATTGACACTCGATATTTTTACCATCGATGTTTTCATCCCAATGTAAATGTTTATTATATGGATCGACAGGATTTTAGAAGAAACTTCTTTCAATGGTGTGAAGCAGCTATACTAAAAAACTGTTAATATAGAAAGTTACTACGAGCGTTCATATGTCACATTGACACTGAAAATGTCACCCCACAGTCATTTTCTCTATTTGTTCATATTGTTTGTTTGTTATGTTTCATATGAGATCAAAAGTTAGCAAAGGAAACTCAAATCTTCATGAGACTCTTATTCAGTATGACTCATCAGCTAACTTGGATATTTATGAAGTCTATAGACTCGCTAATCGTTCGTTCGTTTAATCGAATCGTTAACGTAAATTTTGACAAATTATCATTGTAATTTTTAGGATACCCGTAGCAGAAAAAGAGGTGGATGTTTCAAAGACAACAATGACGGTTGTTTGACATGTTTCATTAAAATTTGATAAGCGGTTAATACCAAAGTGATTTCAATTACATTTCAATATCTCGTTTATCTCATAATACATTTTCTGCGTTTTCCTTGTACTGAGTGGTTGAGAGGAACGGCTTGTAAATGAATATATATTGTTATAGGAATGATATATTTTTATGTTCACTTCATGAAGTATCTGAATTCAGTTCCCAAGAACCAGCTTTACGAATCCTAGTTGATTACCAATCTGCTAACTATTAGATAATGTGCGAAAATATTATATGTCACCAAAGATAATAACAAGTTAATCCTACCCCCATATAATCTTGCTATTGGTGGGGTCGTTAAGTAAACAATAATCATTATCAAGTTAGTACAACGATGCCCATATCCAGTATTGGGTAAATTCCTCAAATATAGGAACTTTTAATAGTTAAGTTCCTCGATATTCATAAGGAACTTTTGGAAGTTACAGTTCCTCAAGAAAAAAGGAACTTGAAAGTTCTTGCATATTGAGAAGTTACTATTAGAAGTTACTTCAGCGGATAAATGACGGGATATAGGATACAGGTCAAGGAAATTGCCCCCGCTCAGTCGCGAGAACAACATGCATCGTTCAATCAATTGTACACAATCTGTCGTTTTACATGCCAATCTTTAATCTGAGTGAATTTTTCAAAATTTCGATCTGACACGCGGCCACGCCGGTTACTGAAATTCAGCCCTCCTGCACCAAATATGCTCTCAACGTCAGCACTGGATGTAATAGCATGGTGTTGTACTTTACTAGGAAAACGAGAGATGCGCGTTGTGAGATGAGCTTAGAAGTATGGAAATCTAGAATGAAAAATAACTTGTCAGCTCAATTTACATCTACGGACCCTGAATTACTTCAAACGTTCAAAAACTTTACCTGCAACTTGTTGATATTTATAGTGCTGCAACCTGTCGCATATACACTTTGCAAATCCAATTGATCCGAATATTCAATAAAATGTACACTTTTATTGCGTTTTCTTTGTTATTTCTCATTCGATTGTTTCAAAAATCTCTGTAGAGGTGTATAATAATATTTTTCATATTCTTTGAAAATTTGAGAGCTTTTGAAAAATTCTTGTTTTTCAAGTATTTTTCCTCTGGGTTATTCTTATGACGATTTTTCAAACTTTCCGATTATTTTCCGGAAAAACTTTCCAACCTATTTCTCTGAATAATAATCCCAGCTTATTCTGATATAACAGAAATATGTAGAAAAAGTTTCAAGTCGATAGGTATTTTTTCCTTACCTGTATGCCGCGTACAAAATTACAAAAAAAAACAACATAAAAACCAAGTCCATTTTTTTTCGGTATGTCAAATGGAATCTTCGCTACGCTCATCTGATGAAAAAAAAATAATAATAATACAAATCTGCGAGTTTTGACAAACTAATCATGGACGTTGACAAGTATCGATCAAGTTCTGAACTTGTGGATATAACTACAACTAGTCTAGACTACGCACTTGCATGTGTGATCATCAATTCCCGATCTCAGTGCCGATAAGCTTTTAGTGAGTGATAAGGGTTTGCCACAGTCCAAGACTGGACATTCTGAATAATTTTCCATTTTCGAATATTTTGAACAAAATATGACTGCCGATGATGAATAGAACGGATTCGAGATTTCTTAAATGAAGTACAGTTAATGCCTGAAAGAACTTAAGGTATATATTAAAAGTTCATGGAAATGTGTAACTTGAAGGTTAAAAGTTCCTTTCAGAAAAAAAGGAACGCATATCTTTGAAAGTTATATCTTTGAAATAATGTGAAGCATATCTTTGAAAGAACGTGTTCCTTTTCAAGAGTTACAACTCAACACTATCCAAATCATTATTTTATCATTTCGAGTACTTTTTACTTCCTGTCTGTCAGCCTGTTGAATGAATGAATTGGTTCGGCCCTTTGACAACTGAGTCATGTTGCGTCTTTGAGAAAAATGTGCCCATTTGCGATTAACCACAGTAATGGAAACTTGAGCAACGAAGTGCTTATAATAACAAATAATATATTGATCAAATCGAGTGAATAACAGGTGTGATTGATTCAGATATTATTCATACTGAAGATAGAAATTATTTCCAGTTATATTAAAGGTTGAATATAGGAAATAGAAGTCGAATGAAAGCAGCGACCTTTTACAACAAAAGTAGTTTATTTCAGTCAACAATGTATTCGTCAAGGTCACAAGAACGTAACAAAATGTCAGGTATTGAGTTCGAATCCCGTGCATCTAACATCCATACGCAATCATCCCACAACAATGACTTGTTATCATGAAATCATTTAAAGTTTCGTCTTCAGTAAAACAATTTATTGGTTGAATGGAACGAAGATATTCGATTTTCGAAAAAAAAACATTATTATTCCGCGTAACTCCGTTCAGGCAGCCCTCACTCAAGAGTTTCTTTCCTACGCGAGTTCCTGACACATATTAGGCCTACTCTAGCTAACAATATTTTTATTCAAATCTTTTATTTCAATTAATTTTGTTCTGTTATTAGATGAGCATAGCGATTATTTCCATTTCATATACCGAAAAAAATTGGGCTCCGTTTTTTTTCATTTTTTTATTATTATTATCATAATTTAATTAAATTTTAATTTTGTAATTTTGTACGCGGCATATGGGTCAGAAAAGAAACAATCAACTTGAAGATGTTTCCACATATTGATGTTATATACATGGATGAGTTGGGATTGTTTTTCAGAGAAATTGTTCGAACACTTGAAAAAAAATCGGAAAGATCGGACCTCGGTTCCTTTGTTCAGTTCCGTTGCTATAATGCCGGGATAGTTCCTACAATTTAGGCTACGACCGTCTCCTTCCCATGGTCCTGTTGACCAATTCTCATCAATCAGAGAGCTAGACTCCTTTACATTTCGCCTGAAAGTGCTGAGGTTTTATTAGGTGAGCGATAACGAAGACTTCCATCCCACTCTTAAGGAACTCTGTCTGTGTTTTTTTAAAGCACTGCACAGGTCGCACGATACGTCTGATCGACATGAAACTTTTTGTAGACACTCACACTTATCTGACTCAACTGTATAGCTTATGGGTCAATATGGTGGACCATTTCTGAGTAGCACCATCTCAAATTGTTTCTGAAAAAATGACAAGATTAAGCTAGGCATGAAAATGTGAAAAATAGAATATCACCAAGAAATTAAGAAATTACCTGAATGCTAACACATTAGTGGTACACTTTACGGATCTTCATGCAATTTGTACAAGCCGTTTTTATGAAATAACTTGTCAAATGTTATTTTTTCATGAATTGGGCCTCTGTCAAGTGATGTCACTCATTGTTAAAATTGACAGACAATAATGTCCACCAGTTGGCATTGACCTGACAGAATGTTTGGTAGTCCACCAGTCCGCTGTATTGCTATGGTAAATATTGTTTGTCATATTTGTTACTTGACAGAAGCCTATAGGGTGTTGGCACGTAATAAACGACAAACAATCGTTACCATAGCGATACAACGAACTGGTGGACTACCAAATATTCTGATTGGTCAATTCCAACTGGTGGACATTGTTGTCTCTCTCTTTCAACAATGGGTGACGTCAGTTGAGAATACTCTATAGATAGAAATAATAGCAGAGCCATGTTGCCAATATCCACGGCAATCTAGATTTGATTGTTACCAAATGAACTATGAGCGTGAATCTTTATGTTTATATTTATATCTATGTGTAGCGTTTCGTTTATACTTCAAATTGATATTTCGCTCATGTTACAACGCATAAGCTGTGTTTCCCTAGTATATGAATAATTTTGTTCAGTTCAGTTTACCAATTGTGTTTGCTCTATCATTCATCAGCACATCCAAATCTATCTTGAGTGAAGATCGACCTGTATTTGTGTGCTATAACAAACCTTGTGACCACAAGGACCGGGGGGCGCCTAAAAGTATACCGAAACCTATATGTCACACGACCGAGTCGACTTTATTCCTGTATGCACTCTTCATCGCCCCCCGCAAGTATCAAAATATATAATACAATACAATACCCGAAACTTGTAGACCCTTAACCGAGACGCGTGGCCGAGTGGTAACACACTGAACCGTCATTCGGGAGACCGGGGTTCGATTCCCGCCATGATCGACCATCCTGACAGGAGTTTTGACTGTTTTTCGTGGTTTTCCTGTGTCGTTCAGGTTGATACTGGGATGGTTCCTTAAGAACAGGCCACGACCGACCCCTTCCCACCATCCAAAACACCTAATAGAATAACCTCTCATCTCATCATCCCATCATCTCATTCATCATCCACCGACGTCAATAGATCGTAGCCATCAGTATTGTGCGTCGTTAGAACGCAATATAAAAATTAAAAGAACAAAATTGTTGACCATATGTAATGAAATATAATACCAACAGACAAGAACGTTAACGAGGAAATACAAATAATAACACGAATGAAAATTGAAGAAAAAAGAAATTAATTCGTGTGTAATACAATATTCTAACACTTTGATAGTTTGTCAACAAACATAACAAACATAATATCACCGTTATTTCCGTTAGCTTTGTAGTATTTTGAGACGCTCTGATTTTCTGTACTAGAATCACAATCAGAAACTCGACTACTTTTTCAAAAAGCGATAATTGTTCAAATCTAAAGCGTGTTTGTACAATTTCAGAAATTGTTACTTCAATTATTCAATTGTTGGACGACATTCTTTGATGAATTCAAGTAGTCTGTATCAGCACGCATAGTGCAACTATCAAGTGTTCACAAATTACGATCAGTTGAAACCGGATTCAGGTAATTATATACCATACAATTTTAACAAAAGACGTTGGTATTATCCCAATACCTGGTTTTCCTCAGACGGATCGTAATTTCTTTAGACATCGGGGCATTCCAGACTGTAAACAAGTTCAATTCGACAACAAGCGTCATGTCATTGATACCAGCAAGCAACCGAAGGCTGTGATTGGTCCAGAGTGAGAAGCTCCTTCGATCTAGTCCAATCACGGCTCACCGAGGCGTATTCGATCGACGCGACGCCGAGCAAAATGCATTGGTGCTCAGCAACCTACTCTAAGGTAAACTACAAGTTCAAAGGAATTGATAAATGTTGAAATATAATAATCTGCGAAGGTGAAACATAGGAAGGGACATTAGGTCTGTGGAAGACGTCGTTAGTGGGGGAGGGGGGGAAAGAGAGAGGGGTATAGAGGGGGTAGGTGGAGAAGGTGGGTGTTGGTTTTAGTATTTAAAAGCCGGCGTCGTATTGAAGAGGTTGCCTACAGCAGCGTCAGCACTCGTTTGAGTTACTCCTTCACGGGTCGGTTGTATACGACAGACTGAATTTTTACCAAGTCAAAGAAACTTAACATCAGTTTTTTTAATCTTCAGTGGTCGATAAGCATTCCAAATTTGGCGTGCATATATACATCCGTTCAATAACGACAAGAATCAATTAGATTTATTTTCATTAATTTGAAAATTAGTCTTTTTTCGATAACGTAAGAAGTGAAGTGAGAAATCAGAAAATCTGGCGTTCGCAGCTTTTGGAGTTCTTAGCCACAGTTACCGCACCCCTTTAATCGCCCCAAAACAAGAAAACATGATGGCAGTGGCAGCAGCACAAAAGAACCGAGAGATGTTCGCTATCAAGAAATCATACAGTATCGAGGTGAGTCCGATGACTTCTTTTATTCCACACTCTTGTGACTGAGATGACATATTATTTAAGTTATGTGTGTGATAAATTTGTCAGGATTTGAAATTTCGCCCGAGAGAAAGCATATAACTTATGGAGTGATGCAGGAAAGATGTTGGCATTTTTTTTTTTTCAAGATAGGAAGGGAATGGAATTGACTGAATGAGTAGGTATTTGATGAAATTGAAAATAAAAATGGAAGAATATCCCGAGGAGGAACACAATAATAATAGGCTAACGATGACGCAATCGGCGTGGTTTTTATAATGGCACTCTTGCTGGGCTAAGTTCAGTGAATTCTAGCGCCTGTATTATAGCCAGAGAAATGTATAACTCTTACTCAAATTTAACTCACCCTTAAATATGGAAAAGCATATATATATTCAATATGAAATATATTAATATGGAATATGGCAATATGGATATATTCAATATGGAATAAGACATTGCTGCTTTGGGTAAATTACAAAGTTTCAGTATATGTGTGTTTATATATATATATATATATATATATATATATATATATATATATATATATACTCCTATATATATATAAATTCATATATATATATATATGAATATATAAATACATATATATATATATATATATATATATATATATATATATATATATATATATATATATATACTTATATACATATATATAATATA
>OZ023330.1:33690931-33745931 GCA_964007535.1 Brachyptera risi | reverse complement strand
AATTTTCAATACTATAACCCATTATCATCTCAAAGTTTGCTTGAATTGAAATAAATTACAGAAATTGAAAGACTTCTCTATGTATAATTTATTGAATGAAGACAAATTTTCAAATTTTAATGGAATTATCCGTACTTTTTTTCTCTCTCCAACATATAAAAAATATAACAAAAATGTCTATTCAAATTATTTCCCAGTATCACACTATACTCATGTGAAGTTTATTGGAAAGACAAAAACTGATATAACTGTGTTGGAGAAATAAAACTCTATGTCCAGTTCAATATTATAATCACTTGGATTACGTAACATAGTACCTGCTTTAATTGGTGTTAGTTGAGATTGAGAAAAGCATATGTTAGAAACTGTGCAAGGTGAGGTTTGATATCATTAGCCGTTGAAATCGGTTCCGACTGAAACTTTGTCGCCCTTGACGAGAGCACAAGCAATGCAATCACCTAAAGCCATAACAGTACAGAAGCGATAATAATAATAGGAAGTGAGAGACCATGGTCGAATAATGTTCTAGTTAATAACTTGTTGAAGAAAATCATTCACGGACAGAATATTTATAAACAATATATTCAAATTCTACCGAATAAAATTGATAAACATCTCAAATCTAATTCAAGTTGGAATTTGGAAGGTTACAATTAATTATTGTATTGTGCAATATTTTTTTTTTACACCTCGAATTACTTCAATATGTATTTCGAAACAGAAGCTATTTTACATTTCTCACTCATCATCGTTCTCTTTTCATTATTCTTTTATTCGCCATTAAAATAACACATCAATTAAAATGACCTAATATGTTTATCACCATTTTAAATTAGAATCATCGAACAAAAATAGAAATACCTCTCACTTACATCCATCATAAAAGTGAACGTTCAATTATAATTGCATGTTACACATTGCTAGGCCACTGCTGGTCATCAGCATTGATCACGGTGGCTCTCTCGGTCGGTAAACGTCATTGTTGGCAAGCATTGATTCAACGCGTGGTCAAGGTCTGTAGATTGTGTTCGAGCAGGCTTAGTAGAACACAGAGACAGGTAGTTAAGACTACATTACCGCGATTGAAAATACTATTTCACGTCATTATAAAGAAATACGTATTATTTCTTGAATTCTATGCCAAGGTTTAACTGAATTGAATAAAAACTTTCTTATATAATCGTTTATCTAGTCAATAGACAAGTCATGAATGCAGATTACTAAAATCATAGGTAATCTTCACAGTATTAAAGACTTTCAATTTTCTTTTAATTTTATCACAGTTACACATACAATGTGGGATTGATATTTAGGCTTCATGAGTAATTTATAATTAGGTAGAAAATAATTTTCAGTCGATAGTGAAATCCTTCAATTGGATCGAAACTAAACACACCATTAAAAAGTATTAGGGATGTAGAAGTTATTTGAGATAAAAAATTCAATATAGATTGGAAATTCCTACTAAAGAGAATCAATTATGGAAATAAATAAAAATTGACATTTTTAAATTATTATTATTGTGTTCAACACTTCATTCATTTCATGAGAGTGAAGTTAATATGAAATGTTTGAAAATTGGTGATATTTACATATAATTATATTAACCACTCATTCAAGGCAACAATGTATGAACATTATCATATTTTCCACAATTATACATCTTGTGTAATTACAACAACACATACTCATTATGAAACACCCCTTGTTTTCTAATTACGACAAATTGTGATACTATTTTCATTTAAACATTATAAGTCAACTCATTTTTAACAATTAATCCAATTAATGCGAAACGGCACTAAAAAGTTCGAAAAAAATATTCAACAATCCGCAACACACAACAATTTTCGACCAAACAATTGTTTTGTTCATGAAAGAACAACTTTGTCGCATGCTTTCAATAAATGACACATTATTTTTTAATTCATAATTTTGTATTTTCGTTTTCATTATACTGTATTTCGCGCAATGAGAATATAGCGAGTGTACATGTCGTACCTCACTACCCATTTAATTACATAATGCTAGGCCCTCAATTGAAGTTGAATTAAATTGGCTTAGTTATAAGCTATTTATGAATAACATAGTCTCCAACCCGATATTAGTGAAGTTTTCAAGAATCAAAGATGTGTGGTAATTTTCTAATGTTTCTACGAAAACTATTTATAAAAATGTAACGATTAGAATATTTGTTTCCCTTGAATATGATCGATCAAACTCATTTGCTATTAATCCAAATATTCTAAAACTGCACAAAAAGTCAGTTACGTTTTTCAATCAATTCTTATTTTTTGTGAATTATAATACAATCAACACAGTCTACAGAACAATTAATTTGTCTATGAAAGTAAAACGACTTCAGGTTGGCAGAAAAGAGTCCGGTTAGCTTGTCTCAAGGGAACGTGGACGAGATTCCAGCATTCACAAGGTTGACCAGTTAACTCAGCTTATCTCTTCTAAGATCCAGTTAACGCTATAATCATCTTATTACCTAGATATGCTATATATAGGACCACGCCACAGATACAGAAAATAACTGATTCAACGCGGAGAATAGAACTCGTTTTACAGTATAGGCTTCTGTCACGTAACAATTGACAAACAGTGGTTACCTTAGTAACACAGCGAGCTGGTGGACTACCAAACATTCTGATTGGTCAATACCAACTGGTGGACATTGTTGTCTGTCTCTTGAAACAATGAGTGACGTCACTTGACAAGAGTGATGTCATACATTGTTGGAATGAGTGAACAACAATGGCCCTCAAATTGGCCTCTCCAAACAAATCTGCAGTGTTGATTTGTGTAACTCTTCCAGTTGTTATGGTAACATGACAAACATGATCTCCATATTACTTGATCGAACATGCGACTTAATACTATAGCATTCAAAAATACTACTCCGATAATATATTTGAGTAATTTGTGATCATTTTGTGTTATATTATATTCTTTGATTATTTTCTTTATTACTCATTGAGGTTAGCATCAATCATTAAGTAGCAATGCTCAATGCTGTTACATTTAGGTTATCGAGCATTGAGTATAGTATTGCTCAATTCAGGTAACAATTGAGGTTGAGGATCGTTGAGTATATTTTCATCTTATTTATTTATATCATAAAAATTGTTTGATACCAGACCTAACGTCAACATATTTGAGTATATAGCAATCATATGTATTCTGGCTCTATTTGTGAATATCAAAATTCATTATCCAACGAAAGTAATGAAATTAATGCAAACTATGAAAATAATTGTATTGATAACTTGATATTGAGTAAAAATAAACTGAATGGATAAAATATCTACTGTAGCAGAGAGTAAATAATATGAATAGTGGAATAAATAATGTGAAACATTGTATAATTCAGGTCCGTATAAAATATGAATTGTTCTTTAAAATGGCAATAGATTGAAGCTGAATGCGTTTTATAGATAATAATAAATAATTTACCAATCCAAACAAGGATTACAACAAGTTATAACGAACAAGTATTCCGCACGATATTCAATTATTATATATTATTACAATATAATAGAACGATTTTTACGAGTCATTCTTATTATGTATTATGAATGATATTGAAATTCGACATCTTTTCCGAGTAATATGTCGAGCTTACCGACGTATCAACAGCATATTCGCGATTAATATGTCACTTAAATAATTGATAACCATGGAAAATGCCAACACCAATAAAACTATGCAAGAAGAGCCACTTTCTAAAATGAAATATTAATAACGACGTTAATGAATTTGTCCCGTCATTGATCAATCGAAACAATTATAACTAATTACTTTTAAATCGTTTGAGATACACGATTCTCGGATTGTTAATAACATCCTAACTATTTTCTTCAAATCAATCATCAGCGTTATCAGCACAATTAATTATAGACACGCTGATAATCATATTTTTTAAAGTTTTGAATGCCGTCGTATCTGGATATTTTCGATCAAAATAAAATTTTCGGACTTCAATTCGGATGGAATATTCGATTTCCAAAAAATTCGATATGGAAACAATGATCTACATCGATTCAAAATTTTTAATTAACTTAAATAATATACGCTGATGTCGAGGATTTCATGTATTTCATGTGAGAAACTCGAATGTTGAACAATTCGATATTTCCAATTACGATTGTTCATTGACAATTTATATATGTTCGAATAATTTTGAAATACACCACAATATGTAAATGTGAATAACACTCAAACTGAAACTATTTGTCAAATCAATTATCATTTGCCTCACTATAACTAATTATAGATAAACTGTTAGTAACATGGTAATAATAGTTTCAAAACAAGTATAGTCTATTCAAGAGTAACTTCAGAACACAAAATCTGTCTACCACACAAATCACTTGCACAAAGGCCTGGCTCCTTTATGAACTCTCTTGAATGTCTGGTTTTTATGCACCCGGCGAAGATAATCAGCAACAATGCAAATATTGTTTTCGCCTTCAATCTGGATATATATTATAACAAATCAATATTCAAAAGCTATGAAGATACTTTTTTATAATTTGAATAATTCATCATTCCATTCCTATTTTTATTAATATTATTTTTCCAAATGGATTTACTCAATTTTTTTTTTTTTTTCAAGCGCTAATAGTTTGTTGAACAATGTTTCACGTGGTATAATATTTCACTCGATTGTTATTTTCAATTCCATCTCAATTGTGATTGTCACATTAAAAGACAATCTATTGGTATAAAGTTTCTCGGTTAGTTTTATAACTTGTTTGTTATGTGTATCGACACAAGGTCAAGAACGCATGGTGATCGTGAAACGAGTGAAGTCTGGCAACGACCTAAATCGTACTAATAATCATTACTTTCAAAATAATCGGAACGAATTCAAAGGTTACACTTTTAATCAACATGCTGAATTTCGATTTGTTTAAATTATATGAAATTATTGAAATAAACTCCCAACTTTTTCGATAAGAATTTTTCGTACGACACATGTCAAAGTTATATCATTTGAAAATACAGAGATGTCAATTATGAATATATATATAGTAATTTGATATCGCACGTTTATTATAAACCTTGGTTCCGATTTGTACTATTCATGATATGTGAATCAGAGAAAAGTGGGAAACTTGTAATAATTACAAATTATCATAAAAACATAATAGTATCATAACATTATACTATACGGGGTTCCTTATCACCAACAGAGTGTTAGCATGTGTGGCAGGTTCCCATATCAACTAGAAAAGTTGGAGCAAACAAATGATTAGTGAAATTGTGATTGGAGAACAGAATATGGCATTGTTGTCCACTCATCGGTCACAACAATAACGTCACTTGAAAGAAGTCAATGATTCAATCTAATCTACGTGAAAATAATTTCTTTTACTTTTATATCAATTGACGACTCGAAATGGGCGTGGCTTTACCAGTCAGCCAGTTGGATGATAATATTTGTGGTCATTTCAAGATACCCCGATTGGATATTTGAATTTGACTACAGTTCTAAAAGCCCTGTTGATTGGACGGTATGATTTCTGACGTCATGAGTGCGGAGACTGCGAGTCTTCAATTAATACATCAATTCATCAGCATCATTAAAGCATAGCACGACTCTTCCATTAAAACCCACCAGAAAATACACAACACATACTAGAAAATGTCTTTGGGTTTTTCAAATCATCAATCAATTGTGTCTGAAAAGATTAATTAATATTGACCACATCGGTTTTTCGTGACACCAAAACCCCATCAAATTAATACACAACACAGTTTCTTACATTGTTTAGATTTCACCACTCGAATCCGGAGTTTGGTTTGTGATATTGGTAACACTGTGGGTATTATACTTCAGGCTATAGATACGACACGTAGACACTATACCAATGTTAAACAACATCCTTAGGTCAAGTTGAGAACTAAACTTATAAGCTCGTATCCACGATAAAGAAGGCCTGAAAACTGCTGAAGGGCTTAATTCATAAAGCTCCGGTAATTGTAGGAAAAATCTCTGCAACTTGAACCATTCAAGAATTTGGTTGTGTTTTGTAATCGAAAAACTTGTATTAAAACTCGAATCTTGTATACTGAAAAATCATTGACTATTTTGAATGCGACTGCTATAGAAATGTGATATTTTTGCGTTTTATGTTGGTAGACGACCTTCTTTTTTCGTTGATACAAGAATATCATACGAACATTACACCATTCAGATCATTGTGATGATACAATTTTAGTAAAAAATGATTTGTGAAATAATTTCTTTCCTGACATAAAACTATTTCAGGAGTTGTTAACCCCTTGCCTTTGTATTAATTTTCATTTCAAGACGATTGAACTTATTTCTAAAAAAATGAAGAATAATACCAATTGTGATTATAAATTATTGATATAGTTCTTAAATTACAATAATTTTACCAACATCTATATTTGAGATGTTTTCGTTTGAACAGGATCAAAATTAATTACGAAAATCGAAGCAATCATTCCACTTCAATTATTGATCAAGTCATTCTTCTAGATAATTACGAAGCTTAACTAATGATCAGATCAATCATACTTGGTTCGAACCCGAGACTTCCTGCAAAGTGCTCGATAACTTCACTTGGGTAAACTTCGATAAAAGGTGACTACAATAGTATAGAGTGAAGCTTTATTGTTGAGAAATCGAGGGAAGGAAACGAAATCTTTGAAAAGTGCTCTTTCACCCTCCGGCCACTACGTCAAGACGCACTCACGACATAAAGTGACGCAATTCACGGTCCGGTTCATACCGAACTGGGTACCAATCGATAAACGTCTAATCGAACCAGTTTAACAATAGATCGATCTATCTACTTGCACTTTACACGCTACATGTAGTCAACTGCCTGTTACTTTTCTGATTGAGAGCATTGTCTCAAGACTACAACGTAAATGTGCATTAAGTAAATTTGATGATATAATGATTTGAAGACCTGTTGTATGAACTATCAATCAAGTATTATAGTTGGCTGAATGTAAGTCAAGGTACAAAAATAACTCAAGTAATAACACGTTAATTCGCTAATTATTTCCTAATTCGCTCAGTATCGGTTCGTACTATAAACGGTCCCAAGTGATTTAAAATTAAAATATCGCTCCGTTATACACTCAAAAGTGGGATGATTTGTAAGCAGTTCATATTGTAATTTTTCATCAATATATAATTTGTCAATAACTCATTATTCATCGATTGGGGCTGAAGATGACGAAATAGGTTCGTTCGGGCGAAGTCACAAGGGTGATTTTAACTCGCCAAATATAATAGATAATGATATGTTTGATTTGACAAACTGTAAATATAATACTAAGGCCCGATATTATCAAGTCAAATTAGTATTCATCTGAGAGTTGGTAAAAACAAATAGCATGAGTAACCATTGTGATAACAACTTTAAATTGTCAGATGAAGGTTAATTGGACTTGGTAATACAGGGCCCAAGTCCAAGAATCATTATGAATTCGCAAATAATGATCTTCACTGGAGTAAATTTGGGAATTTGAAATTGGTTTGAATGTAATGACCATTCTGTCTTATTTCATCATTCATTTTTATATCAAAATTGGATCCACTATATCACATTCTTATAGTTTGAGGGGCTGAGTTATCTCCTGAAAGAAAGATCACGGATGGCTTTAAGGCTCAAAATAATGGAATAAGGGGATGAATATATAGTTGGAGTGTGGGTGTGTAGACGACAAGAGCTGACACCGTTCTTCTGACCTCAAAGTAGAGAAGAGATGTGCATAGGAAATGAGACTCACGACCGAACGATTACCACAAACTACATGCCAAGTACAGCCACAAACTCAGTTAACTAAATATCTAATCATTTGGATGGCCAAATTCCTGTTCCTTCGTAATTTGATAATTTAATTTCCAAGTTGGATTTATAACTCCACACTCGAATCAAGGTTCATTAACAAGTTCAATTTATCCTTTTTTTATATTTAATTATCATGCATTTTATTTAATAATAATCTGTCCAATGTCTAATTTCTTCATTTTAGAGCTACACATCCTATAGAGATAACCCCTTTCAGCGTCTTGTAGATTTTATATTGAGTGTACCTTTCATTCAATTCAAAGCCGATTTCAGCAACTGTTATTTGATTGGTTGATTATTAATAAAGGTAAGAAAATGGCATATACTCACTCACGGGTGCTGAGAAGTTATTTCGTTTATTTCCCTATTCACGACTTGTGAGTTGGTACAATCGGCTTCAATAATAATGGACAGTGAAAAAACTGATAAATAAATGAGGCATCATGAAAACATATTTTGTAGGCATACATCATCACACTTCTGCCATGAATACAAGAATGAGAAGACGTTATTTCTAAAAAATCTACTCCTAACAAAATTTGTATCAAGAGAAAAGACCTTATTATATAACCTGATCAAGAGTATGAATATTATTTCAACTTGTTAGAATAACCCAAAGAAGAGATGTGATTGGAGAATGCACGAAAGATGATACGATGTTGAGCATGATTATAAATCAAACGATAACCTTGTATGATATTCTATCATCATCAAATTCCAAGCAATGTATAATAACTGATAAATCATAGTTCCCTATTTAAAAAAAACACGGATGAAGTCTTATAGCTTGAGTCATCAAATGATTTGAAATAATAATAATCAATTACACTCAAGTTCAATTACAGGTTTTAATCAAAATCATTGAACATGATGTAATTATGATTACGGATATAAATTATCAATCGGAATTGAAATTGCAATACAACTTGCAATTATCTTGATAATATAAAATCATTCAAATATTATTCAAAAATACAAATGGGAGCTCACGAATTAATACAATAACCTACAGATGTCGCTTTTGAACGGTATTACTTATTGATCCCTTATCCTAATCGAAAACGATTATTGAATAACAATTTGACGATGCTATTTTAAAGATCATAATAGACTGTACAACCAACAACTTATAATCTAAATCATCAATTCGACATTTAATAAATTGAAGAATCTTCACTCATACCTCCTCCTTCCCTTTACCTTCTACAAATCCTGAGACAATGGCTTTCTCATTCAATTTCGAGAAATCTTTTATTATCCGGGTCCCCAAGGAGTGAGACAGTCTATCACCCTAATCCCTCACAATCCTTCATAGGGTCTTACGTTTAAAGACAGCGAGAGCCTGGAAAGCACGCAACTTGTCGTACAGTTGTGTGCGGCATTATGCCAAGATAGAAGCGTTCCATTCCCGTAATGCACCGAGAAAATTATATTTAGAGACCAATCAGATGTATTTGATTAGTGAGAGAAAAATCAATTTCATATTGCGAAATATTCTAATGTAAGTTTGTATTTTTTCAATTCTGTAATTTTTTAATAAACAATGCGAGTAACATGGTGGCTAATCGGTCACAGTTCAGCAATAACAACAAATGAATAATGAGAAATCACATCCGTCATAGTAATAGTGAGAATATCGTCAATATATCGATATTCCCAAGAATAATTCAAATAATTACATAGTATAAAGTATATTTAATCTACAAAGAAATATTATGCAAGGCAATACAACATCTATAATAATAAGCAGCCATTGCAATAAAAATAAATCACGCAAAATAAGGGTCTACTCTCATGAAAATGAAAACATTTGATTTTTTCATCCAGTATTCAAGATAACCATCGGTGAACGAGACAAGGGAATGAGACCAAAAGTTAATATTCCATATAAATTTCACGGTAAAAATGCTATTCTAATTTATATATTTAATTCTCCTTTTTAACTCGGTTTACCTGATCTCTATTAATAACACTAAACAATGAACGGGTTGATCTTATACAAACTTATTTATTTAAATGTACGGTATTTTGTTTTGTTCCAGAACGGCTACCCATCCAGACGTCGTTCTATCGTCGACGACGCTCGCTTCGAGACGCTTGTGGTCAAACAGACCAAACAGAGTGTTCTGGAGGAGGCGCGTCAGCGCTCCAACGGTAAGCTGTTATCATTGCTGTTATATATAAATAGTTGTTCAAAGTAGATTAAACAATCGCAAGCGCAATTAACAAGCGCGGCCCTGGTGTTGAAGTTCATTAGTTTTAAATAATCAAAATGGGGTGGTCGCCCAAGATCGCCCTTGTGGTGCCCCGTCCAAACGATCCTACCTTTCATCCATAGCCTTAATTCAGGAACAATGATTTTGTATCAAGTTTCGATGTTATTAAGAAAAAAAAATGAATCGTTGCATAATGAATTTCATATGCAGTATATACCTCTCCAAAAGTGCTTGTTGAGCGTGAATTGTATCAATTTATTTGGAAAAAACAAAACTGAGACGTTTGGTCGAGTGGCCGAGTGACTAGAATACTGAACCGTCATTCAGGAGACCGGGGTTCGATTCTCCTCATGGTCGACCATCCTGAGAGAGGTTTTTCATGGTTTTCCTCTAGGTGAATACTGGGATAGTTCCTTAACAACAGGCCACGACCGACTCCTTCTCACAATCCAAAAAACGCCTGATAAAATAACCTTTTATCTCAACATCCCATCATTTCATATATAATTCGCCGAAGCCAATTGATTTTAGTCGTCAGTCAGTGCATTATTAAACCCAATATAAATAAATTAATCATTCAAATGAAAAATAATGGTCATATGAAATATATAATGGAAAATAAAATACAGAAAATAATTAATATCACCATTTTGAAGTTTTTGAGAAATTTTGAGAGTTTTCATTTAGTGTTTAAATAACAATAGTCTGATATTTTGATACTTCGAGAGGATGAACATTATTTTGGGAGAATAAGATAAGTACAAGTATTGAAAGTGAAATATTGATTAGAGATACTAAATTATTGTAGAGATGAGATGGCATGTTATCTATGTTAATGATATGTTGGTGTTGTTAGTTTTGTAACGTGTTTCAAGTAGTATGTTGCATTTTCTAAGCACGATTGTTCTTGATGTTTGCATGTTTTTCAATGTAATTTGTAGATGGCGGTTCGGAGGAAGATTTCACCTTCACTGAGGCTCGAACCCTAGAGGCAGACCAAACCATCGCTTCAGGTACATATCGCTACATTCTCAATATTATTAGTTAGTTCGCAGTTACTTTATTCATTCATATCTAAATAATACATTCGCATTCTATTTGTATTATTATTTATTTGGGCTTAATTAATTAGTTTTGTGTAAATTCAACAAAAACATTCTCTCTACTCTCAAACCAATAAGAGTTTGAATAAATTTAGCAATTAAATGTCATCAAAGTAAAATACTAGTAGAAACATCGAATGATCCAATAATAATAAACGTAATCACGGATAATCAAAATGTGGTGAAAAATGAACTAATTCAAGAATCATTTATATTTATTCAATGATTTATTCATTCAAATTCCTTACTTCACACAGAACAGGACATAATTAGTGTTGGGAATAGCACATGATAGAGTAGAAAAATATGTTAGTGAGTACAACAATGATATCTTTCAAGCCTTGAGTCAGCGTTATACGTGAATAATCGACTCATTATTTATTTTAAAAACAAAAGTTTTAACGATAATCTTTATAAAATGACTGAACTCTTTCAAAATTTCCCAAAGAAATATTTTTTTTTAGAACCCTCTAGAAAACAACAATCATACATAATAAAGAGATAATGAAGAGTTGGGTCTTCTGATGAAGATTGGTGTTATCTAAAAAATAGCGTGAGGTTTCAATAGATCGATGAACATATTGTTCATTATTTAACCACGTTTTCACCCTATTATATAATTTATTTGACTATCCGCTCACATACATATTCCCAATCTCTTTCTCATTTTCAAACTGGATAGTATTTATAGTATTTATAGTAGTGTTATAGTATCATAGTAGTATTTATTAGTTATTTGTCAGCATGATTTGCACGGTTGTTGAATGTTCTGTCGTGTTGTGTTGTTCAGAGTATTTCGGGAGCGAGGAAGACAATGAACCAGAGGAAGAACTATACGAGGAGATTCATGTCGTCGACGAAGTGACTATCGAAGGTGAGTTATCTAGCCATAGATAATAAAATAAATCAAAAAAATTGAATGATACACATTATTCCGAAGTTTTACATTTAAATCGGATGAGCCGTTTTAAAGATAAAAATAATTACGTATTATTTTTAACAATTAGTTTGTGAAATGATTTAAATTATCAAGAGATGAATCAGGTAGGCGGTGAGTTTAAAAAAAAAAATCAAGGTGTGTACACCTTCACCACTTTTTCCAGTCCATTTCATTTAAACTTCGCTCATCCTACAACGCACATGCTATTTTCCCTTGGAAAATACTAAAATATGGCTTTAGAATTAGAACATCAAAATGGCAAATTGTTATAAATTGTCCGCTCTGTTCAGTCACTCCAAGATAATTGTGATTATGTCTTGAGTGGTTCCGACGTCCGGAAATACGGCCCGAGCCATTTAGAGTCACTACAAAGCAATTACGTTCCATAAAGTTATAGAAGTGAAGGAAGTACTTATTGAAGTTCAGATATAACCTCTCGTTTCTATGGTTACAATAGAGTGAACGTGAAGTGGAACCATTTTCTTTTATAGCGTTGGTAGAAACGTTTTTTGAAGTGAAAAATAGATTCAATTGGAATTCAAGTAAATTTTATTTCTGGAAACACTTATTCGTCTTTTTGTATCATTTTATCCGTCTGAGAGCTCTATTATATTATGTCAAACCTTTCACGTATAGCACGAACACAATTTCAAATACAAATGTGTTTTTTAATGGGGATGAATCGAAATGAATATGGGTGTCTGGAAGACACTAAAACAGTTTCTTGCCACACTCAAACTGTTTTCTCATCTTCCGTTCTTAATTTTTTGAAAGTTTGACAATAGTAATTACTATCCCGTCTTGAAATAAAGCTACATGATATTGATCTGAATTTTAAAATCTCCATAAATACCTTGTCATGAATGATAACATTTGAAAATTACGTGAGATATAGTTTTAAAAAGCATTCAACACACATAAAATTGTTTCTATAGAAATTCTGAAATTCTATTAATTTATTGAATATTTTTGACAAAAACGTATTAACAATAAGTGTGGTGCTGAAATCTCCCTTGTAGTGCCTTGTCCACGATCCCAACTTGGCATGGCTTTAAATGACATTGTGTCAAGTGTAATTCCACATGTTGCTAAAAATTGAAATGTTCATCGCAATTATGTGAAATAATATGTGATCTTGTTTTGTCCGACATGATAATATCATAAGATGATCAGAAAGCCAATGGGAAAATATTTCTATAATTGAATGATAACTATAGATATGGAATAACTCATTATTAGTTATTGCAAGTTTTTTTATGATTGAAGAACCGCCAATGGTTTGAGTTTCAGTATTTTTTATAAATATATAGTATTTCGATTTTTGCTTCCATTTTATCGCTCACATTCTACCATAATTGTTTCTCATCCATGTCCTTTAATCATTTCTCATTCGTTCTTCAACGTTATCTCACAATTAATAATTATTGTCATCACTTTTGGAAATTATAAATCTAAATTTTATTTCAGTAAACCAGATCATTACACAATAAACAGCTATCAATCAATAAATTGATTTCCTCTTTTGTTTAAGATTCGAATTTATTTTTGTTATATCCATTATTATATTGAAGTTACCATGAGCCAATGAAATCTTCAGATGAACTAATAAAGTGATTGTTTTCTGTTGAAGATGCTGGTCTTACTGAGGAGGAAGTTATCATCTTGAACTCTGCGAGCGAGAGCAAAGAGGCTGAGGAAGCCATCCAGAAGGCCACCTTGGTACTCAAACTGAAGGATGGCATCAGCTCTTTGGCGAGAATCCTCAAGACGATTGAGGTGGGCTATTACATCACTATTTGTTCGTAATTTATTGTTAGTTGTTTAAACTATTTGCTACAATTGTTTACAGATCCAATATCGTTTCAGACTAAATTACGATATAATTAGCATTCAATTAATAATTTTTTTAAAGAACTTTCGAAAAAAATATTATTATCAACATTTCTTGAAAAATGATCAGGAAATGATCTTAAGAGAATCGAGTGAACAATTGGATCACTGTATGTAACAGTAACTATATCGATATTTTTGCTATCGACTTTCACCTCACCGCATAGGCCTACTGTTACATACAAATAACGCCGAACATATTTATGTAAATGCTCATTATGGATCGAGATTATTATATAAGATCCGTTCTCTGCACGTTGTGAAGCAGTTTCCCTACAATATGATCATCTGTAAAGTCACTGCGATCGTGCATATGTTATATTGGCACTAAAAACGTTACACTGTAGTTGGCTTCCCCTTGATGTGAAAGAGAATCTATAATACACGATATCTCCGACTAATTGTGTTCTATACCTGATGTTGGCAGAACTCGAAAGGCACGGTGACTCACGTGGAATCGCGACCCTCCAAGGAGGACGGCACACAGTTCGATATGCTCGTCAAGGTCGAGATGACACGCCAGTCCCTGCTTGTCCTGATCCGCTCGCTGCGCCTCAGCGCCTCTCTCGGAGGAGTTTCACTTCTTGCCGACAAGAGCATCAGCATCAAAGGTACTTGAAATGGGATGGCTCGATGAGCGTAGAGGAGCGTGATGTGACGCAATCGAAAACGGCGCGAATTTGAGAGGGGCATTCATGTAAGTCTAGCAAAGATGCTAGAGGTCGCAACTTGCGATCATCAAAAACCTCCCCGCAGAGTGCCGCCATGACAGTTGTTGAACAGGTTTCATGCCTTGCTAGAGCTTGCTAGACGTACATGAATGTCCCCCTCAAAAATCGGTGGTCTGGACAACAGGGCTCTTACCGCGACTGTCACTCAGAATAATATAATATCTTGAAATATCTGTATGAAATGTTGATCTAAATTCACATACTTTAGTTTTGAAACTTTCAAGTCATAAATTCACTAAATAATCTGGCATTGATTTATTTGTCAACGGCAAAATTACCTAAAAATACTTTTTTCGAAATCATTTCCGTAATGTTATTCTCACGGGTATTGATAAAAATTTGAAGAAAAAAAATATACAAAAGTCTGTCTAGTGAAGATATCCCAAAAGTATACAGTTGCAAGTGAGATGCAGCTTGAAGATGGAAAAAGTTCCATGTTGATCAGTCAAACTGTGTGTCCTATGTAGTGCATTATAAGGGGGAAAACAACACCGACAAAATTCATATGACTGCTATGAAGGTCATCGCTGAACGCTCATTCTGAACACGTTCTCCTTGCAGATCCCTGGTTCCCCCGTCACGCCTCCGAATTGGACAACTGCAACCACCTAATGACCAAATACGAGCCCGACCTTGACATGAACCATCCCGGTTTCTCCGACAAAGCCTACCGGCAACGTCGCAAGGAGATCGCCGAGATCGCGTTCAAGTACAAGTACGGCGACAAGATCCCCGTCATCTCTTACAACGAAGACGAGACCGCCACGTGGACTTCCGTCTTCCACACCGTGCTCGACCTCAACCCGAAGCACGCATGCGCGGAATACCAACGCGTGTTCGCCATGCTGCAAGAGGAAGGCATTTTCACGCCCGAAAGGATCCCACAGTTGGAGGAGATGTCCAATTTCATGAAAAGTAAGGATTTCTCTATTCTCGTTGTTATTATTATATCAATTCTAGAGGTTTCATACCTAGATCCCAGTCTTGATTCAAACTTGAGCACAAACCTGTGCGTTTGAGTATTGAAACACCGGAAATACTTATCTAAAACCGGATCGAATCTTACTGGAATACTTTATATAATATTTTATATAATTTTCCTATCCACATTCTAAACCAAAAATAATATACTTTTTTTCCACCTGGCTGAATCATGCAGTCAACCTTTCAGTTACCAGACAAACAGAAGACGGTATTCAAATTTCTAACGTGTTGCTTTGTTCCAGAACACACTGGTTTCACCCTCCGCCCCGCCGCCGGACTCCTGACCGCCCGAGACTTCTTGGCCAGTCTGGCGTTCCGAGTGTTCCAAAGCACTCAGTACGTGCGCCACAGGTCGTCCCCCAACCACACACCTGAACCGTAAGTACATTTAATCATTATTTCTAAATTGATACTCTTCCATTATATTCCAAATGGCAATACATTGTCAAGGTAACAGTAAAATTATTAAATTATTGATAATGATACGAAATATAACGTGTATGGAAAGGTGATACTCAGTTAAAATACATTCACACAATCACACAATTTATTCATATATAAACAATCGTACTTGATGAATATTGGAAACAAATAACACATAGATCCCTATCTTTATCACACAATTTTTTTCTGAATGTCAAGAGCCTACTCGTCAAATGTAACATATTTTTTCACTTCGAATCTGCATTAAATTAAATTTAAAATTTAAAAAAATAATTTTCACATTGAGAAAAGTATCAGGGAATAATATGTCTTTTCTATATGAATTTGTTTTCTCTCCAACCATATATTTCATTAAGCTTCAGACTTTTCATGGAATACTTATACATTGAATGTACAAATTCGAGCACAAAAAAATGTCATTTCAAAATGAATTCAACCCCCAAGAGAGTCTAAGGATCAAATATAAATTAATAATATAGTATTCAAGTCAATACTGATATCTTTATGAAATATAGCGATTATATTTTGATAAAGGGGATATTTCATTCAGACCCAGTCTTACCAAGTCCAGTTATACTTTATCTGGGAGTTTGTGAAAAGAAATAGCATGGGTAACCATGGTGATACAAATTTTAAACTGCCAGTTAGAGCTACTCCCACATTGGTAACTCTGGCACTCAGACTATATTATATAAAGTCAAGATTAAAGTTGTAACTATACTTCAATCAACAAGAGAAGTTAAGGTCATCTACCAACATAACAAAAAAATGTCACCATTATATTCGTATTAGTAGCTGTAGTATTTTTTCAGGTTGAGATTAACGATAAGAAACGCAACTACATATTTCGAGTTGGTTTAATTCCCAAAGTTTCAGCGATATTATGTATTCACTGAAGATTTTCATTATTTAGTTCCCAGACGACTTTCTTTCGTGGGTTCATTTTTGTACATTCATAGTTATAACAAAGACACACAAAACATTATCTAGACTACTACAGAGGACACAGAAAACAACAAAAATATCAAATCGTGAAATAGATAGAAATTAATAGATACAGAAATTTTTAATTTTTGATAAAATTATTAATGAATTTGATTATGATCAAATATCATGCAGCTTATCAGTAGATATATCTGTTATAACTGTTTATTTGAATATATATTGTTATAATTCGTTATATTTTCACCGTCCAACAACTTCTGTCCGTTCATGACAGCAGTGAGGCGTCCGTTCAAATAGGTTATTAATGTATAGCGTACACAGAGTATAAACGTTAACAGGGTTAACCCTGTATGTACTCAATATTACGGCTATCACTAGAAGTCAATCATGTTCAAAGGCAATTACCGGTCCTGGAATAATGGGAATATCTATGGGTAATATGAGCTGGCTAAAAGCCCTCGACTAATTATTAGTCCACTCTAATGAAAGAGCTCTTCATACCTTGTTAATGAGATTAGAGAGAGAGGAGGAGAGAGAGAGAGAGAGAGAGAGAGAGAGAGAGAGAGAGGGAGAGAGAGAGAGAGAGAGAGAGAGAGCGAATCTCTTCCTCTATAGATCCATGACATTCATAATATAATTGTCAGAGTTATGTTAGAATAAATGGGTAGACTTTTTTCAATTGTATAATGAAAATATACTTTAAGAAAAAAGTTATCACATGCTACATAAATAATCTTGAGATTGATTTCCACGTTTTCGACTAAATAGATTGTGTTGATTAACACAGGTACCAATTAAGATACAAAAATATCATTTGTAACCAAGGGTATACCCTTGGTATACCCTTGGTTATAACAAGTTAATGCGATAATTATCGCTTGATTCACTAATTATTGGAATTTATAGTCAATCCAGTCTCTTTTAGAGTTATATGTGAACGAGTAGGTAGTAATTCAATTGAATAACATTAAAATATCCTCTTTTAGTAGCTTAGTTCACTAAGGGAGTCGCATTGAGCGTGAGTTCGAGTCCCGCATGAAATATGAGGTTTTGTGAATCACTTATCATCACTTCATAGTTTCATTATCACCTCCTCATTAAAACCGCCATATAACCTCGCTTCTGATGGAGATCGTTAATCAAACAATAATATATATATATATATATATATATATATATATATATATATATATATATATATATATATACATATATATATATATATAAATATCTCAAACCCAGATAACCAATTAAATTGGGCCGGGGGTGTTTCCACCAGTTTTTCTAAGGCAGACTTCTCATATCAATCGGTTCCTGCCAGTTCCGACTTCTTCCTTCTCTTCTTCACTATACTGCTATGCCTATCCTCTGTTCCTTCTTCTCTTCCCACGAGCTCCCTCCATCGTTCTCTATTCTCCCACCATCTCTCGTCTTCCACTTCTTCCCATTTTTCTCCTCGGTTGACTACCCCGAACTTGACTCCCTCTTGCCACCTTTCTCTTGGTCTTCCAACTCTTCTCTTAGCTCCATTGTTTTCTGCTATCTCAAACATTGCTCTCGGTATTCTATCTTTTTCCATTCTCCGTATATGCCCTTACCACCTAAGTCTCTCCCTTTCCAATTTAAATATAATAATTATTTTCGTGTTTTTTCAGCGATACCATCCACGAGCTTCTTGGTCATATGCCCCTGTTGGCCGACCCCGCCTTCGCGACGTTCTCCCAAGAGATCGGTCTGGCCTCCCTCGGAGCCTCCGACGCTGAAATCGAGAAGTTGTCAACAGTGTACTGGTTCACCGTCGAGTTCGGTCTCTGCAAGGAAGGTGACAAGGTGAAAGCCTACGGTGCTGGCCTCTTGTCCAGTTCCGGAGAACTCCTTAACGCCATCTCAGACAAACCTGAACACCGAGACTTTGATCCTGAACAGACAGCCGTCCAGGGTTACCAAGATCAGGAGTATCAACCTATTTATTATGTTGCGCAGAGCTTCGAGGATGCCAAAGACAAATTCAGGTGAGTTGGAAATGATTGTTTATAATTCATGTTGATATCAGAAGAAAATGGATGTGGTTATAACAATTTGGGAAGTTTTTTCAACATCTGTATGTGGGTTGTTTGTTGGGTTACTACGGCAACTAGAAAAGTTGAGGGCAAAGAAACCAACACTGAAGTCGTGATTGTTGTTGTTCAATCATTACAACAATGAGTGACACCACTTGAAATTAAGTTATATCCAACTATTGTTGTTTCTCCACCTGGGCTGAGGACATTTTCCTATATTTTGAATCATGAAAAGTAATATTATTTTATATTAGCTTGTACATTTTTCCTTTTCACCATAAAATTACTTGCTCGGTATAGGCCTGCCCTCCAGGATCCTTGTTCGCAGTATTGCTGATTTTGAAACAGTTTTGTGTTTTTCGATATTTCAATTTCCTAAAGATGTGTAACCAATTAAGAATTAACGAAAGATTAATTATTCTCTCAAAAATAATTCAATATGCCAAAAGTATGAGAAGCTCTTTGGATAAAAATGAATTTCTTTGTGAAAATTCAATTATGTAGACACGGAGACCAGAACAGATTGAGGGGAAATACCCCTCATACACCCTCAAATGTTCAACATTACGATACAAAATATAGCAGTTTCATGAAACAAATCAATAGCATAATACAGCTAGACAACTTGATTGAGAAGCAATCACGTCATTCAGCCGACATGGGTTCGATACCCGCCGGGTGACCATCCTCAAAGAAGAACTTCGTGTTTACCCCCATTGAATACTTTTTATTATCACGATGTACAAAACTTGACAAGAAGATGTTGTTTCCCAATTAGTTTCAAGTTCCCTTCAAATGATTATCCACTCGTTCACTATGTTGATCATCAGAAATAAACCAATACCTCATTTTGAATATTAACTAAACTAGACTAGATTAGATACGAGAATGCGTATTAGAGCAATGGTGATACAAATAACTGGTTAGCAATATTAATCAAATGAACAATAGAAACCGGCACATGCAGCGCAGTGGTTAACGCGCTCGCTACATGTGATCCGGGAGGTGAAGTGGCATATCGATTGGTTTGATTCCAGCCACCGTCCATCTTTACTGGGGAGTTTTCATGGTTTCCCTCTGTAGTCTAGATTAATATTGGAATGGTTCCCACCTTCATCCTATCATTTCGTTAATAATTCATCCGACGTCCATAGATCTTGGTTATCATTATAGTGCGTCGTTAAACCTAATATTGAAAAAAAAATTACAATTGAATTGTTTGTCAACAGGAAATGGGTGAGCGGTATGTCCCGCCCCTTCGAGGTCCGTTTCAACCCGACGACCGAGCGAGTAGAAGTCCTCGATACCATCGAACGTCTAGAGAATGTCGTCTCCACACTTAACCAGGAATTACAACACCTGACAAATGCACTTTCTAAGATGAAGACAACGTATGCAGCATAGAATCCGCAACAAACGGATTAGATTATCACATATATATATATACATCATTCAATATTATATTTTTAACCCTATCCGAAGTCAAAACCACTCCACTTATCTCAAAACTATAGATACGGTAACGAGAAGTGAAAAGGATATTTTTATTTTTCAATTGAATGAATTATCGATATAATTGAAACTTTTAAAATATTAATTGTTCTCAATGATCTCTATTGTATTTTAAATTTAATTTGATTGAAAGAAAGAAATTCCGTCTGATAATACTTGAGTTGGTAACCATGGAATGTGTGACTAGTCAATGAATTGAAGTTTTCATCTGTTTCACTGGTAGCATAACTAATTTGAGTTGAAAACTAAATATGAAGTTACCATATTTCATGCGACTTGAAGGTTTAGGCACCTGATTGTCCATGTGATTTCCCTGGTGATTTGTATTTAGTCAGTTGGTAGTTACTGTATTTAATTATTTGGGATTGTTATTGCTTTCGATTCCTCATTATTAATATTCATTGTGTATAAAGTTGTCATCACTTGGAAGTAAATTATCTATTTTTGCACACTTTGTTTTTGAGATTGAATATCTGAAGACTGTTGAATAATTCTTTCAAACCGTCACCAGTTACAATCGTAAAGAACAAAGTGTGTGTTTATTGTATTCCTATATATAGAGTATAAATGTGAGTAAAACCGGTTTTATTCAATTCTATTATGATATTATCATTAAATTAATTATATTTTATATTATTTTATTGCAATTAAATATTTAATTATTTTACTTTTATATTTTATATTATTATTTGTACGTGTGCTGTGTGGATGATTCGATTTTTTATAATTTATCTTCATGATATTTTTTTAAAATGTATTTTTTATTAGATTCAAGATGTTTTTTTCAATAGTCAAAGCTTGTGATTTAGACTTGAAATTCCATATATATTTTGTATTCAGATAGAATTGTATAGTTTTTGTTTTCTCATAACTCAAAATATTATCAAAAATAGTTTCGGTGATTAGAATTAAAGTAATCCTTTTATGAATAAATTAATTTATTATATGAATGTCACACTTGATTTGATTAAGATGTGGATTCAAAGGGATGTTAGGGTATTATTAGCTTACAGTGCGACCGCAATTTCAATGTATACCCATATATAATAAGTGTCGGTCGAAATAATTTATCTTTAAAATTATGTGAGTTATTATTCAATGTAATAATCCAGACTATAATAATATTATATCTTGAACCAATAAAAATGCAACTATTCGAACCCTTGAAATGTGCATAAGATGTTTCATTTATTTTCACTAATACCATCTCCTGTACAATATCTCCGTTTCCTTTATACCATCATACAACCTAGCTGTTGCTGGTGCAGAGTCGTTAAACACATGCATTTCCTTCTTATAATCAAGTCTTTAATTAAAATTTTTGGAATTATGATCTTCACTATTTTAAAACTAGTGGTGCTCAAATGTCAGTAGCCTACTAGAAAAATATTCAAAATCCATGGAGATTTGAGCGTTTTTCCATAATTTCGATCTCTAATTAAGGAACTCTGTAATTATAAAATTTACATCTGCTCTTGATGGAAAGAATTGTGAATTACTTTGGGCAGTTAGTTCAAAGTAATAGACATCAGCATTCATGTGTATGGTTTACTCTTGATACCAATGCTTGGTAATGTCCGGATATATCAAAAAACGGTTTATAATGAAGAAATAACCTTTATTGGTCCCTGACTAAATTATAAAACAGGATAGCAATCAGTATAAAAAATACATAGAAAAATATAGAGAAATAGATTGAAAATATTATATATTTATACATGAAAAGGGAACTGATCGAATAGAAAAAATGTAAAAACAAAATAGGATTGAATAAAATAATAAGGAGATTTAGTGATTACAAAATTAAAAGTGATATATTGAAACGTTAATTATACAAATGATTTCTTAAAATTCTTACGGAGTCTTCAAGTGCTGACACTCCGATTCGATATTTTAAAAAGTTACTTATAAAAAAACGTTTACAAAAGTCACTGAAAAAATTAAAAATTGTTCCCCTGGCTTCCACGAAAATTCCGATAACTTCTATTTCCTTTAAATTATACTTCTTGAGGAAGTAAGAAATAGTTGACTCATAAATCTTTTTTTTCTCTTCATTGACCTCATCGGGTTGTTTTTTGTCTCTTTCAAATCTGATGGTCGGATCCATTATGTAACCTTTGCATTTCTTCATACTTTTCATTTCATACTTAAAATGTGTTCCAGACTTTGGGAACTGAAATCTTTCATCTGCGGTGAAGAAGTTTGGTCATAGAAAGCGCAGTCTTGGTGCCAAAATCCATTTGTCTTGGGTGAAAAAAGATAAATAAGACCGGTGGGCACCCTTATAGTGATCTATACTTCTATCAATAGACTCAATTGGACAACCATTCATTTTAAAAAAGTTCAGACCCAGAAAATTTGATTCTTGATCTTGTAATTGATCCGCAAGCAGACACTAGACACGTCGATGAAATAAATGAAAACAATTCAGTCTCATTGACATGAATCAATTTTTTCTGAAACTGGAATTAAATAAGGGTTCTATAAGGACGTACAATGATGGAAACATGACTTCGTCAATTCAATTACAACTGACTGCAATTTTTAAAATCTGCTTTTGAATGGAAACATTCATCGAATAAAACGTTCTAAAACTAATTTTTCATTTGAGCGTAGCGAAGACTTCTATTTCACCTCATACTGAAAATATTGGAGATCGTTTTTATATTTTTTTGTTTCTTATAGTGCGTTTGTCAGCCAAATGATCAACCTACTTGAAAATTGTATGGACATTGGTGGCATCTATCAGAATCTAGATCTTTACTGTTTTTGAGTAAAATCGGTCGACACCTTTCCATAAGAGATTAAAAGTTTGGTAAATCCCCGTCTGAATATCATTGAATGAGATTTACGAATTTTTAATTTTAAGCGATCGGAATTCATTTTCACAAAACTTTGTCATTGTTCATTTGTTTTGTTTAATTGTTTGTTTTGTTTGTCAAGTTTGAAGAAATTCGGTCCTATCATATTCAAGAAACCAAAAAAAAAACATGAAGTCTTAAGATTGTTGAGTATGACCAACAAGTTGAGCTCCATAGTTTCAGAAGTGAATGTATGTATGTGTGTGGATGTGAGCATAGCTTTCGAGTACTCCATATAAATATCTCGCTCATCTTGACAGCCAATATATTGCGTTTCCCTAGCATTGAGAGTCCATGAGAGCGATCCAGCGAAAAATCATCTTTTTGGTGTTAACTTTTGAACTGTATGAGATATACAAATTATGATACAGAGGATACACAGCTATTTCTAATACCTTCAAGATGGTATATAACTTGTCTACATAGCTCATATCGCACAATTTCAAGCGTATAAAGCTAAAAAAATATGTGCTTTTTAGCTTTATACGCTTGAGAAATATGCGATATGAGTCGAATAGTTATAACTAATACCATCTCTGAAGTCGAAGGTATCAAAAGTATATTGTGTTTCCTCCGTATTAGCATTTTGATATCTCATACTGTTCAAAAGTGATGACCAAAAAACTGATATTTCGTAAAATCTACTCCCATGGTCTCTTGAACAACAATTATTAAGGTAAATTCCAATAGACGCTGGTATATTACTGAATTTGTCAATTCTCGTTATTTTCATAATCACTTGATGAATAATAAAAAATGGCTTCAACAATATAAGTTACAAACAATTTGAACTGCACAGCCTTCAGTATAGATTTAAGGAAACATTTGCATGTTGAGAAAATCTGTAAGTATATTATTGCATATCTTTACTTGTATCTATGGTGATAATTTCAAAATTTCGCAGTGGGACTGCTCACCATGGGTTAAAATGGAGTATATATTTTGGTTTTTAATTTTACTAATATTTTTAATAATTTATCCTCAACTTTTCTTGCCGTTTGCACGCATTCAAAATATTGTCTCGGGTAAGTTTTCAGCAAGTGAATAAATTCGGTGAAAGGAGGATTCAAGTTCGTAATGATAGTTCGTAATGATAGTTCGTAATGATTATTCGTAATTATAGTTCGTAATGATAGTTCGTAATGATAGTTCGTAATGATAGTTCGTAATGATAGTTCGTAATGATAGTTCGTAATGATAGTTCGTAATGATAGTTCGTAATGATAGTTCGTAATGATAGTTCGTAATGATAGTTCGTAATGATTATTCGTAATGATAGTTCGTAATGATAGTTCGTAATGATAGTTCGTAATGATAGTTCGTAATGATAGTTCGTAATGATGGTTCGTAATGATAGTTCGTAATGATAGTTCGTAATGATAGTTCGTAATGATAGTTCGTAATGATAGTTCGTAATGATAGTTCGTAATGATAGTTCGTAATGATAGTTCGTAATGATAGTTCGTAATGATAGTTCGTAATGATAGTTCGTAATGATAGTTCGTAATGATAGTTCGTAATGATAGTTCGTAATGATAGTTCGTAATGATAGTTCGTAATGATAGTTCGTAATGATAGTTCGTAATGATAGTTCGTAATGATAGTTCGTAATGATAGTTCGTAATGATAGTTCGTAATGATAGTTCGTAATGATAGTTCGTAATGATAGTTCGTAATGATAGTTCGTAATGATAGTTCGTAATGGTGTAAGCACAGACCAAGGACTACAATGAAAAATAAAAGGTGGTCTCAATTAGGAGATTCTGAAGAGCGTATACCGGAATAAGTGCTTATTGCTTGGCTGTGTTATATCATAGGCTTGGGGGTACTCATGAATGGATGGTTGTAAAATGTGGGTAGTGTTCAGGTAAGGTTTGATTTGGTACTGTACACAACTCTATGGTTTGACACCCAAGCCCATATTCTTCAGACAGCCCCTCAATTAGCGTTAAGCACGAAGATGGTTCAAACTGTTCAATAAATTGACTGGATATACAATTATTACAAAACGGTAATATTGCAAAGTTGGTTACCATATAGAGGAATTGACGGTGCTAAGTTTGGGTTGGAGTTTTGTATTCTTGACTGTCTCTTGACAGTTACCACCTAGAATAAGAGTAAGTGGTTATGACACGTGTTGTTTCCAATGTACTTTATTTGACGTTGTTGAATATGGTTGGTCTGAAATGTTCTGTCCACTATTTTATGGATTTGGTTTGTGTAAGTAAGATCAGGTTGTGTGAGTGTGTGTTGAGTCGAGTGGTGGTTATAGGCTACAAATAGTAACTAATTTTTCAATTTCATCAATCACGATATATAGTCATATCAAGTGTATGAAATTATAATATATAATACTGTGATGAACAATCACGTGTTTTGAGATTCCAACAATAAACAACATTATTGAAAAATTATCCTCTTGCAAACAACCCTGATTAAACGTAAGAGAAAACTGAATACATGAAATTTTAATTTTAAGAATCAACAAATTTTATGGAAGTGAAAAGCTCAGATTGTTTTTTTTTTAAATAATAATCGTTAAATATGTGAGCAGCTCTATCAAAAACGTTCTTACAAATTTCTGATTGGTTTGGATACCTTCAACACATGTTAGAGTTTGTTTCAAAAAGCAATATATTGAATTAGAATAAATTGTTGTGTTCAATTACGGATGGTGAAAATTCGAAAGAGGATTAATCACTTTAACGAGAGAAAAATAAATATAGTTACTGGTATAAAATATACAACGTATACTGTTAATATGTTCTAGATATACCCTATTAGAAATCATGAAAACTGTAAAACCCAAAAGAATTCGACTTTTCAACACTAAACATGATCCCATCACTAACTGTGTATTCTTCTGTCAATTATCAGCTGACACTCTGGTGAAGATCTTAACAGCTGTCGCCATTAGCTCTGTCCTTCTCTACATCGGTGCTGGCTCGTCATTGATTCTCCTCACAGCATCTCTATATTTCATCTTCCCAGTAGCATATCGCCAGAAAGATCTATTCGAACGTTTCGCCCAACTCATCACTCCAAAACAAAATGACAAACCCAAGTTCAAAGGCGGTTACAATTCCATCAAGGAATTTTTTTCACTACAACATATGCAAGTCAATCCACAAGAACTTATAGTTGGAGTTGTTCATGTCGAAGAAAAATCTAAGAAAAATGTGAAAGAAGTCAGTGTTGATAATGTGGAGGCAAAACTTGGGAGAAAACTCCCAAAAGAAGAAGCGAAACTGAAAGTTCTCTGGAAGATGAGAAATAATATGAGATACGTTAATCGCGATGGTCAACTGCCAATCGGGACCTTGTCCGATAGTTCAGACTCGGATGACGCTTCTGCGATATCCTTTGGATCTCGCAAAAGACAACTGCAATCAATAGCTAAAGACAATAGATCAGCAAAACAACCATCATTCCATAAGGATGGGACATTAGAGACTTCAGAACTGAATAAAGAACGAAAATCATCGAAAATTAAATCACCAATCAAAGAAAAAAAATCAGCAAAAAAAGAATCAATCAATAAAATCATGACTAAGCTATCGGGATCTTCGAACAAAAGTGGTAAGAAAGTGGATAAGAAGAGTGATTACGTGGTGAAGCGCCGGAAGTCCGGTAAGGAGAGCTCTCTGGTGGCCGTGCGAGAAACCGAGGTGAAGACGCACGTGGCGATGAACGATGTGGCCGTGCAAGCCATGAGGCCGAATGAGATCGACCCGAGGATTGCCGGGCGGATGAATATGCTGGAGAGTCGCCTGCGATTGGAGGAGTTGAGGAACAAGTCGTGGTGCGTCAGGATGTCGGATGCTGAAGAACATCTCAAGAATTTACAATCAAAGGTGAGTATATATACCCAGTCTTGGTAGGGCAAGAAGTTTCCGCCAGAGTGATTTTATAGATATAAACGATCATAAAACTTCATTGGTGCAAGATTTATCTATTTATTTATTTTTCAGACATTTGCTAACGGTTGATACATTTTAATACGTACACTGTGTAAATGTTGTCAAGAATAGTCAAATAATGAAAAAAAGTCGAATAAAAATAGAACTACTAGGAACATACTTCAATGTAGGCTTTAAAAAAAAATCATCAATAGAGTAAAATGAGTGTTCAGTACAATATGGTTTTCCTTGGTGTGTTTAAGTGTCTCTGGTAATTTGTTGTAAAATCTGCGTCCCGCTTGTTCCACTCCCTGCGATGTCATTTTGAGTCGGCAGAATTGTTGTTTACAACAATATACAAAATTAGCAATATACAAAATTAGCAGATACATCATGGTATGCAGACACTATTTGTCGAAAATACTGATGACTCAAATTTTATGATAACAAAGTTGGAAATATCAATCTTTATTTTTGCCTCCGAGCTCAACGTCTCACAATTACATACAAATAATATGTAATTTAATGTTAATGTACATTATGAATCGACAGTATTTTATAAGTTACTTCTCTGCACGATATGAAGCAGTTTCACTACAATGCATTCATGCATAAAGACACTACGACCGTTTATATTTCACGTTGACCTGGAATGTTACACTGTGGGTAGGTTTCCCTTTGGGGTTGGCAGACGTTGGAGATGAACTCAGTAGGTAATGTAGTCAATCTAGTACTGAATTCAGTACGTGTATTTCATAAACATTTTGCATTCGTGTGAACACGGCTTATTTCTTTCCCAATTAAAATGATGAATAATAAAATTGACATTGTAAAAAGTACAGTCATGAGAGCTCACTGTGTCAAACCTTGCATACCCGGACATCTGTTGCTGAAGCTAGCACCACAAGGCCTCAACTACCTTATAAGAGAACAGGAAGGATATGTTTTTAATTGACATCAAAAACTTGAGATAAAAATATTGTTTCACAATAAATTCAATGTAACTAGTAAAAGTTTAAGATCGTTTAAACGGGGCACCACAAGGACGATCTTATCACCCCATAAGAAACAGATAGACATAATATATAGCTCATTTTAAAAAATTTGAAATTATAGTGACGAGTTAAGGGATGAATAACAATAAGAAGTGATTTTGGGTGAGAAGTTATCAATTTTCTTCTTGAATATCTTCTCTATAACCTTATCTTCTTTTTTAACTTTTTTCTTCTCCTTAAAATTCACAATTGTACCATGAAGGGAAGAACAAATCTTGGTCTTGTTTTGTGTAGGGCCTAAATTCATATCATTCTTTCTTATTCATCTTTGTTCTCTTTCCAAATCTTCCTCCCTACTTTGTCTATACCTCATTTCTCTATATTATCAATTTTTCAGTGACAAAATAGATTTTTTGTTCCATTTAAATGATCATTGTTTACTTGATTATTCAGAGTATTAAATCAGCCGTTGCCAAATAAATATACGTAATTTACATCCCAGTAATTACTTCAACGATTGAGGGTAGATACGAAAAAAAAATAGTATGAATGATGACGAGGAGAAAGTAAAATATGTCAGGTACAACTATTTAAGCAGGATGGTCATAATGATAATGATTGCAAATTAAAGGCTGCTATTTTATTGGCAACCGACATAGTTTAACCTGTAAAACCTGTAGGCACGCTGCTGGTAAAGAACCAAAGAACATGAAAATTATAAACAGGTCAGGCCTATAGAACATCTAATGCAATTGCCACCAAAATGGCTTCTTTCATCAAGCGGTTCAGCCAACTGCTTCAGTACGTGTATTTGATTAAAATGATGTATTATGTATTATGTATTATGTATTAACTTATTTTTTTAACAACAGAGTGAAAAATTGCTAAATTTACATTTTAAAAACTACCGTCATAAGTGTTTTTGTGTGTTGAATCTTATGCACGACTAAAAGAAGCCTGTGGTTATTATAAAGAGGCAGGGCAGAAGTGTCTAATAGTCCTGAGTATAATTGACCAAATAGTACAAATTACAGTAACCGGTGAAGATAACATTCGAGGCTATCGCAACCATGTGGCTGAAGTTGAATTAATAATGACGCTAGTAAAATCCCCCAATTTCAGAGAAAACAACAATCATCATCCTGATTTTTCAGAAATAACAATTGAATAATTTGCCATCCAGGACGCACTCCTTTTCCAAGTCGTGACGTAGACATCAACTGATTAGGTTCATATTTCAATACAGAATCGGATAACGCTCACGTTATGACTTTTGAAGGAAAAATAAATTATTCATGTTTTCTGAAATTAAGATGATTATTTCTAGTTTTCTCTAAAATTAGGGGCGAAAAGTATCGTCATTATTTATTTGAATTTAGTTTCAGAGTTGTGATATCCTTTGAATTTTGACCATAACTACTAGAAAATCACTCTCAAAACATACCAATACAAATCCAAAACATGTTGTCCGAAATGTTTTAGGTCGAAAACTTGGATGCTGCCTTCGAGGAGACGAAGAATGCCCAAGGCAGTGCGTTGCCATCGTTACCATCACCGCCCTCTGAAAAACCAGCAGAGTCTCCCAAGAAGGACTGCAACAATATGTTGATCGGCAGTCGCATTCACAAGAACTCGAAAAGACAGTTGAACGATGAGCATTGCCAAGAAGCGGGCTTCTCTTTAGAGTTCAACCAAATACTCAAACAAATCCGGGCTGAGGTATGAGTGTTTTTAACACGATCAAGTGATACCAACCTATTTTATCATGTTATGAAGAAGGTGTACTCACTCCCATACTAATAAAATGGCCGGTATTTGTGCTTCCTTGTGGACAAATCGCAGCCAAATGTCCCGATTGCTTGTCGTGATTTAGCGACTCTCTTGTGAACGAGATGTAGATTGGAGTGGCTACGGTACCGGTGGCATTGTATTGAACTTACCAAATATATTATTTTCCTGCAGAACAAATGCCACTGCTAGCCATGGTTATCTACTATATCCACTAAGCCATGTATAGTTCGACTTAGAAGCGTCAGTTGCGCTAGCTGCAAGTGGAACCTAGACGAAGGTTTTTTAAATTGTATTGCTACGGTGCCGGTGGCAATTTTGAGCTTACAAGTTCTATCATTTTCGTGCAAAATAAATGCCATTTGCAACATATTTATCTATTGAGCCGTGTAAAAGTTGATATAGAAGCGATAGTTTAGCAATTAGGACTCTGGACGCTGATGCTGACCCCAGAAATACTTCACTTTGAAGAAGCAAGTGGATACACCTTCTTTATATTATATTTCTAATGTGGAAGGGCTGTAGTTTTACCCCCCCCCCCCCCCCACGCACACGCACACACACACACACACACTAAATGTGAAATAACTTGTAGCAGCACAAAACGATTTCTCTACAGCACATTTAGTGTCAACCAAGTTAATGCACCTTGCAACCGATTGTGCCTCAAAACTATACAGTATGACGTCACAAGTGTATGCAAAGTTTCATCTAACTTTGTCTTCTCGTTTGACATGTAGAGTGCGAATAGTCGTTTTTTCTAGTACTGTAAAATTGAATAAATGAAAATAATTTTCAGTTCCCGAATAAAATGAAACATACATATGAGTATACATTCATTATGTTTCAACTTTTTCAGCAGAATCGAGAGAATGCTTACGAGTCCCGACCGATGACGAAATGAGCGAACGCCAATACTCCTCTGAATACCAAGACAAACCGATGTAAAAAAAAAGTGTTTTTCAGACTGAAAAAGCTATCGGGTATCTTGAAATCAAGACATACATCAAAAAATATCAAAATAATACTCTCACAATCAATAAAATTTTGTTTTGTCAAGTTTTCATTCCAAATTCTTGGTACTTTCTAATTGAGACATATTTTCAAAATATACCACCATGTCAGAATGATACGCTGATGATTATTAAAATTTTGTTTCGTCATGAAATCATCTCAAATTATTTTATGTGGAGAATATTGTTGTATGAACTAGCGAAGATTACCATTCTATATACCGAGAAAAATTGGCCTTAGTTTTTATGTTTGTTTTTTCAATTTTGTGCGTGGCATACAGGTCAGGAAAAAAATAATCGACTTGAGACTTTTTCTTCATATTGGTTTCTTACCAGAATATATTACAATTATTTTTCAAAAAAAAAATCGATCGAACGGTTTTTCCGGAAAAATTTGGAAAGTTTAGAAAATTCCTGAGAGAATATCCAGGGGGAATATACTTGAAAAATGAAAATTCTTCAAAAGCTATAAAATTCTCACTGTCTATCATACATATTCTCAGTGATGCTCACAACACTCGGCTGAGAAATAACAAAGAAAACGCAATAAAAGTAGGCCTATATATTTTATTGAATATTGGGATCAACTGATTTTGCAAAGTTTATATGCGGCAGGATCCAGATTCACAAAGAATTTTATCTTAAAACATTTTAGCGCTTTACCCGATCTAAGCTAAAACAGAGATATCACGTTCCAACTTTATCACGGTTTTATCTTTATTCCATTTTCACAAAGAATTTTAAGATAATATTACCGTGGTGTTATCTTTGGCCCCAACTGTTCGTGCCGTTGCCGTGTGACGTCATTGTTTTCGACTGTCAACCAATGAGAGCAAAGAGCGGGATGTCAGTCAGTTTGTAATAACGCGATATAAACATCAATTACTTGTTTCCTATACAGCTAGATAATATTTAAAATAAAAATGAATGCATAAAATGTTGTATATACTTTCACGTTTTTTTTTTGTTCTAATTGTTGTGAATCTTTTTGTTGTTGATCATCAAGAAGGCTTTGCATTTCGTCTACCGCCAATTCTGTAAGCTGTCAGACGAGATTCCCAAATGTGAGGTTAAGATTGAATATTGTATATGATAATCGTAATTTGGATCGTTTCTTTACTCTCAACCTCTAGATTTTCATTTTTAATCTTCTAAATATGTATACTAATTGAATATGAGTGAGCCAAATCTCCAAAATCATCGAAATCAATTGCGAGGTGAGTGTTCTATCTCCACTAAAACCAGTCGAGGCCGGTGATAACTTCATCACCAACTATTCTTAAAACATATGCTTAAACTTTTTCGTGAATACGAGTTATAACCAAGTCTGGTGATAACTCCTAAAACCATTTCAACGTGGAACGGGTTAAGAGATAAAATTCTTTGTGAATCTGGGCCCTGGTTGCACTGTAAATATCAACAAGTTACAGGTAAGGTTATTGAACGTTTGAAGTAATCCAAGGTCTGTAGATGTGAATCGAGCTGACCGAATATTTGACATTATAGATTTCCGTACGTCTAAGCTCATCTCACAACGCATATCCTGTGCTTTCTTAGTTTTATTAAAAAGATAAATCCTTCCAATATATACCCTACTATAGTCATAGGTGGCAGTGCCGGGTTCTGGAATGATTGTGCAAAACCCATATCGTAATTGAACAGAAAAACTACCAAAATACCAAACAAGAAGATCATGTAGTATCACTGCATGGAGACAGTCAGGGGATTCTATTGACACACTACAATATATTTCAGCGTGAACACAAAATAGAAACTATAGTATTTACTTTCCGTTCGAACAAAGTGAGATTGTTCTATATAACATTCAGAAAAGTATGTCTTCTAACATACTGTCGGACCATAATAGACAATCACTTTGGGCTGCATCCTGTACATATATATATCACGACCCGTGGTGTGGTAAAAATACTCTCTACCGATATTTTTTCAAATTTGAAGTGGATTAGCAGCAAAAATGTGATAGTATGATGATAATAATAATAATAATGATGTTTATTCAATAGTTCAGAAGCCAATTTTCCATATATATATATATATATATATATATATATATATATATATATATATATATATATATATATATATATATTTATATTTATATTGAGTTCAACGACGGTAACTAATTATGATAACTAAGATCTATTGGCGTCGGTTGAGTTATTAATGGGATGATGGTAAATATTGTGCGTGGCATACAGGTCAGGAAAGAACTAATCAACTTGAAACTTTTTCTACCTATTGGTGTCACATCAGATTGGATGGGATGTTTCAAGAGAAAGCGGTTGAGCGGTCTGTCCAGAAGAAATCGGAAAGTTTGTAAAATCCCCATAAGAATAACCCGGAGTGAAAATACTTGAAAAACAAAAATTCTTCAGGAGCTCTATAATTTTTACCCCATTTGAAAACTATCATAAGCATTTTTAGTGATTTGTACAACAATCGGATGATAAAAAACGAAAAAAACTTAGTAAAAGTACACATTTTATTGAATATTAGGATCAAAATATTTTACAAAGTACGTAGATATATGCAACAAGTAACACTATAAATATCAACATGTAGCAATTTTTGAACGTTTAAAATGATCCAAGGTCTGTAGATGTAGATTTGAACTGACAGAATATTTTTTCGTTCTAGATTTGCATACTTCTAGGCTCATCTCACAACTCATATATATATAGGCTTCTGTCAAGTGACGTCACTCATTGTTGAAAGAGACAGACAACAATGTCCACCAGTTGGACCTGACCAATCAGAATGTTTGGTAGTCCACCAGTTCGCTGTATTGCTATGGTAACGATTATTTGTCATTTGTTACGTGACAGAAGCCTATACCGTGCTGGATTTTCCTGGTATTGAAATTTGAAACCATTCAAGTCAGCGCCTTCCTCTTCTACTTGTTTCTCATAATTAATCGTTTATATGGTAACACATATGCCAAGTTTCAACAAAATTGTGTTTTCGTTTAACCTATAAAGCGAAGCTTCTTTTTGCAGATGTAATTACTGTGTAAGAATAAAAAGAAATGAATGGTGATTAAATGTGGTTGACGAATGTACAAAAACATATGACTTTGGCACGATTGTTTTTTTATTTTAATTTTAATTTTTTCCATTATAACGTCATCAACTATTATATTTATAACTTGACTTATTTCAATACTCGTACTTTTATAATCAAATGTACATATGAGTGTGATTGTAATTACAATTGATATGGAATAAAAATTAATTGAATTGAATGGAATTGAATTGAAAACAAACAAAAAACAGACATTTTCATTTTTCAAGTATGGTAAAATTCAGTCTTCGCTTCGCACATCGGAATAAAATTTGACTAGTCAGCAGTTATTTTGGGTGCGGGTCCGAGTCGTGATGTGGGCATTAATTTTTGTGAATGTCTCTTCACCTATAATCACTGCATTGTTGCATTATCACCTACTCATTCGTACCCCCATATAACATATAACCTGATGATATAATCACTTCATTGTTGCATTATCACCTACTCATTCGTACCTCCATATGACATATAACCTGATGATATAAATATAATTAGATGAGCGTATGCGAAGACTTCCATCCCTCTCTTACTAAGCTTTGTATGTGTGTGTTTTTTTTAAGCACTCCACAGGTTGAAGGGTTTGACGTATCGACATGAAACTTTTTTGTTTATGCACACTCATTCAACTTAGAACTGTACAGTTTTTGGAATGAATCGGTTGTGCCGTTTTTGAGAAATATCATGTCAAAGTTTCTAAAAACCCTATAAGATCAGGCTGAGCAAGAAAATATGGAAAACGAAATATCTCCGGAAAAATAACATTTTCTCTGAATGTGTACACATGGATGATATACATTATCATCATTTTGTGAGCCATTCGAATCAGTCGTTTTGAAGAAAAATAAATAAATTGACTGTTTTATTAATCAAATATATTATAGAAATGAAAGCAAAATTAGGTGCCGAGATTAACTGCTTTCTAGATTCTATATTTGCCCAACAATGAAGGATTTTTATATGCGTCAAGGTGTGTAGAATACCAGAGTCGATAAAGTAGCAAGGGTAGTATTACTTCAGCGACTTTTATACCTTATTCAGATATCTCGCTCATCTTACAACGCATATACCGCGTTTGCCTAGTATTAATAGTAATGGCTAATAAATATTTATTTCTAGGAAAATGAAGCATATGCGTTGTTGGATGAGTGATATAAGCATATTTATATGAAAATGTAATGAGAAGCCATATATGCACCTTGAGTTCGAAACAATTATGCCACTGACTACCTGTTTTATTCATCACTAATTTTATCGTTCTTAAATTTAATTGGTTATACCTGTTGCATGATTCTTATTGGGTTTATTAAAAGCTTTGATTGACGTGATGAAATTAAATCATAATGCATGTGAAACTTTTGAGTAATGTATAGCATTATTACATAAAACTTTTGTCAAAATTTAAATTCATTCTGTGGATATACCTACATTTTTCAAAATTTTCTCCTCTGGGTTATTCTTATCGAGTTTCCAAGAACTCCAAAATGGGATTTATGTTGCTCAGTCAAACCATGCGACCTGTGCAGTGCTTACAAACAAATACGCACAGACAAAGCTCTCCGTACGAGTAGTATGGAAGTCTTCGCTGTCGCTCATCCAATAAACCAACACAATTACGCAGTCAGGATGCTGTATGTGAATCGATCATTTCTTCCGTTCTGATACACCGATCCGATTGTTTAAACCAGCACGTCTGGTTAGTCGGTGAGAGTCGAGATATTTTTAGCTCGAAGATCTGGCATGGAAGTGTGTGTGTGTGTGTGTGTGTGTGTGCGTGTATGTGCAACTAGACACAGCTCTGAGTTAAAGACACACTGTTTTAGTTTGTCAGTATGTTTCAAGGCAGCTTTCCAGTCGACGGTTAAATCACCTCAGATCTGGCATCTACCCGTCACACCATCACTCGAGGTAGAAATAATAATTAATCCAATTAATAGATTGTTTTTTTGAATACAGACTGTTGAATGGTTCAATCTCTCAACGAGACTCGATCGTAAATTCAAAAGAAAATGATAATAAACAAAAATTGTGAATGATTCATGATTCTGTTTTATTACATCCAGAATTTGTGATTTAATTGTTCATCATTTCAGTCAATATATTATAGAATATAGATTTAAAATTGATGTGGAAGTGGGTTATAATTGCAATCTGTATGAGATAAAAATGGAAATATTGTACAAATTAATTCACCTATATGTTTTACTGCTACTGTTTTACCTATTTTGTATTTTAAATATTAAATTAAATATATGTGAAATGAATTAAGATGAATCTTATATAGAGTATTTATTTTGGACGATTTAAACCCGGAGTTACAATAGGTCGTTAGATACTCCGTTATAGATTAATCGACTTATTATTATTCAATAAAATAATAGATAACCAATTAAGGAAGATAACCGGGCAACAGTATTAGAGAACTTTCAACGAGAAAATAAATCTTATAATATTTAAATTAGTACTCATTTTCTGCAATTGTTATGCAAGCCTTAACGAGTTATAATATTCAATAATATTCAATCAATATAATAACATGAATAACAGGACAGTAATAGCTTGAGCAACATGAGATAAAAACATCAACAACCGCAAGTTAAATTTAATTTGACTACAGTTTGTCAATCAGCTGTCGTTAAAGCCCACGTGTTGTTAAGTCTCGCCTCACAATTAGCCGTTAACTAACCAGACAGCATGAAACGTCTGTAAGATTCGAATCAGAAAAGCGAAACCTATTTAAATTCTCTCCTCTCATAATAATATTTGACAGAATTAAGACACACTTAAAACCAACATGATTAGTAAACAAGGAACGAAGATGTGTTCTTACCCAAAAATAATTAATGATATGTATTTTATTAAAGTCTAATAAACATTCGTTTATCATCTGTAAACTATAGGGGTATGTCGAATTTTCAGCTTCCACAATTTTTCGTTTGACTGAGATCTATACTGTCATAAAACAAGATTTTAGAAGTATGAATACAGCTTACTCAAAAACATATTTGAGTTTGCTGGAGCAGCTGGAATACATAAACTTGGTCTTGAAAAGAGTTTCGATTACTTAGCATCAGTTTGAATTAATTTTTTTACCTTCGGAAATTGAAGTGCATTTGAAGCTCATTTGCAAATTGTCCAGACATGCTGTATTTATATTCGATCAGTAAACTTACTCAATTCTAATACGTGAGTATCAACTAAAATAATTAATTTTTATACCTTCGGAAATTGAAATGCATTTGAAGCTCATGTGCAAATTTTCCAGACATGCTGTATTTATATTCGATCAGTAAACTTACTCAATTATAATACGTGAGTATCAACTAAAATAATTAATTTCTATACCTTCGTAAATTGAAGTGCATTTCAAGCTCATTTGCAAATTTTTCAGATAAGCTGTATTTGTATTCAATCAGTAAACTTACTCAATTATAATACGTTAATATCAACAAAAATAATTAATTTTCATACCTTCGGAAATTGAAGTGCATTTTAAGCTCATTTGCAAATTTTCCGGACATACTGTATTTATATTCAATCAGTAAACTTCCCAAATTATGATACGAATTAATATCAAATAAAATGGGCTAGTTCCCAAGGGCTTATGAGTTGAAAAAGCGTTGAGAGATTGCCAAATCTCTCGACGCGGATTGAACTTGAGATTAGTACATTTAATTACGAATCTTGTTGTTTGAGGAATGCTTCAACGACCAGCAATGACCACTAAATGACGCGGCAATGACGTCGAACGCGATCCGAGGGATTCGTCGCAAGAAGTCGTCGCTATCCGAAGTCAAGGTCGCCATAATTGGAGCCCCAGCCGTGGGAAAAAGTGGTGAGTACCAACAGCGTAACATGTCCAGTTTCAGCATAACATATAAACGATCTTAGTGACTTTTAGGATGAATATATAGTAGTGAAACTGCTTCACACCGTGCAGTGAAGTATCTTCTGAAATATTGTCAACCTATAATGAACATCCTAAACATGTTACCGAGGGGTCAACAACTCCTGAAATCTGGTGTACACGTGTCATGAAATTTTCTTTAAATCCCTTGAAATCACTTGAAATCTTGTTGAAACCCCGTGAAATCTCCCTTAAATCCCTTGAAATCTGAAATCAAGTGTACACCAAATTTACTAGTTGTTTACCTCGTCTCCCATGTCACTTGTTATTTGTATATGTAACAGTAAGGACTACGGGGTGAGGTAAAAATCGAAGGTGAAAACTTCGAGTGTTACTGTCACATACAAGTGATCTTTCACTCTGTTATTATAAACTAGGAAAACGCGGGATGCGCGTTGTGAGATAAGCTTAGAAGTATGGAAATCTAGAATGAAAAATATTCTGTCAGCTCAATCCACATTTACAAACCTTGGATAACTTCAAACGTTCAAAAATCTTACCTGCAACTTCTTCATATTTAAAGTGCTGCAACCTGTCGCATATACACTTTGCAAAACCAATTGCTCCCAATATTCAATAAAATGTACACTTTTATTGCGTTTTCTTTGTTATTTCTGATCCGATTGTTGCAAAAATCTCTGAAAAGGTGTATAATAAGATTGTTCATATTCGGTGACAATTTGAGATCTTCTGAAAAATTCTCGTTTTTCAAGTATTTTTCCTCCGGGTTATTCTCATGAGGATTTTTCAAACTTTCCGATTTTTTTCGGAAAAACCCTCCGACCTATTTTTCTGAAAAACAGTTCCAGTCTATTCTGGTATGACAGAAATATGTATAAAAAGCGTATAGTCGATATGTAGTCTTTCCTTACCTGTATGTCGCGCAAAAAATTACAAAAAAAAAATAAATAAATAACGAAGCCCATTTTTTTCGGTATGTAGAATGGAATTTTCTATATCTTATAATGTAACTTAATCATTGATTTTGTATCGTGCACGATTCAAGTTTCATGATCATATCTGTGAAATAACTCTGGTGAGAACTTTTTGCTCTACGGAGTCTGTAGACGCCTTAAGCTGGATTGTAACTTTTTGGATACGCTACTCTTGCTAATTTCTTTAGCAGACTGTCTCCAAAGTCAAGAAATATCAGGGTGAACTGTTGGATCTTTCACTCTTATTGGTGATAGAAGTTCAAATTATATTCTGAGTCAGATTATTGTGATTCTCTACCTTTATTGCATTGAGTAGTGTAATGTCTTTTCGATTATGCCAAACGCGGGACTCGAACCCACATTCGACTTCAGTTTCAAAAGCTTTGCTTTCACTGACTGAGCCAGACAGACCGAATGTATTTATGAATCTGTTACGAAGTCATGATCTATAGGAAAACGCAGCGTATGCGTTGTAAGATGAACAAGATGGAATGAACTTTGAAGTTATACACACACCTTGGTTTTCAAAATATTATAGGCCTTTCAAATTCATCCATCCATCCATTCGTTCATATCGTTTGATTCCTATAACTCATAGCCTTGCAACCTGAGGATTTTCATAGACAAACTTCAATCTCAATATTGGTCATTTTTTCGATATAATCATTCATTTTCTCAAAAACGATCGCTTCAAATTTCTTCAAACTTGATAGAAATATCTATGAGAACAATATCAACATTCTTTGTGAATTGCATGTCGAACGGATGAAATTGAAAAATTGGAAATTCTCCCCTGCGTTATCATAAAGATTTTCCGAAGTTTCCGATTTTTTTTCTGAAAATCCCGTTCAATTAATTTTGCTGAAATAAAATCCCAACCTATTCTGGTTAGATGAGCGTGAGCGAAGACTCCATCCCACTCTTATAGGGCTTTGTCTGTGTTCTTTTTTTGGGGGGGGCACTGCACAGGCCGCAGGGTTTGACTTATCAACATGAAACTTTTTTGCTCACGCGAACTTATCCAACTTAGAACTGTATAGTTTTTGGTATGAATCGGTCCGGCCACTTTTGAGAAATATCATCTCAAAATTTCTAAGAACCCCATGAGATTAGGCTGGGCAAGAAAATTTGAAAAATAAAATCTCTTCAAATGAAATGAAATTTTCTGTAAATGTGTATACATGAATGATACACATTATCACGATTTTTTATCCAATTAGAATCAGCCGTTTTGAAGAAAATAATTAAATAATCTGTTTTTATTCATCAAATATTATTATAGAAATTGAAGCAGATTCAGGTTGCCGAGATTCACTGCTTTCTAGATTCGATATTTGCCCAACAATGAAGTCTTCTTCATATGCATCAAGGTGTGTAGAATACCAGAGTTGATAAATTAGCAAGGGTAAAACTACTCGACTATTGTACCTAATCAGATATCTCGCTCAACTTACAACGCTTATGTTGCGTTTGCCTATAGTATAATCTTGTTGGCCGGGTACATATTTATAACAACACTTCAAATTGGAATCAAATTCTATTTTCAAATAACTCTCAACTCCACTTGAACGATATAGCCATGTTCTGTGGCAAACCAATCCAAACATCGAGTCAACCATACACATTGGTATATGTACAACAATATTGTGTACACAATCAAATTCAGATTCGGAGCCAGACCCTCAACATCAGTTGACTTTGGCTCGGGATTGTGTAAATTGTCAGAAAAAAAGGAAAAACAAATCTTCACACATTCTCAGCTGATAAAAAGTATTTTTAGTTGGCCATGTTCCATACTCCCAAGCCAGACTTTTACTCTTGAATTCATTTTTTATTATGTAAAAAAGATTTCATATATTATACTTCACGTACCACACTCGTATTTACAAAGATGGAGGTCCACTACCAACAAAAAAATTCAAATTTTATCGTTTCGTTTGTTTAGCTGTGGTATTTTAAGGGACAATACTTGATTGATTGTTAGGGTTTAGAGTCACGTCACATGTCACATGTCACAGTCATTTTTCGCCAATGTTCTTGTCCGTTTATACCTTACCATAGTTGTCAATGTTTAACGTTTATGAAACGTGGAAGTTTCACTGAATGAAACTCGTGGAATTCGTGGAAATTAGTGCTCTAAATTAATAAAGGAAGGAAAATTGGTTCCAGATTCGAGTGAAAATGTTCATTTTTGGGACCATATAAATTAAATGTGTTTATTATTCTCATTAGATATGTCTATGCTATCATTGTTGTTGGATTATTATCATTTTTATCGTCATTGTTGTATTGTAAATTGTATTGTCATGTTAAGTATGTTTTATGTATGCTTTATGTATGTATAGTGTAAAAATATGGCAAAATTTCTGAATAAACATTATTATATTATATGAATGTTTCGAGCATAGGCCTAGATATAGGGAGCGGACAAAAGAGACAAAAAAATGACTGAAGATGATAAAAAAAAAGTGACAAGAAAAGCAAATAAAATCGAATATAAACGCAACATACAGTACTCACTCCATACACTCTAGTCACCAAATAAAGACTTCCACTCGACTGAAACGGTTCAAACATTGTCTGGACCCTCACTCCAGCCCTTATCGCCATGGGTGACCCTACTTGAAGCAAATAAATTGCTCCCGACGACAGCTCTGAGATAACGGAGCCACGCAAGCCCCCACACCTCGTCGAGGTGTTGGGATCCTACGAGAGGGAGGAACAATGATTTTCTAGACGAGATGTACTATTGGAAAACCGTGAAAGACACAGAACCAAAAAAAAAAATTGGGAATGTATGCAAACTATTTATTAAACATCACAAGATTACAGTGTGTATAATATATATATATATATATATATATATATATATATATATATATATATATATATATATATATATATATATATATATATATATATATTATATATATATATATATATATATATATATATATATATATATATATATATATGTATATATATATATATATATATATATATATATGCAGAGCATCCCTAGATGATGACCCGATGAAACTCCGTAGATTACTCAAGTAATCTAAATCTTAAACTTGAATTTAAGTTTTCTCATAATTTTGATACGGCGTTTCCCACTGATATCATCTGTACACTTCACCCCATTGGCGAGTTACAATATGGTTCCAAACGGTTGGTTACTGGACTTGACTTGGATGGTAATTCGCCTCCCCTAAAACCACAATTGCAAACTTTCTCATTTTGTCGACAAAAACTATATTCTAAAAGAAGCTATAAAGCTAAGAATGAAAAGCCTGGTTGTAATCCAAATTCAGATACAGAATGGAGAAATGGAGAAATGACAACCCGTACTTCAGAAAACATAAAATATCTATAATAAAACATAACCTCAATGTAACAAAAGACGCTATAACTATTTTGTCGGCATATTAACGAAGGTTTCACACAAAATTCAATAAAACAATCAAATGATCTATATATGTGAACTAGATAAAATTTGTGAGAATATACAATGACAGAATAAAAGGTTTGAAGAGAAAAAGGACCTTGTGAACAAATCGCATATACCTGGCTGAATTGGCTTGCTATCACAAACAATTACTATATCTTCCAGAAGTATCCAATTTTTATTAACTAGGCAAACGCGTTATGTGTTTCCGCGTTGATGGATGAGCTGGAACATATCAACTTATCTTTGGATTGGTTATTATATATATATATATACACCTTGAGATCCAAACCATTACATCACTGCCATCTTATTTTACATTATTGATTCATATAATAATAAAGAAGGCTTTGTTTTAATCGTTTACAATCAAGTGGTGACACTTGTTGCTTTGATTTAATAGGTATCTTAATAGCTTTGAATAATTGACACAAATAACATTATATATTTTTTTACATCGAAACGGCTGATCCGATTTGAGTAAAAGTTCGGAATAATGTGTATCATTATCAGATTGAAATTCTCTGAGAATTTGAATCCTCTCAGATGAAATATTTTTCACGAATGTTTTCCTCTGGCTTATTCTAATGGGATTTTTGAAAACTTTGGAATGAGTTTTCTCAGAAGTTGTTAAACCGATCGCGCCTCAAAACTATACAGCATCAAGTCAGATAGGGGTTCATGTGTGTGCCAAGTTTCAACTGATTTTGAATTTTTGTCTGACCTGTGGAGCGCGAACAAAAAAACAAAAAAACAAAAAAAAAAACAGGCACTTTTTTTTCGGTATAGTGTAATTGAGTCTTCGCTTCGCTCATCCAATCATTGCAGTAAGTATCTTGCAAATGAAAAGTCCCTACTGATTTTCACTGATTCATTAGTAGTAAACGATTGCCTATTTTGTATACATGCACCCGTATTCAGAAAAGAAGTGGACGCAAACCACCCGTACGCCAGTGGTGTGTGATAAGGGGGGACCCGGTCACTCGGAACCGTCTTTCAGATATAAGTACACGCGTATTCTTTCCATCTTTCATGATCAAACAATCAATGTAGCTGAAGTGGAATCGAGACAAAAGTGACGTGAAACTTGTTCGTATTTATTTCGAGAACTTGTCTTTGATCCCCTATTGGAGGGAACCTAGCCACAGCGTCATCATTGTCAGTGTAGATGATACGCGTAAAATATCGCAGATTTACATTGTAATGAAACTGTTCCACACCGTTCAGAAAAGGGCCGAATTCAGAAAAGGTCATAACTTTGATCCGGCTCAAAGTCACGACAATTTCTAAAGATAATACCATATATTTTATCTATTATTTGGGATTTTTCAATTTTAATAAATAATAGATTGATGATAATAATGGATTTAATCAAAAATTAAGGTTAAAAAATCAGAAATATTAGATCAATGGTATTATCTCTGGAAATCATCGTAACTTTGAGCCGGATCAAAGTTATGACCTTTTGTGAATCGGGGCCCTGAAATAATGTTCATTTGCATGTATGTTACGCTATGAGGTATGGAAATCGATGGCAAACATATCGAAACTGATCGTTCCACCTTTGTTATTATAAAATTTGACTCATTAGCATTTTCGATTAATGTTGTCTGCATCAGATGATTAATTTGTTAATTTGGCATTATTGAAGTTTTATGATCATTTATATTTGTAAAATCACCCTAGCAGGAACTTTTAGCCCTATGGATACTGAGGACATCTTGCCAACCCAAAGAAAATAATTAATTGGGCCAAATTCATTTAACAAACTGTGAATAGTAACTACAGTAATGAGTACAGAATTGATAAATAAATCATACATTTGAAAATCTTTCCATTAATTTTACCATAGAAAATGGGTTAGTAATAACAAATTCATTCCACACACACGGTACATACGGCACACGTTATGTTTCTTCAACAGAAATTAAAACAAGATGCAAGCCCAAATAAATTCCGTACATGAATCACTAATGTATTATAGTTCTTTAAATCATTTCACAGATGTTGGGAAAACCCCAGATTCATAATGTTGACTAGTTGAACGAAATGTAGATTTTTCAATCAAATGTTTTGTAATGAATGAACTCCAATTGCTGATAAAATTCATGATCGATGGACTAAATTTTGTCACGTCTTTAGTCATGATCATGACTAAATTTTTCAAAATAATACGAAATAAAATTTTGCAGTATTTATTTCATCATTAATATATGTTTATACTTCAACAAATAAACTCAAAAAGTCCAAAAGTTTATGCCTCATGTAAGATCCAAGAGACGCCAATAAATCGTAGTCATCAGTACAGTGCATTGTTGAACCAAATAAAATTTTTAAAAAAGATCATGTGAGTTGAAGGACCATGCCAAACTAAGATCTCATTCAAAGTATTATCTCAATCGTGAAAGGTACGCTTTCAGGTTTCATTTATGGTTCAGGATTTATTTTTGGTTTCAAGTTCCGTTATTGAACCATTTTTAATAATATGAAGTGCAGATATGAAAACACTAGAAAAATATGTAGTAAAATTCCACTTTGGCAGGAGTAGAGCCATTATACATAGGTGCATCCAATTATTCTGGAAGAATTTTCATGAACTTTGGAATAATCACGTGGCGAGAATGCACTCTAAACATATAAAATAACGCTTGGCCGGGATACAATCAACAGACATACAGCATAACTTTGAACAGCTTTTGAATACTCTTTCTTGGCTCTTTCTCGTGGTTATTACACAGGAAAACGCTATACATGCTCGCGTTGAAGGATGAGCTCGAAAACTAAATATTATATGAGAGAATTACTAATATTGCTCCTCTTTAACCGTTTGCTCGATTTTCAAGAAAAATGTCGACCTACTCTCTCTCTCTCTCTCTCGCTCTATATATATATATATATATATATATACATGTTTGACTTTAAGCTTTCACAACTCATTATGTGCTATAGATTGAATATTTTTGGATGAAGTTGTGTAATAATAATAAAATAAAACAAACTCTTTTAATTTTATATTTGAAATAATTAGTTTTATTTTCGAAAGCTCAACGTTTCATGACCTTTATCGGTCACCTCTTCAGGAGCAATAACAAAAATCAAAAATATTAGAAAAACAACAATTACAAAACAATCAAGAAAAATTATGATTCAAATGTATATATATATATATATATATATATATATATATATATATATATATATATATATATATATATATATATACATATAGATATATATATATAGATATATATATATATATATATGGATATATATGGATATATATATATATATATATATATATATATATATATATATATATATATATATATATATATATGAATATATATATAAATATATATATATATATATATATATATATATATATATATATATATATATATATATATATATATATGTATATATATATATATATATATATATAAATATATATATATATATATATATATATATATATATATATATATGTATATATATATATATATATATATATATATATATATATATATATATCTTTATTCAAGAATCTGTCTTGCATTATTTATAGGATTGCAAAAAATCACAGAATAAAAATCAATTGATTAAAATATGAAAAAATTATCGATGATAACATTTTAGAGAGAATTACATCAAAACGGCTGATCCGATTTGAGTGAAAGTTCGGAATAATGTATTTAATTATTATATTAAAACTCCCTGAGAATTTGGAATGTCTCGGATGAAAATTATTTCACGAATATTTTCCTCTGAGTTATTCTAGTGAGATTATTGAAAACTTTAAAATGAGTTTTCCCAGAAGTGGCTCAACCGATTGCGCCTCAAAACTATACAGTATCGAATTAGATAACGATACTTGTGTATGCTAAGTTTCAACTGAATTTGAATTTTTGTGTGACCTGTGGAGCGCGAACCAAAAAAAAAGTCCCTTTTTTTCGGGTATGACGAAATTGAGTCTTCACTTCGCTCACCCCAAAAAAAAAAATAACCGATAAACCAACTCAACCCTCAATGCATCTAGGTAATAACCCTTCACCAACTGCTATGAACTAAAGCGTAGGAAGATAATCCTCACCGCGTGATTCCATTGTCAAATGTCAACATATTTTCGATTTTCTTTGGAGATCCGACCCCCCCCCCCCCCCCTCTCCCCCATCCACCGATGACACAGAAAGTCGTATCATCACGAACCCAAAGCTGGCCATCAGGGCAGGAAAGCGGATATTAAAACGGCTTATGTGAATACGATTCGTCAAACATTTATTCATGGATTTTTTATTAGATATTGGATTCTTCATTTCTTTATGGATTATCAATATGCATGAACGTTTTTGTCAAATCATGAGAATATGCACACTCTGGGACTGAATATATGCATATATATATATATATATATATATATATATATATATATATATATATATATATATATATATATATATATATTATATATATATATATATATATATATATATATATATATATATATATATATATATATATATATAAATCATTGATGTTGTTGTTTCAATATTCGAAATTGATTATCTAATAAATTCGAAACGTTGAGACTTCATTTCAATTAATATAGATCCCGCAAATTATTGATGAACGAATTCACTCCATAAAAGCCCACGAGAAACATAGATGCTCATATATATATATAAATATATATATTTTTATATATATATATATATATATATATATATATATATATATATATATATATATATATATATATATATATATGTATATATATATATATATATATATATATATATATATATATATATATACATATATATATATATATATATATATATATATATATATATATATATATATATATATATATATATATATATATATATATATATATGAACATCCATAATGTTTCTCGTAGGTTTGCATGGAGTGGATTCATTTATAAATGATTCATAATATATTTTTACTTTTATATATATATATATATATATATATATATATATATATATATATATATATATATATATATATATATATATATCAGACGAAAGCCGAATCCAGGCACAATCATTTCTATCCATATACAGTCACTAATAATCGTATGAAAACAACCTTGATACCGCACCTGAGGTCACTCAATTAGCGTCAATGGCCATGCTACCTTTCTACATGCACTCGGCTGACATGCACTCGTGCGTTATGCGCGCGCAGTGCAGCGCGACATAATGCAATCTCTTGCTGCACTTCGAAGAGGTGTGACGTCATTATCTATCACATGACCAATGTGACGTGTTGTGTGTGGTCCAAGGAGATATCCATGGCCTAGTAACCTGCTTCTGTATCCGCGAGAGAGATGCATGTTCCGAGCGACCGTCTCGCCGATAGCACACCATTAGCGCACGGATGTTTCGCGCATTTAATTTTGTCGTGGATGGAAAAGTGTGGCAAACACAACATACTGCGTCTATTCGCACGTGATCTAGGATGGTATTTTTATACCTAGCTTATAGGCACACACTTTTTTGCGTTGTGCACACGAAAATAGATGTTGTTGATGAGTAGTATGAAAGTTGCATTTCAATTACTAGAAAAGAAATCTGATATCGTTTTAATTACGAGGTATTATTTTATTGGAAATGTATTAGTTTTTAGTATAATTAACGACGATTCTGAGTCCAATTGGGTGAAATTGGGTCCAATTGCAGTGAATCTCTGCAATATTATTTCTATTCATTTGTTGAATAATAAAAACATGTTTTAAATTATTTTCTCCAAAACGGCCGTTTCGAATTGCATACAAAATTGTAATAATCTGTCATCATTGTGTTCACATTCTGAGGAAAAAAAGTAGAGATTTTATTTTTTTCATTTTTCCGCCCAGCCAAATCTAATGGAGTTTTCAGAAACGTTGAGATGATATTTTTTCAGAAATGGTTCAACTGATATGATAACTGCTATCAAAATGGGGTGGTAAGATCGCCCTTGTGGTGCCCCGTCCAAACGATCCCATCTTTCATCCATAGCCTCAATTATGGGGAACAATGATTTTGTATCAAGTTTCGATGTTATTAAAAGAAAAAAAAACTGATATGACCCAAAAAAAAAACTATGCAGTTCTGAATTGGGTAAGTCTACGTGCACAAAAAAGTTTCATGTACCGATCAGTCAAACCGTGCAACCTCTGGAGTGCTTAGAAACACACAAAGAAAAACAAACAAAACACACACAATACGCTCCATAAGAGTAGGATGGAGGTCTTCGCACTCGCTGATCTAATAATATTACATGGGAGATATTTTTTACAATATTTTTCAGTATATTTGAATAAACTTCCAAGTTTTAACCAACTATTGAAAAACCAATTCTCAGTCTAGGAATCGATCTAGCTGGACCAAAGTCCAAATTTACAATTGACAATTGACAATTAATATTTAGATTCGCTATTACGTCAATTGGCATGTTTATATGAGAGGAAAGTTCTAAAAAAACTCAGCCCCTTGCTTAAAACCTCAGTTGGCAAAACTCATGGTGATCAATTAGATAATTTCAAGAATTGCCAACTGCCTAAATATTCATTTCTGTTCTGTTATTTTGGCCAGCATGATGGAGGGACGAAGATGTATCATAATTCACCTATTTAATTTGAACCCTTATCTATCACGGGAAAACCATCAAATTGTGGGGTCATAACTTATAGCCTAACAGCAATCGGAGACGCTGGAAAATATGTCTATAAATTCGGAAAACGCAGCGTCGACCTATGCGTTGTAGGATTTAAATGAATTGTGATGGAAAAAGATGGTCGAAACATAGAGATATATCTATATGGTCAAAGTGTTAGCACCTTGATTTTGGATTTATTAACTCACTGCCTACCTGATTCATCTCTTGATTACGATGTAGTATACCTATTTTGTCATAATATGAAGAAAATGCTCCAACTCACATACTGATAACATGGACGGTACTTGTGGTTTCCTATCGCGATTTAGCGGATCCCCTTGTGAACTAGATGTAAATAAGAGTAGTTTTAGTTAGGTACCGGTGGCATTGTTGAACTTTCAAAATCTATAATTCTCGTAATCTACTGGGCCGTGCATATCATTGTTGAGCATCGTTGTTTTAAATAGTTTGATATAAAAGCGATAGTTGCGCTACAAGCAATCGGGACCCTGCGAACCCAGATTCTGACCCCGGTAATATTTCACTTTCAAAAAAAGTTGGGTCACCTTCTTTATATCATGACAAAAGAGGTTGGTATCACTATCCATCGTGTCTTGATAATATCAATCGTTTTACGAACTAATCGGTCCAATTTGTTGATCATCTTATAATCCAAGCAAATGCTTGGATGAAGTAATAATTGGCCACGTCCTTTAATTAGTAGATGAAAGGCCTATAATGGTATAATTAGGCCCATCACTCATTTTTGTCTTTGTCCATTTTGTATAATGATAAACTTTACATCTGCTTTTAATGGAAAGAAGTCATCATCGCCCAAACGACTTACTTCAAAGTGGAAGATATCAACATTCGTGTGTTTTGTGTCCGGATACATATCACAGAAACAGTCATAATGTGTTCCGGACGTTCGGAAACTGAAAGACTTTTATTGAATCAAAATGGGGTGGTAAGATCGCCCATGTGGTGCCCCGTCCAAACGATCCCATCTTTCATCCATAGCTTTAAATGGGGAACAATGATTTTGTATCAAGTTTCGATGTTATTAAAAAAATAATAATAATTAAAATAATAATACCGGTAGCTTTCCTAATGGAGCTGTTTAATTGACGAGAAAGAGAAAAGAATACTTATTGATTTTCTATCCTTGAATGGCCTGTCCGATTGAAGTGAAACTTTGGAATGATGTGAATCATCCATGTGAATTCATCCGCAGTAAATATGTTTTCAATTCTTTCTTATTTAAATTTGCTAAACTTCGAAATCAATTTTCTCAGAAGTGGTTCAATCGATCACGCCTCAAAATTATACAGTATCGAGTGGAATGGTGACAAAATGTTCTATGAAAAATATGCCAAGCTTCATCAAAATCTTTTTTTCGTTTGACTTGTGGAGCGCGAACATAAAAAAAAACGAGTTCTTTTATTTTCGAGTATAGTAAAATTGAGTCTTCGTTTCGTTCATCCAATGAGATTATACAGAACTTTTCATCCCCTCTCTTCGTAGTTTGATAAAAAAAAAATACATTTATATACGAAGTTCTTTTTTTCATAAACAAAGAAAATATTAATTCAAAAATATCTCACAATTTGATTATTTCTAAAAATTTACACGATATTTCCTGAATAAATATCAAAGTTTCGTTTATATTATTTATCATATTATTTATATTATTATTTATGTTATTTATATTCGCGTTTGTTCTTTTGTTTCACCAACTCACCTTTATTACCATTCCATTATATTTTTTTCTCAAATACATTTTTTTATATTACTCTTGATACTCAATTTTTGTATTACGGAAAAGTTTTTTATATAATGTCTCTATTATATTTTTTTCATATTTAATTCTCTTATTTTTTAAAAATAATGCATTGTTTTTATAAATTAGTTATACTGTGTCCGTGTGGCAACCGTTTTGGCGGCAGTGTTTTTTCTAATAAACTTATCTCTCCGTATAGGTTTCGTAGTAATATACCTTGGGCAAGAAAGTTATATTGGGCAAATTCCTTAAGGTAGGCACACACTTCTGGAGTGATGCCCTTCTGGCAAATCACAACACTCATCAAATCAAATCGCAAGAAATTGGAACAGATCGGAAAGATTATAACCATGAATATATTGAAACGTTGATGAAACTTCTGACAAAAAGGTCTTTGTCTAGATTTCAGCAAGCATACCAATCTGGTTGAAGAAATGCCAAATCACACGTATATAATTAACGCTACGGTGATTCAGTAAATACATTAAAACTAAGAACATATACTTAAATTCACGAGAAATGGAGGCTGTTTATCAACTTGACAAACACAAATACCACTATTTTATTTGTATCTATACTTGTATTCACAAAAGTAGAAGGCTCTCCACATGCACCGACAAAATCATTGCAGACATGTTAATAAATAATCTCGCTGTATAACGCTAAGGTTTCAAGGGTTTTCACTCGCACACAGCGAAAAAAAATATATAATAATATATTAATATATATTTTTTTTTTTATAACATCGAAACTTGATACAAAATCATTGTTCCCCAATTAAGGCTATGGATGAAAGATGGGATCGTTTGGACGGGGCACCACAAGGGCGATCTTACCACCCCATTTTGATTAGATAAAAGTATTTCAGTTTCCGAACGTCCGGAACACATTATGACTGTTTCTGTGATATGTATCCGGACACAAAACACACGAATATATTTTATACCTTCCACTTTGAAGTAAGTCTCTTGGTCAATGATCACTTATTTCCATTAACAGCAGATCTAAAGTTCATCATTATACAAAATGGACAAAGAAGAAAATGATAGGCCCATATTTTATAATGGCCTATCAATCTACTAATTAAAGGTCGTGGCCAATTAGTACTTCATCCAAGCATTTGCTCCAAGGACTGTAAGAAAACACGAAAAACCAAGTCAGGATGGAAAAAACAATATAACAAATAACAAATATAACAATATAACAATATAACATATATAAACGATCGCAATGACTTTCCGGATGAACGTATTGTTGTGAAACTGCTTCACACCATTCAGAGAAGTACCTTCTACAATATCGTCGATCGATAATATAGATTTAAAATATGTTGTGTGTTATTCGTATGTAACGGTACGCTGTGAGGTAAAATTTGATGGCAAAAATATCGAGTGTTACTGTTACATACAAATGAACTTTCTACATTTTTCTTCATAAAATTTTAGTCATTTACATTTTCGACATAATTCTGCATCTTATGATGTATTTGTTAATTCTGTATCTTGCACTGTCGAAGTTATATGATCATTTATATCTGTGAAATCCCTCTTGTGGGAACTTTTTGCCCTATGGACACTGGAAATGCATTAAGATTCACAAAGATGCAGTTTCGTTTTATTTTTTATATTGGGTTTTAACGACGCACTGTAATGATGACTAAGATCTATTGGCGTCGGATTAATGATTAATGAGATGATGGGATGATGAGATGAAGGTATTATGGGTATGGGAAGGATAGTGGGAAGGAAGTGGTCGTGGTCTATATTGTGTGAACCATCTCGGCATTAGCCTAGACTACATTGTCGAAAAAACTCGATAAACCCCTGTAAATATGGACGGTGGCGGGGATCAAACCGGGTTCGATATGCCCACTGCCTCCCGGATCACATGAAGCGAATGTGTTAACCACTCAGCTACCTGTGCCGGTTGCAGTTTCGTTTCATGTCGTTAACTCCTCAAAAATCTCAACCACCCTAAAATAGCACAGCAACATAAATTTGTTTAAATTATTTTTTGTTGTGATGTTGGTTGAAGATTATCTTATTTCGTGGATGACTGTGGTATTTTGAAGGTCAGTGATTTTTCAGAACGAGATTTACGATTAGAAACACAACTACATCTTGAAGGTGAAGTTGAAGATGAATTTGTTTCTATACAAATACCAAAGATCTTACATTTTCAAGTTGTTAGATCAACTGCATCTTTCGTGAATATAAGTGTGAGCTTCTACAATTCGTAAATGTTATAATAAACAATAGTTTGGGAACCACTCTTCATGGAAGGCTCACACAGAATGAGCGGGAAAAGCAATGATTATTTTTAGTATGTGATAACTTAATCATTTAAATTCCATTTAAACGTAATGTAGTCGAGTTAGAGCAAATAAATATATTTTAATGGACTTTAAGAGAATTTTTGGCGATAAAACTGATTCACGATCGTAATGTTGGCGACTCTGACTCGTAAAGTTAATTTAATGTTCTTCTATATATATATATATATCGTGCCGCTTTGAATTACTTCGAGAAAAATGGATTTGTTTTTGTCGTTGAATTGACAGTTTAATTAGTGGAAAAAATTAAAGTTTTGATTGACGAGATGGTGTTTGCGGAGATGAGCGAAGCGGAGACTCAATTTCAACATATAGTACTCGAGAAAAAAATACTTTTTTTTCTTTTTTTTGCGCTCCACATGTCAAACGAAAACAACTTGACATACACAAGTGTCCTTATCTGATTCAATATTGTATAGTTTTTAGGCGCAATCGGTTGGACCACTCCTGAGAAAACTCATTTCAAAGTTTTTAAAACCTTATAAGAAAATTTTTGAAAAAATGTTTACTTCAAAAGAATTCACATTCTCATGGATATTCAATATAATAATTATACACATTATTCCGAACTTTCATTGCAATCGGATCAGCCATTTTGATGTATCAAAACATATCATGTGATGTTTTTACATTGCATCAATTTTTACAATTATTATAGAAAATGTTACTACTAGGAAAACGCAACATATGCGTTGTTGGATGAGCAATATAGGCATATTTATATAAAATGTTTTTTTCATTATTATTATTATTATTATCTCTCTTTTATTGACATATTTAATAAAAACAAACATACATTCCATACTATGACCCACAAAGCCAAATTGGGCTTGTCTGTGGTATAAAATACAATTATTATCAAACAGACGTGAATACATAATACATGACAAATCTAGTTAGGCCTACACATCGTGATTTGGATCTTAAATAGACCTGAAAATGAAAAGAACATATGCAACATCGAGTGTAACAGTGATGAAGATATATAGAAAATAAAGAAAAAAAATAGATGGTGATAATAGTGAGAGTCTATAATAACTACGTGAGTGCGGAATAAACCCTTTTCCACTTTGATGTAGAATTTAATTGTACGTCGTAGCGATAAATCTAGAAATAAGGTGTATATGAGACGCACTTCTGAACATTTGCATGCATCATTACAATTATGTGAGTAGACTACGTTCTTAACGTTGAACTTGCTATTTCCAAAAAACAATTATGTCACTGCCTTCCTGTTGCACTCATCACTCATTTTAATCTTTCTGCAATTCAATTGGTTATACCTGTTGCTTAAGAGCCCGCATCTTAGACAGATTTACAGGGTGCACTTCCGCCACAAATATCTCAAGAACCACAAACATTACGGTCTTGCAGTAAAATGCAATGAATAAACAATACCCTCACAATTAGATATGCCTAATCGAAAATTGAAGAATAATTTTATTATGGAGCAATAATTGAATCAAAATGTGCCTAATTTGATGTTTTTCATTGCCTAATTTCCGGTTACCGAATAATAGTAGACATAAATTACAAACGCACATCCTCAAGTTCAACTTAGCTTATCAATATTAGAAATTCTGATTTGCTTTTTATTCTACAGTTTTCTCAATTTCCTTGGCCAAAATGTGT
>OZ023330.1:33590931-33685931 GCA_964007535.1 Brachyptera risi | reverse complement strand
TCTTGACTACTTTTTCCAACAAAGTTCGGTAAGTATTTTACAGAGGCACAACATGTTGACCTTGTTTCCTTGTTGAACAAGGATGTGCATCCTTGTTTTTGCCTGATTTTGATTTGAAATATGATGAAAAATTAAAAGTCACAAGCCATCCCCGTGGCTCAGTCAACTATCGCACTGCGTTAGAAACTGAAGTCGGGTCGAACGTGAGTTCGAGTCCCGTAGATAGCAACCTTCTTTTAAACGTCCTTCCACCCATCATCATTTCATCGTTTCATCATCTCATGCTCATCAACACCCTCGTATAACCTAGCTATTGGTGGGGTCGTTAAGCAGCATTAGAATAAACATGAAAGTCACAAGATGTTTTTTCAACTCCTGAACAATTTTCCAAATGGTGCTTATGTACTTCTATCAAAACAACATCGATATGCACAGTTCCTTTTTGTCTTGTGTCATAAACACGAGTGTACTATCGATAAATAACTTTGCCAAGTTTTGGCTGATTTTCTATCTTCTATATATTTTACCTGTATCATCCGCAGATAACCGCTACAAGCATGAGGTATTGGTGGATGGTGAACCAGTCCTGTTCGAGATCCTAGACACATGTCCAAAGGTGAACATGCTTTTTCTACTCAATCATACGTTATAATATGTTATACATATTTTTCATGTATGGCTAACTGAAAAGGAACAAATTAATTAAACTCAAAATAGCGCCAATATCTTCTTGGAGTGTAAGCTTTCATGCAGTAAACTATTTAGAGAGTAGTTTCAAAATGACAATTCTTTCATTCTGTTTTTGAATAAATAAGCTAGATTTACAGCAACACATAATCACCTACGCAAACACACCTACTCTGCTCACCACGTAATTGCCCACAACTGCTCTAAATGATATAAAGATACGAGTAATAAAAATGTACGCATGTCTCTTACAATTTTTCTTAATAATTAAGATGGAGATCAATGTAATTATTGGTAAGCATAACTATCAGTTAATACTTCAAGGTAATATTCAAGTTGCCTATTTGTCTGAATTAAATGATCAAGCTTAACAAAATCCCCTGAAAATAGCAGACATAGCACATAGAAGAAACATAGACATCAGTATAAGATAACACAATAAGACATCGCTAGAAAGATTGAGGAAGCAATTATTTTCGTTCAAGTTCCATTATTTTATCGTTATTTTCATCAGGTTTCCTAAAGTTCATGCTCACTCCTTTTGTAATGTTTTCCAGACAGAAGACGATATCCCAAGTAGCGAAACAATTCACTGGGCAGACGGATTTCTATTAGTCTACGCAATCACCGACCGTCGTTCTTTCAACTACGTTCGAAGAGTGAAACAGTCGTTGTGTTGCGAAACGCCACTCGCACTCGTCGGCAACAAGGGCGATATGGTGCACTTGCGCCAAGTTAGCACTGAAGAAGGTGAGTGATTGGAAACTATCTAATGAAAGGATGGTAACTCGAGTCAAAAGGGGATATATATATATATATATATATATATATATATATATATATATTTATATATATATATATATATATATATATATATATATATATATATATATATATATATATATATATATATATATATATATATATATATATATATATATATATATATATATGTATATATATTTATTTATATTTATATTATACCCACCATGGTAAACCAGCCTGATAGAGATTTTCTTAATTTTTCTTAGTCATTCAAATAAATACTGGGATGGTTACTTCAGAACAAGCTATGACTGCTTCCTTCTCGCTGACTCAAAACACTGAATAAAATCACCTGTCACCTCATCTTCCCATCACTAGAGGCATGAAATTATAGCATTAATTATTCAGTTTTTTAGCATCAGCTATTCCAAAAATAGCATTCTATAGCATCATTCAAATTTGATTTTAGCATTAATTTAGCATCAAAAAGTCTCTAGAGAAGCGTGTTGGTTCTGGGATATGAATGATGTACACATATTAGAAGCTATTTTCAACATATTCTTAGCTTGAGCAGTCGAGCAAGTACTGAAAAGACAGTATACAATATACATAATACACACATTGACGTCAATATGCCCCACATGAAACCTTAATTGAACTGCACAGAATAAAAGAACATTGTATTTTTTAAGTGACTGCACAGGCCAGCAAATATTGACAAATAAATATTTCATTCAAACGAATTGGAATGAAAGTTTTTGAGTTTTCATGGCACTTGGATCTAATTTGGAAAAAAATGAGTATAACTGACAATGTTTTTAGAAAAATTGCCATTTTCTCACAAATAGCGCTTATTTCGTGTGAATGTTGATTTATCGTTCTGAAAGGCATATATCACTTCAATTAGCAAAAAATAACTTGGCCTTCAATGGTTTTGAACATCACAAAACATGAAGAAAACACAAAAAATTATGGTTTTGGATGACTCTCAATTCTATAGTGCTTATAGTTAATGCTAAAATGTCATGCCTCTACCCATCACCTCACTCATTCACCAATGTCGATAGATCTGGGTCATCATTACAGTGTATTTTTAAACCCTTATATGAATAGTGGTTTTTCTAATTATTACTATAAAGTAGTATATATTAATTGGGTAAAAATTAATTGGGTAAAAATTGGATAAATCACAGAGATAATTACAGTAAAACCTCTTTATAGTGAGTTTCTCTTTTGTACATTTTTCCCCTTGATAAGTTTTATTTTTTGATCCCATCCACATGCTCCTACATGTTAAATAGTTTATTTAGTACGTTTTTCACTTTGGTAAGTTTTTTGTCTGGTCCTCTGAAAATCGTACTAAAGAGGTTCCACTGTACTATAAAAACACGAGATTTTGACCTTTTAGCTATTGCCTTTGTCACTGTAGAGTAACGGTAGTAATGACGATGATGATGAAAGGTTGCTTGTTCATGTAGGTGGATGGTGGAGTGAGTAGAGGCAGAGGAAAAAGTAGTACGGTACGGTATACTATTTTCTGACTGTTTAATATTCATGTTCAAATTTTGGATTAGCTTTATGTAGAGGAAAGTAACAAAAAAGACAATAGATGATCTAACTCAATCTTTTGAAAAAAATCTGGGTATTTCAGGTGAAATCCTTGCAAAAGACTACGAGTGTTGGTTCAGCGAAGTGGCGGCTGCCGAACAAGTGACTCAAGTCGCAGACGCGTTCCATGAGCTGTGCCGCGAAGTGTTGAACGTGCGCCGGAAAAACAAACAGTCCCTGTTGAATCGCATGCTCGGAACCAAGACGACGGGCACGCGAGCGTATCTCAGAGGGAAAAGTGACAGTGCATTACCGAAAGATTGAACGGTAATACAATCGCAAGATCTGAATAACATTTGATTCACATTTGATTGTTTGAAATTATTGGTAAACTAGACCCAATGGTGTCAGTGATGATAGAATATATATTACCTAATAGACCTATATACTAAACATATTCATTTATTTATCATACTGTTTATTCATAGAACAGTATTATTAGATGAGCATAGTGGAGACTTACATTTCACTTACTTACAGAAAAAAATCATGCATCGTTCTTATATTGTTGTTTTTTTAAGCGGATCACAAGTCAGGAAGAGTAATTAATCACCTTGAAACTTCTTCAGGGATATTGATTCATGTAGGTTGAGATTATTTTTGAGCTCAATATATTCGACAGTTATTTTTGAAAAAATCAGGTACTTTAGAAATTTCCTTTACGAATAGATTAGGATTGAATTGTCAATTTTTCATTTCATCGGATTGAAATTAAATTTTTACAGAATGTTGATATTAGTTGCGTACATGTTTCGACCAATTTTGAACGAATTTGAGTTGATCTTTTTTGAGGAAATGTTTTATTATAATGGATGAAACGTCAAATATTCAGTTCAAAGTGTATTGATTAACAAATTGGGTAACCTGTTGAAGGTTGAATAAAGAAGGCTGTAAGTGATAAATAAGATATGATAAGATGAAATCAAGGTGTATATATTGTACATTTAGTACAAATATCTCACTCGTCTCACAACGCACATGCTGCGTTTTCCTAGTTTATAAATTAAACTACAGTATTATTACTCGATCAACGGATGTTATGTAGGCCTTTGCTCGTATCCATGAGAGGTCATCTACTAACATGAGAAACATAAATATCTCTTTTATATTAGAGAAGCCTACCAATGGTATTTCGAGGATTTATGACATTTCAGTGTGAAGTTTATTATTAGAAATGATACTACATCTTTCAAAAGCAATATATATGTGAACCTGGACTGAGTTTCTCTACAATTACGAAAGTTTTCACAATTATTTAGTTGTTGAATGACTTCTTTTTGTTGATACAAGTACATGCAATGGAACCTCTATGCATCGTTCCCGGATCCATCGTTTTCCTGCTTGTATCATTCATTTCTTCTCACCCCACTCCCACATAATCAATGTTAAATTTTCCTGGTTGGATCATTTTCCTGCATGAATGGTTTTATTTTCTTGGTCCGTTGAAAAACGATGCATAGAGGTTTCACTGTATCAAAATTAATATTAGTCTACTTATAAATATAAGTCTGGAGGTACGTTTACAGTTTACTAAGTTTAGCGTTGAGGAACTTGCAACACGCAACTTGCAACAGGCGTTCAATGCTCAAATGTCTTTTGTGTCTATTGTCTAGTCTTCTGTCTATTGTGAAATGTGATAATAATAGTACTTGAAAACGGCCGATGTCGATTTGAGCGATGATATTATCATTATAATCCACAAAATGAATGTACTGTACCTTAATCGGCTGCTATTGCGTCGGCGCAGACATTTAGATCTTATTTATTTACTGAATCACTTGAAAAAAATACCCAACTTTACGAGGTATGAGTTTATTCTTTCAAAGATCCTGATACGTTTTACAAAAAAGCTATTGTCACATTCTTTATCAACAGTTGTTTTACTATGAATATAATTTGTATTTCTGAATATTTTTTCACTGCCAACCTTATTACTATAGGTCATCCATGATCCATATTTCATCACCATAATATTGTGTCAAATATGTCTAGAATGGTTTCAATTTAATTTTTTATCATTTTCTTATACCTATTCTTTGTTGTATGTATGGTAAAATGGTACTCTATTCAAAAAATAAAAAAGGTCACACCTCGCTGTGACCTCTTAGTTAGTTTAGCAGAGAATCTGCTATCACAAAAAAATCTGAACTATCACAAACCTGAACAAAGCATGCTTTGATTCATTCAGTGGGTTACGAGACACTCTAATAATAGGAACAATCTCTTAGGTCCAGTCAATGATGAACGAGATGAAGAGAAAATCAGACGAAACGTTACTTCTTTAAAAGTCGGTTATTTTGTGTAGTGAGAAGGAAGAAGTTGTGACCTGCTGTTGAGAAACTGATCCAACTTGCACTTCAAGGTCAGAAAGGTCAACCTTGGCGAGAATTAAATATCGGTTGTTAAGAGCACTACTAATTGTCTCATTACAACGAGTGCTCCATTTCTTCTCCCATTAGAAAGTCCATAAAAAATAAAAATCATGAAAACCTCAATCAAATTTCATGAGATAAAGAGTTTTATTTACGAAACTGAAAGTGGATGACGAAGACAAGGTTGAATGAATACAAAGACTTCAACAATATGTCTGTTTCAACATGAATTTATTACAAAGGTATTACAAATGGACTACACTTAATTTAGAGACATACTAGTAAACTAACTAGTAAGTACTGTATATAGACCTAATGAATTGATTTATAATCTAGAAAAAAATATATCAAATCAAAAGTAGGTAAACAAGTTCCAATAAATATTTATTCACTTGTATCCACAGAAAAAAGTCGTCTCCCAGCCCAATAATTAATTCTAAAATCTTGAGAAATTGTAGGAACTTGTCACATCTTTAAAAATGTAAATGATGTAGGTCTAGCTGGGTTTGTGATTCAGTAATTCTCAGCTATTTTACACTATTAATAATGATTTTGGTCTTCATGTTGGTAGAGAACTGTCTTTCATTGATACAAGTGAACACACAAACACACTAATACGTATAGACAGGTATACACATTTATATTGGATGACCAAAGTGTAGACTCAATTTCACCGTACTCGAAAACTTTTTCTTTGCGCTCCAAATGTTGAACGTAACTACAAATTTGGTTGAAACTTGGCATACAAAAGTGTAATCAACTAATTCGATACTGTGTAGTTTTGAGGTGCAGTCGGTTGCATCACTTCTGAGAAAACCCATTCCAAAGTTTAAAAAAAAAAAGAATCAGGCCTACCTAGAGGAGAAAATTTTGAAAAAATATTTTCTTCAAATAGATTCAACTTCCAACAGAATTTTAATATAGCCTAATGATCATATAGTCCCCCCTATATAAAAAAAAAATCATTTGAATAGATTCAAATTCTAACAGAATTTCAGTATATAATGATCATACACACTATTCCGAAGTTTTAGATGAATCCGATCAGCGGTTCTAATTTTAAAAAATATGATGTTATCCATTTTTTTAAAGAATCAAAACTATTTAGAAACCCATTAGGAACTTAAGTGACAGGTATTATAACCAATTGAATTGTAGAATGATTGAAATAATTACTGAAAAAGCTAAAGCTAGGTTCCCATAACGATTTTTTCACGTGGCGTCCGTCAAAACATCGGACGGCATCGTTGGTGTAAAATAGATCACGTTCCCATGCCGTTTTCCTCACGTCACTTAAAGTATGCATTCTACCGGCAAAGACTACAACTTTTTGAGAACAACCATAGAATTCAAAAGGTCAAGCATGACAATATGTTTGGTCGAACAGATCACTGCCTTCTAGAGTACTAAAAATATCCTACGAGCTGTCAGTTCAGTTCTGTCAGTTTTCTTCTCAGTTGATATTTTTTTCCTGGTTATATGTATATGGTTATGGGTATGAGTCAATATATATAATATAGGTAATTAGATTAGGGATAGGCCTATAATTATCACTCTAGATGAGATATTCAAGATCGTCAACATATCGAAATTATGTGATAGCTTGAGTGCAATATCAAATCTATGGCCTATTTCCATCCACGCTTTTTCTATCAATAGTTTGTTCTCGTTTTCCTTCAAGTTGAAGTTGTAGATGCAGGGATATACTCCCTAATGGCTTCGACAAACATCTCGGGATCAAAACTCATGGTTTTAATAATTGATTGGGATAATTAGGACCAAACTTGTAACCTATAACATAACAATATTAAAAAAGTTTCAACGAACGTCACGTGAAAAAATCGTTATGGGAACCTAGCTTAAGAGGTAGTGACATACCGTAATTGTTTTTAACTCAAGGTGCATAGCTCTTTATTACATTCATATAAATATGCCTATAACGCTCTTCCAACAACAATATGTTGCATTTTCCTAATTATTATATAATAAACTGCTTAGCAGCTTACACAATACTGCATACACCAATGAAAATCAAGTACCGACTAGGCAACTAGCGAGTGCAAATGTAATCCACTAAAATTTGAAATGAGATCACACTTTCTCCGCCTCGAGCCCGAACCAAATGAAGTTTGCAGTGGGCTGACACGTCATTTGGCAGACGTGAAATAGACCATCAGTAAATCTGTAGCTCAAAATCTGTACAACCATTGCAAGGTAAGCTGCTGGTTTTGGCGTTTAGCTCATGTTGTCTTCAAGGCTACCAGTTATTATTCAAGCAAGGCATTGGTAGCCGAGTTACGTGCTTAAAACCACATTTTGTATGCATCTTTTGTTTTCCAAACAAAAAAAGTTTATGGCCTATTTTCTTGATAGAAAACATCTATAGGCCTACTGTCCTATCACCTAATGAAACGGAAAACAAATATAACGATCATTATTTGCTCAGAAACCAAACAACAATTAGATTACTTAGAGACACGGATGAGCGAATGAATGTTTTCAAAAACCGAACACACCCAAATTGATACTAGCCTACATTGTGAAACATTACAAGCTATTGCAAGCCTCGCCTATATTAAAATATGTAACAAAATAAATATAGGCCTATATTTGGGAATCAAAATTAATTCAACCGTACATATGGAAAATTGTCAAAAGGTGGCATCTTCAGATGACATTGATTCCATTCATCCACATGAAAAACTTCACGTTAGTTTAAAATGGGCTCCCTTCATTTCAGTGAAAACCAGGCCAATATAGGCCGATGAAACTAAGCTCAATTCACTCGGATGTTGAATTTGTTACACTGTCTCATTTATCATCATAGTTCTCCAGCACGTCGGCGAGATGGTCGTTGTCTCTCGGCTTCTTGTTGATCTTCTTCCTGTTGCTCGCCTTACGCTTGTGCGGGGCGAGCTTCTTGAGGCCGTGGTCTTGCATCGACTTGATGCCCTGCTTCTCCAAGTAGTCGTCGATCTTCTGGTCGTCCATGCTCTCGACAGCAACCGACCGCCACAGCTTCTGGAAATCTTCGTCGACTTGCAGGATAGCGGTCTTGTCGTTGTAGAACAGGATCTTCTTCTTATCCATCGGTCGGATGATGAAAATGATCTCGTCTTTCAATCCCTAGAATGGGAAGATGTGTTTGATTAAAGTCGGCTCATTCAATTGGTATGCGTTTCTCTTGTAGTTTGTCTATGAATGATATTTTAATCGATGATACGACAGTGCAATCTAGCCAGGATTGATTTGTTAGACGAGCTTTAGCGAGGATTCAATTTGACATACTGAAAAAAATTGGTGTTCGTTTTTATGTTGTTTTTTTTCATGTTTTTTTGTCGGTTCTTCACAGGTCAAACGGCTACAGCTATCAACTTCAAACTTTTTTTCATTATGGTTCCTCATCTAACTTAGATCTGTATAGTTTTGTGGCATTATCGGGTGATAACTTTTATTTTTATGAATTTTAGAAATTTCAAAAATACCCATTAGAATAACACGGCGGGAAAAAAATAAAAATATTTTCATTTTCCAAACAAATTAAATTTTGTGTGAAGTTGAATTACAACTTGATACACATTTCTGGAAATTCTCAGCTTGATCGGGTCAGCCATTTGAAAAAAAAACATAAAATGTACTGAATTTGTACCATACAAAGCAGTTTTTACCCATTTATAACTTAAATGTCACCCAATTGGCGAATTTAGGCAAAAGTTTGGCAAAGAAGTTGACATACTATTACTTCCCGCTCGTCTAACAACGCATATATAGCGTTTTCCCAGTAGTATATTAATTTACACATCCTACGGCTTTATTTTTCCATTAACTAGCCTATAGGTCTATGCCCCTATAATTAGTTATCCACATACACAATCAAATTGCCTGATATCAAACACTCAACATAACTATAGATGGATACGCATATAAGCCAGCATAGAAAGATAGTTACTTGAAAGCTCTCAAAAAATCATCAAAATGATTGATCGATCATCAATCAAAATTCATTTGGTTAAGAATTGTATATTTTTTCCATCCTGACTTGGTTTTTCGTGGTTTCCCACAGTCCTCGAAGTAAATGCTTGGATGAAGTACTAATTGGCCACGATCATTAATTAGTAGAGCGATAGGCCTAATTATAACATTATGGGCCTATCACTAATTTAATTTGTGCATTTTGCATAATGATAAACTTCACATCTGCTGTCAAGGGAAAGAAGTGATCATTGCCCAAGAGACTTAGTTCAAAGTGAAAGATATCAGCATTTGTGTGATTATACTGAAAGACTTTTATCTGCGGCGAAAAATTATGGTCACAGACAGCGCAGTCCTGGTGTTGAAGATCATTAGTTTTAAATAATCAAAATGGGGTGGTAAGATCGCCCTTGTGGTGCCCCGTCCAAACGATCCTATCTTTCATCCATAGCCTTAATTGGGGAACAATGATTTTGTATCAAGTTTCGATGTTATTAAAAAAAATATATATATATATATATATATTTTTCAATTGGATGAGCAGCGCAATAACTCAATTTCACCGTGTTTGGAAGAAACTTTTGTTTTTTGTTCGTTTTCTATCGCACCACAGGTCAAACAAGAGTACAAATTCAGTTGAAACGGCATACACAAGTTTCACCATCTAATTCAATACTGTACTGTAGAGTTTTGATGCGCAACCGGTTGCATCACTTCTGGTAGAATCTAAATCGAAGTTATTAAAAACCCTATAAGAATAACCCAGACGAGAAATTTGTCAAAAATAAAACAAGGAATTTTAATATAGGTCCCAATGATGATACACATCATTCCAAAGTTTCATAAAAATTGGATTAGCAGTTTTGATAGAATAAAATTTGAAATGTTTTTTTTTACATCAATCATAGCTATCAAGAAACTTTCATTAAGAGTTTGAGCAACAGATATATGTATTGAATTGTAAAATGATTAAAAATTAAAGATTAGTAGGCCTAGTAATAAATAAAACAGGGAGGCAGTCACATAATTATTTTGAACACAGGGTGCATATATAGCTTTCCAATACATGTCATATGAATACCGCCTATATCACTCATCCCACATATCGCTCATCCAACAACCCATATTCTGTGTTTTCCTAGTATACTGAAACCTCTGTCTAGGTCCATTGTTTTTCACTGGACGACGAAAATTCAACATCGGTTACACCGAGTCTTATATGGAAGTAGAGTGAGATGAAATGAATGCTAGATGCAAGAAAACAATGACTTCAGGAAGGATGCATTCTAAAGGATTCCTCATCTCTCGGGAAGGATGCACAGTTTATTGTTATTTGTTGTGGAGACGTAGGGAGAAGTTGATCATGGTCTGATCGTATGGAAACATTACAGTACTTTAGCAACTGAGGAAACACTAAAATCCAATCAGATGTGACGACCAGAGATAATCAAACCCTGGTCTTCTGAATGACAGTCAAGCTTTATGACCAATCTCAGTCAGAAAACAAATGTATCCATAAATATGTCACAGTATTAAATATAGTAAATACTGTATGTCAAAACTTACCTCATTCAAACTTGCCCATATACAATAGAAGAATACCTACTAAAAAATGAATTATCGGTACCTAAACTGAACTAATCTAATCTTAATTCTGTTTAATCCTGATTATGTATTAAACGTATCGCTAATGTAATGTCTTTTCATCATCTATTATTACCCCTAATTAATTTCTATCATTTCATCATCATTTGATATTTTCATATGTGACACATTCTATAACAATGTATATTATTCCTTGAATGAAGATTATTACAGTGGAACCTCTTTTATATGTTTTTCAGGGGACCAGACTGAAAAATGTATTAATGTGAAAAACGTATTAATGAAACTATTTAACATGTGGAGCATATGGGTTGGATCAAAAAATAGAACTTATAAATGTAATAAATGTATAAACGAGAAACTTATAACAGAGGTTCTACTGTATTATTATGAGTGTATTATATTATTATTATTATCATTATATATAATTGTGGGAGCTTGAATAGTTGGCTCCTTCAATAATTGGATTAATAAAGAGGAAGTGAACAAACATTGTAATAAGTAACTTACCTTCAACACTTTATCACAGTGAGGCACCGATTCCTCTACGTCTTCCAGCATGATTCCTCCAAGTCCCTTCAAATCGTGTTGTTTCAGAAGCCGAAGTAAACTTTTCTTGTCTTTGATTTTATACGCTGCCTTGAAACTAAACTTTCCTTCTACGGATACGTCTATTTTAGGGTTATTAATTAAAGCTTCCGTCGAGAGCCACTAGAAAAAAAAAAGACAAGGTTGTGTTATCGACTGTGTTTTTAATAAATTCTATTTCTAGAACCTATGATTACCGTAATTAATGATGCTAGATTGCATGATGTTGAGTATTTTAAATGTTTCACAAGCCTAAGTAGGAGAATGTATGGTCGCATAGGCCCACATGTTGTCTATTTGAGAGGGTATCAACATCTAATAAAAATCCTTGCGGCTTGCCTTAAGGCCAAATTTAATTATTAGAATATAACATAATAATCATTAATTAATTATAAAAAAGACTTGAAGGCCTAATTTTTGTATTTTCGGAGAATTGTGATTATTAAAGGATGAGGTTTTCGATCAGAAATTCAACTGCCCCTTTCAGAAACGTTCAATCCCTCAAGTTGCAACAATTTTAGATAGGCCTACTTCCCAAAGTTCTCACAACTACTTTGTTGGTGGAGGATATCTTTCTCTTTCGTGGGTACAAGTACATGAAGGTATGGTTCGATTTCTAACTATGAGAATTTGTAATACCGATAATGTGGAAAGCCCATCATTTTTGTTACGAACTCAGTAATGGTGAAATTTTTACAAATTGTATACAGTGAAACCTTCATCCATCGTTCCCGGATCTATCGTTTTCCTGCTTGTATCATTCATTTTTCCTTGCCCCACTCCCTATAATATAATCAATGTCAAATTTTCATAGATGGTTTTGCTTTCCTGTTCCCTTGAAAAACGATGGATAGAGGTTTCACTGTATTGTTCATATTTGAAAACTATACATACTAGTTTCACCCTCGAACCAACATCTAATTGGTTTGTCTCGTCCAATATTTCTTCCAGTGACAGCGGGTGATCATCCCCTACTTGGTGGCGTGATCTCATAAACTTGACAATTTTGGCGAGGACTCCAAATTTGTACATTGAACTTCCGGTCATAGTTTTATAACTAAAACAAGAAGTACACAGTTAGACTAGCTTGAACTCACCGCACATTGCTGATGTTTGTGGTACATGTTATGATTTTACTTCCTTAGTTACGACGACAACTTTTTCAATCTACCAGACCCATGGATTATACATGTCAGTTTGAAGATGTAAGATTCAGTTTGAAGATTGAAGATGAATTATAAATGTTGTCTTCGATTCTTGTATTTTTCGATCGACTATGAGACATTGCATTTCTAATCAATCTGTATCAGACAGTAGGCTCCTAATGGATACAATCAATCGAATATGCCTACTAGAGGGTGTAATCATTTTTTGGTATTATGTTATGGAACAAAGTTCAAAAATGTACGCTGTGTTTCCAAGACGAATGGACAAATGTGAAGCCATGCAGCATAGCTAGGTGTGTAGGTGCCCAACATATTTTTTTCAAAATATATACATGTAATTGTTTGGAAATATTACATGATATTCATTCAATTATTTCTTGTTCTTATTTTTGCCAATCACATCTTTGATTACTGGTACTCCAATTATCGATTGCCAATCATTTTTTTGGGGGGGGGGGGATTATCAACCGATAGAGATTAAAATTTTGACTAGATGTCACTTTTTGATAATATTGGACGGCAATCGTAGTCAGAATTAACTTTGAATAGCAAACCTTGTCAGGATCTTTCGGAAAAATGGGTTACCGATTACCAAAGCACCTAGAGCCGTGACGATTGTCCGTTAGCTCGTACACTATAGGCTGCTAACTGCCGTCATCAGCATTCTATGGATTCAAGATGTACTACAGAGGACAGCAGCACTAAAATACTAATAGGGCTACTTGTCCAGTTTTTCCAGGATATGAAACTTTGTCACGGTGTTCCTACAACTTTCAGCCGGGAAGCAATTTGTCCAGTTCTTAGCAAAATATATTTTTAACATCAACAATTTATACCACAATTGTAAAACATGTACAGGTACATCTTCAAACTGACATTACGCACAAACCTAGTATGACAAACATTGGAATCTACTGTTTCACACGAGGGAAGTGCATACTCGGACTGATTCGCCTACTAACGAATTTGATCCAAGCTCTGACCAATGTTGAATTGGATTCGATTTGTTACAACGTAATTATTTGTCAAGTAGTGATCACTATAGTCAATCTTATGAATAACAAAACATTCAGAGTTTGTAGGGGCTTTTGAGTTGAAGAAATTTTTAGAATCAACAATATGCCTAAAATAATCAGAGTAACATACAAACAAACATTGCCTCCAGCAGCCACTTGAGTAATGAGAATGACTTCCAATTTTTATTTCCATTACATAGACACCCTAACCCTACACATAATCTAAATTTCAAATTTCAAACACATTTTACTCGAGTCAGACCTCATTCTCTATTGAATTACAATGGAACCTCTTTTATACGTTTTTCAGGGGACTAGACTAAAAAAATGTATCAAAATGAAAAATCTATTAATGAAACTATTTAACATGTGGAGCATATGGGTTGGATCAAAGAATAAAACTTATGAATGTAATAAATGTATAAACGAGAAACTTATAACAGAGGTTCTGATGTATTGTAAAAAGAGAAAGAGAATAAAAAGAGAAAGCTAGAGTAGAGGAGCAAAATGGCATCGCTGTCTACACGTCTCTGAACATACATTCATTCAAAAGGGCTAAGCAAAATATCTTGCAGCTTACTTGACATCCATCTTAGGTGCGCTGGACGACGTGGGAGCCGGTTTGGATTTCCTCTTTGAATCATCTCGAACCGCTGATGCATTGTCAGGCTCTTTTCTCTTCTTTTCTATACTGAAATTTAATGTTGAGAACAAAACAAATATCATCACTGTGCAGGTATTACATTTAACAAGGACATCTAGATTGCCTAGCTGCAATAAAGAGTAGCAGTAATCCATGCCAAGTTTTTACATCAGTAATTTATTTTACACTTTTTGATTTTTAATAATTTCTGGTCATGTTTTGTTTCCTGTCTTAGGCCTATTTCCATCAGAAGTTTCACTATTGCGTGCATGTTCTATTAGTTTTGGTACAATAACGTAAAGATTGTTGTTGAATGGAAAACGAGATCATAATTTTACAATTCAACTCATCCAAGCATTAAAAATCTTATAAAGTAGGTACACTCAATTCAACCTAACCATCATCATTACTGATTATTAGGAGTCAGGACATGGGGTTTAAAGACTGTTTTAGGGCATTGATAAGAGTGACCATTTTCAAGAGGAGAAAATCCGAGACATCTATGCCATAGAAGTTCGTAGTCAAAATAATTCAATTCACATTGTATGAGGGTTGGGGGATTGAGAGGCACAACTGCCCTGCAGGCAAATTTTTGGGATACCATATACCGGTAGGCCTAACAATACTATATCAAACATTCATAACAGACGTAAATAACTTGCAGCTATTACAAAACTGAAAGAACTGAATTAAAATGTAGAAGAGATATCTATAAGCTATATGTTACTGGTAGACCTACTAGAATGACTGAATGTGGTGAATTGGATTAGTCTAGTCTGGTTTGTCTGGTTTGGATTACCGGTAGTCTGTTTTATTCACAAAATGCACAATGGTCTATCACCCCTTATCTAAGTGAACAACTGAAATCTGTTATCGGTAATTCTGTTCATGATCATATTACTAGGAAAACGCGCGATGCGCGTTGTGAGATGAGCTTAGAAGTATGGCAATCTAGAATGAAAAATAACTTGTCAGCTCAATTTACATCTACAAACCTTGACTTACTTCAAATGTTCAAAAACCTCACCTGCAACTTGTTGATATTTATAGTAACCTGCAACCTGTCGCATAAACACTTTGCAAAACCAATTGATCCAAATATTCAATAAAATGTACACGTTTATTGCGTTTTCTTCATTTCTCATTCGATTGTTGTAAAAATCTCTGAAAAGGTGTATAATAGTATCTTTCATATTCTGTGAGAATTTGAGAGCTTTTGAAAAATTCTTGTTTTTCAAGTATTTTTCCTCCGGGTTATTCTTATGAGGATTTTCCAAACTTTCCGATTATTTTCCGGAAAAACCTTCTGACCGATTCCTCTGAATAACAATCCCAACCTATTCTGGTATGACACCAACGTTCAGAAAAAGTTTCAAGTTGATTGATTTATTTCTCTGACCTGTATGCCGCGTACATAATTCCAAAAAAAAAAAAAAAACAGAAACGAAGCCCATTTTTTTTCAGGGTGTGAAATGGAAAGCTTCGCTACACTCATCTAACAAGGAACCATGAAAATCTCTATCTGAATAGCTGCTTTAAGCAGATAAATGCTCGTTATACAGGGCCTATAGGTATTCGTGATTTTAATAGTCTACCGGATTTTATAAAGTTGGGTTCGTTAATTTTGTGTTACTTGGTACCAAATTTAGTTTTATTCCAATTTTGGTTTTCATCAGATGAGCGTAGCGAAGATTTCCGTTTCATATAGGCCAACCAAAACAAAATGGGTTTTGTTTTTATGCTTTTTTTCTGTAATTTTGTGCGCAGCATACAGGTCAGGAAGAAAACCCAATCAACTTGGAACTTTTTCTATATATTGATGTAATACCACAGAAGGTTGAGATTGTTCTTCAAAAAAATCGATTCAACGGATTTTCCAAAAAAAAAAAAAACGGAAAGTTTGAAAAATTCCCATGGAATAACCCCGAGGAAAAATAACTGAAAAACAAGAATTCTTCAAAAGCTCTCAAATTTTCACCAAATATGAAAAAAAATATTACAGGCTACACATTTTCAGTAATTTTTGAAACAATCGAATGAGAAAAAACGAAGAAAACAAATTCAAAACGCATTTTCACATCAATCAGAGCTATCAAGAGAAACCAATTGAATCTATAGCATCAAGTGTTACCAATTAATTCAAAACAATTACAAATTAGTGATAAATAAACAGGAACGCCATGACATAATTGATTCTGGTTGGGTTTTTGAATGTTTGATGTGATCCAAGGTCTGTAGATGTAGATTGAGCTGACGAATTTTTTCCATTCTAGATTTCTACACTTCCAAGCTCACCTCACAACGCAGATTTCCGTTTATTTCATTCATCATTTATGAACAACGGAACCAAGGTCCCACAAGTTCCATGTAATAACGGAAAGGATGGGAAGGAAGCGGTCATGGCCAACTTATTGCAGGAACCATCCCGGCATTAACCAAGGAACTACAGAGAGAAACCATGAAAAACCCCTGTAAAAATGGATGGTGGCGGGGATCGAACAGGGTTCGATATTCTCTGCACCTTCCGGATCACATGAAGCGAGCGCGCTAACCACTGCGCTGCGTGTGCCGGTAAATGTAAATATAAATATAATATAATTTCAAAGGTTGGTGCCGTTTCGGCTGGGGTTAGTGGTCGAGATAAGTGCCCTAACCTCGGATCATTAAGTGTAGTAGTGAGTATGACAAATTTAGGCCTACCTATTAAACAATTAGAATCACAGAAAAAGTTAAAAAATGCAATTATGAAATGTATTATGTTATACCATAGAATACCTCCATAGTTATACCCCCTTTATACAATCAACTTGTCCGTAGCAATACATTTTTGAAATGTATCGCTACCAAGTAGAATACATGCCCAACATGCGCGTGTACACCACAATAAAAATTGTTATTGTTGTCAACATATTGCCTCGAGTAGGAATACACTCAACTTTCCAGGCAATATTGCTAATAGCCAACTAATCAGCGACCAGTAAAGTGTAACGTAACATTACGTTGACTGCCTAGCTTCTGTTGACGCCATATTATTGAATGGGAGAATCTCGGTGATTGGTGACTGACCATTTTTTATTGAGTAAACTTTTTCAGTGATACAGAAGACAGGTTACTTTTAGGTTATGTTTATACTGATCTAAACGAAATCACTCATTATCGATACAGTGGTACTCGAGGTGATATTGATTAGTATTTTTATCGCAACTGTCGATTTATGTTTTAGTGGTCTGAGCTAGAGGTTGCACTACCGGTACTGACATTCGCTATTTCAAGGGTCAAGCTACTGGTACCGCTACGGCAGAAAATAAATATTTTACGATCATATACCAACGGAAAATGCATTGCCGAAATACATTGCTATTTTGTTTGATTGTCTAAAAGGCCTATAAGCAAGTTGGTTAGTTTCTTGTTGTTGGACTGTTATTTTTTTATATTGGGTTTCAACGACGCACTATAGTGATGGCTACGATCTACTGGCATCGGTGGATGATGAATGAGATGATGGGATGATGAGATGAAATGTTATTTTATTAGGTGTTTTGGATGGTGGGAAGGAGTTGGTCATGGCCTGTTGTTAGGAACTATCCCAGTATCAACTTAACGACAGAGGGAAAACATGAAAAACCCGTCAGGATGGTCGACCATGGCGGGAATCGAACCCCGGTCTCCCGAATGACGGTTCAGTGTGTTACCACTTGGCCACGTGTCTCGGTGTGTTAGGCTGTTATTTGAATCCTTATTTTATATTCTATTTATTGGGCCTATATAATATTCAATCTTGTATCACGTTATAACTCTTCATTATCTATTCAATGTACTATTAAATAGCGCTCTGATGCTAAATAAACTAACATTAATATTATTATTAAATAGGCCTAGTGGAATCAGAAATAATGTATCGTTTGCTAAGATCCATTTTTCAAAGGTTAAGGTCGAGTTATGGTTTATCAATGGTTATGGTTAGGTTAGCGTACTAAGATGGTGGAATGGTTAGGTTACCATGCTAAGATGGTACTAACGTATGGTAGGTCCAAGGTTTGTGTCGAATGGACAAGTCTAGGCCTTTAATTTAACGGTTCAAACATCAACTTGGGCCTACCTAACCTCACTAAGAACTCAATACCTTCAATGCCTTCACCCCGCATACCAGCCAAGTCGACATTGAATAAGAACCAAGATCATGGAGTTACAAGGGGCCTACCATTAGACTTAGGCCTACTTGTTACATGCTAGCAATGATGCTAGGGCCTAGGCCTAAGCTAAGCTATTGAGTTTTAGGTCTAGGCCTAGGCCTACTAGGCCCTCCGACATTGGGAACAGATTGTGGCAACTCTGAACAATTCATTTTCTAATGTGTGACAACTGACAACTTACACAGGGGTGGCTAGTGCTCTCTTCTTGAAGAGCTCACGTTCTCTCAACAGCGCTGGATCCATTATTGGGTATTATTGGGACACCCCAATCAAAGAAGATGCAAAACTCAACCTAGCCCTACAATTACAGATTAACAGCAAATGCAAAACTTCAAAAACACTATACTCTTCTTCTTCTGTCTCCTAGTCCTTGAATTTTTAATGGCCTTGGATCACTTGGATAATTCTATTAGCAGCTAAGAGTATACATTTGAATTTTGTATTTACTCATGTTTTTTATAGACTAGGAAAACGCGGGATGCGCGTTGTGAGATGAGCTTAGAAGTATGGCAATCTAGAATGAAAAATATCTTGTCAGCTCAATTTACATCTACAAACCTTGACTTACTTCAAACGTTCAAAAACCTCACCTGCAACTTGTTGATATTTATAGTAACCTGCAACCTGTCGCATAAACACTTTGCAAAACCAATTGATCCAAATATTCAATAAAATGTACACGTTTATTGCTTTTTCTTCATTATTTCTCATTCGATTGTTGTAAAAATCTCTGAAAAAGTGTATAATAGTATTTTTCATATTCTGTAAGAATTTGAGAGCTTTTGAAAAATTCTTGTTTTTCAAGTATTTTTCCTCCGGGTTATTCTTATGAGGATTTTCCAAACTTTCCGATTATTTTCCGGAAAAACCTTCCGACCGATTCCTCTGAATAACAATCCCAACCTATTCTGGTATGACACCAACGTTCGGAAAAAGTTTCAAGTTGATTGATTCATTTCTCTGACCTGTATGCCGCGTACATAATTACAAAAAAAACAAAAAAAAACGAAGCCCATTTTTTTCAGGGTGTGAAATGGAAAGCTTCGCTACGCTCATCTGAAAAGTAAACAAAGTGTAATATATATATATATATATATATATATATATATATATATATATATATATATATATATATATATATATATATATAGTATATATATATATATATATATATATATATATATATATATATATATATATATATATATATATATATTATATATATATATATATATATATATATATATATATATATATATATAAATATATATATATATATATATATATATATATATATATATATATATATATATATATATATATATATATATATATATTATATTATAGTAGATATGATATAATAATTCATAATTTATTCAAGTCATAGTTATTATGTGAATGTGAAAAATTGGCTTCTGAGCTATGTATTAAATAAACATCATTATTATAATTATTGTATAATTGTAATGACACCATAATTGAATGAAATATGTCAATGTATATGTGTGTATAACTGACTGATTACTGACTATCCATCCAGTTATGGTAAAGTGAATCCATCAATTTATTATTCATTCTAAACCTCAGTGAAAATGTCCATGTGGTTGAGTAACCATAGGCCTACTTATGAGAAATTGTTTCTACTCGGAAACGAAGAACCAATCCATTTTCACAACTCATTATCCATTCTCACCTTCTAAGCAAAAATGTATGCAAGATATGGAAAATCTAGACAACCATCTCAATACGATGAGTGAACGTTTTAGTTTCACTCTAAATCAGTACCAAGTACAAGGTCTAAATAGTACCAGTAGATAAAATAATTTCCCACACATTTCACGTACAGTATCTTTTGAAGTCTACCTTTTTATCAACGGTTTTTACTTATAATATGTTCCGGACTTTCGGAAACTGAAAGACTTTTATCTGCGGTGGAAAGTTATAGTCACCAACAGCGTAGTCTTGGTGTTGATGTTCATTGGTTTTAAATAATTATAATGGGGTGGTAAGATCGCCCTTGTGGTGCCCCATCCAAACGATCCTACTTTTCATCCATAGCCTTAATTGGGGAACAATGATTTTGTATCAAGTTTCGATATTATTGAAAAAAAAATATATCAACGATCGATACATTCGTTTCAGCTCAAATAATTAGGCAAACGGCATAAATGGGCATAATGGTAACACATCTTTCAATTAAGTATGACGATCTACGTTGAAACCCAATCAATGATGTCCAGTCAAATATGCTCCTTCGGGACTTACCTGACTGGACACCCACCTGCCATTTTTGGGCGCAGGGGCCATGGCCAAGAATTTGCATTCTTGAGCCACCACTGCAATCTCACCCAAATCGTTTCATATTTTTCATAACCATCTATTCATTGCTTCAACTTTAAATTCAATTCTAATTCATGTTTCTAATTCATAATCATCACTTTTATTATTTGTATTTGTATTTGTAAACATTCTTGCAGATGTGCTAGATGCACGGTGGCAAGATATTATTATTCTATTGGATCATTTTCTTGAATTCTAATAATTTCTTTGCAGTTCTTCCTTCTTCTTCCAGCTCATTCCAGTCTCTTATCGTCCTCTGGACGAAACCGTTTTTCCCTATATTTGAGTAAACTCTCTCCACCTCCATTCTTTCTCCTCCCCTATTACTTCTTTGGATCCCCTTTCCAACTCTTCTGCCTAGTTCTTCCCATCCGGTACAGTTGTGTCTTGCTTTGAAGAAGTTGCACAGTCTAGTCCTTCGTCTCCTTGCTTCCAGGGTTTCCCATTTCAGTTGTTCAATCATTATGGTTGGTCTTTCCAGTTCTTTCTGTATCACTCCCTTACTATTCCTAATGGTCCTCCATCTCTTGACTCTCCCCAATACCCTCCTCGCAGCAACCCTCTGTACGCTCTCTACAGCCTTGATTAATCCTGTGTCCCGAGGGTCCCAGACTGAACTAGCGTACTCCAGTGTAGGTCTAATTAGTGTCTTGTATGCTTTGTTTTTTATTTCAATTCCTGTCCCCTTGAGCTGTCTCATAACAAAATTTAATGATCTAATCCCCTTTTTTGACAACTTTCTAATATGATCCCCCCACCCCAAGTTTTTATGCATGTATAATCCGAGATATTTATAACCGTCAACCTGCTCCAGTATGCTTTCTCCCATTCTAAATGATGTCACTTCTTTATTCTTTTTACTTCTGGAGAATTCGACTACCTTACATTTTTCTACATTAAGTCCCATTAGATTTGTATTGACCCAGTCATTAATTGTATCTAAATCACTTTGTAGTTGCATTGCCTCTTGCTGGCTCTCAATTGTATTGGGCCTACAATTAATCAAGTTTTGATTTCATTATCCTAATCTTGTCACTAATTTTCACTTTTGGTAATTATAATTTCAAATTTTTACCCTGTAGTAAGTTGGTCATTCATTGTCAAGATGAACAGCCATCATGAATAAATTATATTCTTCTGATCTTAATTGACGACTAGTGATTGACCCACCCACAAACGTCACAAAATAAAACATCCAATCAAATGGGCTGTTTGTTATGCGAGTAAATCGACATTGCCTATCAGAGTATCTCTAAATGCCCACATGAAGTATAGATCAAGGTGGCCTGCCGATAAGCCACGACTATCACTAGTAGTCAATTCATCAGTGTATTAAACTATATATTAAAAATTTATTCTCAGCAATCGTTTCATGCATATAGGCCTACATACATAAAACCCTAGTAGTCATTGAATTTATAACCTTATATAAATATAATATAATATACCAACCTTACAAAATCAATGGTAGAGTACTCCTTGGCCTCAGGAGGAAGCAGGCGCTTGAGATAAACTCTGCGTTTGCCAGCCAGATATAGAAGGGGGGGGATGCTGGGGCAGCACATACACTAGAGTGACTAGACTGCTCGACTCCTTTCAACTTGGATGCCTTTGCGAACTTCGAGGTACGGTTTGCTAGGCCATTGAGTTTATAGTATAACACTATAAACTCAATGGCTAGGGGCAGTACAGAGACTAGGCTGCTCAACTCATTTTAACTCGATGCCATTAAATCTCTAGCTCAAACTTTTGGGATTTCTTTTCCAATGATATTAAATATTTATCTAGGTTTTTGCAGACACCATTTTTTTCTCCAAGAACTTGAAAGTTATCATTTTATTTATAAAAATTCTGCATTAGGGCATAGATAGGCCTATATATTAGTACCGAAATATGTTACTCCTGCGGCCGACTAGCGGCATATGCTCATCCCGATCTCGGCGGTCATATTGTATATTTACTAGGCAAACGCGTTATGTGTTGCCGCGTTGATGGATGAGCTGGAACATATCAACTTATCTTTGGATTGGTTATTACCGTATATATATATATATATATATATATATATATATATATATATATATATATATATATATATATATATATATATATATATATATATATTTATATATTTATATATATATATATATATATATATATATATATATATATATATATATATATATATATATATATATATATATATATATATATATATATATATATATATATATATATATATATATATATATATATATATATATTTATATATTTATATATATATATATATATATATATATATATATATATATATATATATATATATATATATATATATATATATATATATATATATATATATATATATATATATATATATAAATAAATATATATATATATATATATATATATATATATATATATATATATATATATATATATATATATATATATATATATATATATATATATATACACACCTTGAGATCCAAACCATTACATCACTGCCATCTTATTTTCCATTATTAATTTATATGATAATAAAGAAGGCTATGTTTTAATCGTTTACAATCAAGTGGTGACACTTGTTGCTTTGATTTAATAATAATAGGTATCTTATAGCTTTGAATAATTAACACAAATTACATTACATAATTTTTCACATAGAAACGGCTGATCCGATTTAAGTGAAAGTTCGGAATAATGTGTATTATTATCAGATTTACATTCCCTGAGAATTTGAATCCTCTCGGATGAAACATTTTTCACGAACTTTTTCTTCTGGGTTATTCTCATGGGATTTTTGAAAACTTTGAAATAAGTTTTCTCAAAAGTAGTTTGACCGATTGTGCCTAAACAGTATACAGTATCGAATTAGATAAGGACACTTGTGTATGTCAAGTTTCAACTGGTTTTGGATTTTAGTTTGACCTGTGGAGCGCGAACAAAAAAACAAACAAACAAACGAACAATTTTTTTTTTTCGGGTATGATGAAATTGAGTCTTCGCTTTGCTCATCCAATTATTTACAAATAGCTTCTATACAAAGCCTTCTATATTATGACATCATTGATGTATTAGTATAGGAGGAACTGCTTAGAAAATGTCCAATATGGCAGAAACTTCCTGGTTTGCAAAGCGGTGTGAAGTTACTGCCGATGGAGATCCAAAAACGTGCACTTTCATAACGTTGAGTAACGTATCTCGATCGATAATACATATCTATAATTAGGGTAAACCTTCCTTTTTCAATTATTGATACACCGTACTAAAAAGAAAATCAAAGGATACCTTAAGAATTGAATCTCTGAGAGTTTGTGGCTTGAATGATCTTTAAACATTTCAAGAACCCACTTACTTGTACTCCCTTTAGGCAAGATTTTAATTTTTCAATTTCGTTTTGGAATTGCTTCTCTATTTTTTTTTCATGTCATCACTTTTCTACAATTATTATTACAGTAACCTAGAACTCTATGTAATTCTGAAATCAATAGACCATTTTCGAAAAGAATTAGCCATCTAGCGGCGATTGTTTGAACTAGAACGGGATCTTATTAGTTATTACCCGAGTTCGAAAGTCCTATGCTGCCAATGCTATTTAGTACGTTTGATTTATGTTATTGTACGTTACAGTGAACGTATTAAGTTATAATATGATGGTAGTTTCAACATTCATATGTTTATTATATAATTATATAGTGAGAGATTTACACACTGTCATAGAGAGTAAGATGAGAGATAATGCAAGTTTTATATCCAGCTGTTTTGCCTTTAACCCTGTGGATAAGCTGGCTGACTTTTTGAATAGAACTAAAACTCCCAGAATGCAATACCAGCGATCTCGGCTGCTAGGAGGCGTGACGCGCCAGCGCATTGAATTATGAAAATGGTCAATTGACCTAAAAGTTGGCTATCCATCTTGAATTACAAAAGTTTGAATTATGAAAATGTTAAACATTGAGCTCATGCGCCAAAAGTCACTCAAAAGTCAAAACTCAATAAGGCAATCAACCTAATGTGGAATAAATGTGAATAAAAAACTGTAACTTAAGTATCAAATTATTATATTATGAAATAAATACTTATAAAAATATGAAATGAATTATTGTACAAATAATTTCATCAACATTATCAACTTATGAAACACGGCCCCATAGGTGTTTGTTTACATTCAAACAGGTTTCGTGTTCTGAAGTCTTCTAATCTCGGTGTGGAGTTTGTGAATAACGGAGTCGTTCATCGAATAGTTTCCCGTTCTCAGAAGTGCATCGCGTTCGTCTACCAGCTGCCTTATCTTGGCTTTGTTATTGTTCTCTTGTTCTTGAGCACTGCCAAATGTGGACCGAATCGACTTCATGAAACAGAATTGTGAGAAAAAGTTAGGAATGCTGCTGATTATGATTAATCATTCGACAGACAGATTACGAAATCACTATCCCATCTCCCAGGCCGGGTTTTAAAAATTTTTTTAGGGTTAAATCATACAGATACTTGTTTTTGTGTTTAGTAGGCCACTTGTGTTGCTTTTTATAACATTTATAGCAAAAAGCAAAAACAAAAGGTATTAGGGGTGTATTGTACTGATGTATTATTGTTGTACATAATATGTGAAACAATAACTTTGACGATGTCATATTATTCAGCATTCAGAGGCTCATCAATTTGACATATAAATATGAAGTATTGAATCAAAAACTCTACATACCTTGACTATCTTGACTCATATAAAATATACTTCATTCAATAAATAGCAAATATAGAAAGCCATCAATCTTAACAACATGGCTCTGCTATTATTTTAAGACTGACACTCGATATTGAATATTGAGACTTGATAGTTGCCGAATGAAATATATTTTAAATGAGTCAACGTGAATAGAGTTTAAGATTATGCTTCATATCAATATCTCGCTCATCTTACAATGCATATGCTGCATTTGCCTAGTTTCATCGAATTGCTTTATTTTTTGTGAAACAATATTCCTACTTGTTGGTACCTACTTATTGCCTGCATATAATTATTAATTAAAATCGATGAGATACAAAAATGAATCCAAGAGCTTTTTGGATTAAAGAATCTGAAAAAAAGTTTTTCTTGTTAAATAAAAAAGGAAGGTTCTGATTCCAGTTCCAGAAAAAATAGCGGTTATTTTCGATTCTGGGTTCTGGTTTGGATCTCTATGCTTACACTGCACATGCTGCATTTTCTTGATCAACACAGAACTCTCAGTGGAAATGTACATAGAGTCTAGATACCTGATTAGAGGAGCAGGCTAGAAGCTTGGGTGGGGCAAACATGGCATTTAGTTTCTCCGCATAATCTTCATAACTCTCCGAATCTCGGATCAGGTCACTCCGCACTTGTTGCAATATCTTGCGGTCGTCTTCGAGATCTGATTCTTCATTGTCCAGTAATCGCTGGAAACTGAGACAAAATATTCAGAATAAATGGCATCTTCTGCTTATTATTGGATGAGCAAAGTGAATTACTCAATTTCACCAGCCTAAAAAAAAAAACATGTACGTAGGTATATTTTTGTTTTTCTTCTTTTTTTTCTATTTGTGCTCCACAGGTCAAACGATAGTACAAATTCAGTTGAAACTTGGCATACACAAGTGTCATCATCTACCAGTAATTTGATACTGTATAGATAGTTCTGAGGTGCAATCAGTTGCACCACTTCTGAGAAAACCAATTTCAAAAGTTTTTGAAACCCCATACAAATAACCCAGAAGAGAAAATTCTGAAAAAATATGTCCTTTGAATCAATTTTAATTTTTACAGAACTTTGAATATCATAATGATAGGTCTGGACACTTTTTTCTTTTTCAATAATATCGAAACTTGTTACAAAATCATTGTTCCCCAATTAAGGCTATGGATGAAAGGTAGGATCGTTTGGACGGGGCACTACACATTATTACAAATTTTTACAAAAATCGGATCGGCCGTTTTGATAAAATGGAATTTGAAATATTTTTTTTACATCAATCAAAGCTATTAAGCTATGCAGTTTCACTTGCGATAGCGGAACACTACCATCCACGTCATGGACAGCTGTAGTTGCAACAGTTTTACCCAATAACATTATATCACAACTACAGTACGCTATACGTTCGAGGGCAGTATGAGCACTCCCGTTCCGTTATCAATCATCAAATGACCATTTTGAAAGTGGTCAAAGCTGTCATTGTAATTATGACACAAGCTGTATATAATAGAACTATTCAGAGCCTTTTCCTCTAAATTAAATGTTATTCTTTAATAATATACATATTCAAAAATGCAACACAAATGGCAAACAGACAAAACAAACAGGCAAGTTTGTTGAGTGTTTTCCATTTCAAAATGGCTTCTAATTGGTAGGCCTACTATTATACTACTGTAAGGCGTATATAGTATATATTTGAATGGGGTGGTAAGATCGCCCTTGTGGTGCCCCATCCAAAAAATCCTACTTTCGTTCATAGCCTTGATTGTGAAACAATGATTTTGTATCAAGTAGGCCAGTAGACCAAAGTAGACCAAGTTAATAAAAATAATTGGTACTGTTAAGTGGCTGCCAGCCCAGTTGGGTGTCTCCCCTAGTTGTACTATATCTTATACGGAAAAGCCTCATTGATCCAAACTCGGTTAATCCGAAATTTTACATATTTCCAACTTAAAGCCGGTCCCCCGCTGAAGGTTCGATGAACATTCGAAAATTTCGATGTTAATTAATATGGTTGATACAAATTCCAGCCAATCTGTAATTAAAACCAATATTCCGACCCTTCAATTGCTTCAGCACTGATTTTGGATTGGATAATCCGAAATGGTTCAAGTGAATTCCTTGAATTGATAATTATTTTTTCAATTTCCATACTTTTCATTTGACGCGTAACAATAAGCCGAAGCTGAGCCAGCTCAGCTGTTCGCTGCTTTGAGTGTCATCCAAATGCGCTCTGAGCCTCTGACATTAACTAAATACGACGAGTACGAGATTTATAGTAAGCTTGGAACATTCGTTCGTCAGTAACACTCGGGACGGCCGAGCGCCAATGAAAGCGGGCTGCATAATGATCATGCGTTGTCGGCTAGCCGAGTACACATGATACACACAAAAGCGGTTTGTCGCATGTGTGGCATAGCTTTCTCTTGCGCGCAATATGAAATTGCTTCAATTCCAACCGGGAAGTGTGATGATTTTCGTGGGACAGGATTTTTTTGATTAATCCAAATTTTCATAAACCGAAATCATTTTTTTAGGGTCCCTTGCATTTTGGATTAACGAGGGTTTACTGTAGTACGACATTGGCTGTACCCTAAAGATTTGAGTTCGTCTTTGAAGTCTCTGATTTGAATCTGGACTGCTTCTTGGTGCTCGTTCTTTATCCGGTGGATCTCACGCACGGCGCGCGCCCACTGCTCTTTGAAGAAAGTCTTGGACTTGGAAGCTGAATCTAGTTTCTCTCCCATCAATTTCTGTTGGAAAGTCAGAGTAATATTACAAATGGTGTCATGCACATTTCTCAATTAGGATTTTCAGGATACGTACAGTACCCAAGTCCTAAAAGTCGGAAAATCACTCAAGAGAATGCAGGAGCCTTGAGGAAAAAAATCATGCACAGCCATCAGGATGTCGTCAACGTCAACAGGGCGATGGAGGAATTATGACATTTCACTGCCACTTGATACTTCTCTTGCATGCATGTCATCAGTCATCACATCTAACAAGGTTAGATATAAGGTTAGGTATAAGAGAATAAGTTTTGAATCGTGTAAGTGCCTTACCAATAATAATTTCAAGAAAATCATTAATTGAAAAGAAGAGAAAAAGTTAAAAGGAAAGGAAGACCAACAAACACCTTTTTTATATCCATCCTAACTTGGTTTCTCGTGGTTTCCCACAGTCCTCTAAGCAAATGCTTGGATGAAGTACTAATTGACGACTCGAAATAGGTTTCACCGATAGGCCAGTTGGATCTATATCATTTGTGATCATTTGAAGATACCTTGATTGGATATTTTTGAATTTCACTACAGTTCTAACAGCCCTGTTGATTGGACGGTATGATTTGTGACGCTAAGGGGCGGAGAATGTGAGTCATCAATTGGCCACAACCTTCAATTAGTTCAATGATAGGCCTAATTAAACTAATGTTGGCATAATTTCTCATTGTATAAATGATTGATAAACTTCACATCTGCTGTTAATAGAAAGTAGTGAACATTGCCCAAGAGACTTAGTTCAAAGTGGAAGATATCAACATTCGTGTGTTTTGTTTATACTCTTGATATGGTACTAATTCTGATGTCTGAATACATCACAAAAACGGTTTCTACGTATTAAAAATATGTTCCGGACTGAACTGTTTGAAACTGAAAGACTTTTATCTGCGGCGGAAAATTATGGTGACAGACAGCGATGTCCTGGTGTTGAAATAATTTGATCTTAAATATTCAAAATGAGGTGGTATTGATTGCCCTTGTGGTGCCCCGTCTAAACGATCGTACCTTTCATCCATAGTCTTTATTAGTTAACAATGAATTTTTAGCAAGTTTCAATGTTATAAATAATAACAAATGACCAGTGTAAAATATCCAGGTGATCATACTTTGTCAACTGGAGCCTTGATTGCGGACAAAGTTTAGTGTCGAGTTTTACACGTGGATGGAAAAAAACATGATAAAATATATAAATTGGGTAAGAAGGGAAAGGAAGAAACATAGTTTCTCAAGGTTTATAAGTGGAAATATTCATAGTGGAATGCCCGTTCATAGAACACATGATGATTATTTATACAAACACACAAGATTTTTACATTTTGGTCATTGCCCAAGTCACTGTAGTGTTCATTACTACTTCTACTCTACAGTAATCAAAACAACAGACGAAACGTCAGAATCTTGTGTTGGCCTATACATATATAAATATAATCATCTCCGTTTTCTATCAACAGGCTCTCCACTATGAATATTTCTACTTATAAACCTTGGTAAGCTGCTGTTCTTTCTTTCCCTTTTCACACAATTCATATATCCAGCATCAGGCTATTTATTATTTAGATATTAAATTATTATTTAAATACATTATTTTTCAATATATACTGTTATCTTCAACCTATGGGTAATCAATACATAAATAGTATTCAACAAACTGCAAAGAATTAATAATACAGACACCGACAGACAAAAAGTATGAAAGTTTAAATACATACCATTTCTAGTAGAAGAGAAGCCGTTTGGTCTTTTGTAAGCGTGCTTCTTTGAAGATCTTCGCTATCTTTCCCGTGACTCTTCCTCAAACTATGATTCTCTTTCACCAATTTTTCAACAGTCTCCTCAAGATCAGATATTTTGTTTTCCATCATCTTCATCTACAACATTTCATAATTTAGAAAACTATCTGGGAACAGATCAATAATAATAATAATGTGAATATAAGGTGATTCCACTTTAGCAGGCTACAACGATCTCTTTCCCATCATTAAGAGGCCGCAGGCGCTCTATACGCGGGCTCGTTGTTCGCTCGCTTCAGACTCGAGTTTAACATGCATCGTGTCCTAGGTGCAACCCGTAGACTAGCCCGCCGAACTCATATTCACGTGGACGCCGTTAATTCCCTAGCTCACACTTTTGATATATTCCACATTTTATATTTTTTCCGTAACTCAAAAATATGTATCTAGGTATTTGCATTTTTGAAATTTTTTCATTTTCCATTTGAAGAATTTGAAAAATTACAAATTTTTTGTTCAAAATTTTGTTAATGCGATAACCTTCGTTTTTCAATTATTAACAGAATGCAAAAATAATCATATTGATATCTCAAAAACTACGGTCGTTAAGAGTTTGCGGCGTGAAGTAGCGCCTGCGGCCTCTTAAAACGAACAATACAGGGTTGGAGCAATTGGTGCACCTCCCATGAATTAGACAAGATGAAAGAAAAAGATAGAAAGAAAGGAAGAAAGAAAAAAAGAAAATGAGAAAAGAAGGAAGGAAAGGAAGAAATACCGTAATGGAAGGGACCCCAAAAAATGATTTAGATTTACAAAAATTTTGATCAACCAAAAAACTCTTGTTTCACGAAAATCATCACTCTCCCTGCTTTTAATTTAGTGCTATGCTTTTAATTTGAAGCTATGCGACCAGCCCATACATAGAAACCGTTGTCAGAGCCTCAATCACGGTCGCCTCAATAATCGAGTTTACTCCGCCAGCTCCCTAGACGCGCTTCTATTGGCGCTTAGCCGTCCCGAGTCGACGGTGTGACAAACGAACATTTCGGGCCCAGCATAGTGTTGTGTTTGTCAACGTCAAGGTCAGACCACTTCTTCAGATGACACACACAAAGCTCAACGTTCATCAGCCTATTATTACGTGTCAAATATAAAGGATGGAAATTGGGAAAATATTGATTAATTAAAGGAATTCACTCGAACTAGTTCGAATTATCCAACCCAAAAACAGTGTTAAAGCAATCAAAGGGTCTGGAATTAGTTCCAATTACGGTTTAGCTGGAATTCGGATTGACCATATTACCGTAATTAACTTTGAAAATTGAAATACCTATGGTAGGCCTAGGCCTACATACATTCAGTCAGAGACTGACTTCAAGTTCAAAATATGTCATACTTTGGATTAACGAGGGTTTATTGTACTGTGAAAGGCTATTCTATGAATTAATTTTTCACTTTGCATTAAAAATAAAAATAAACTTCAGGTGTTTTTTCAAAATGTCAGTTTTTAGTAGGTAGGTTAATTAGGGTCAGAATTACAAACACAATGCTTCTTAGTTCATTGAGTGTAAATTAAATTATGTTTGTTCAAGGCTTACCTTGACTAAATTCACAACATTCTCAATGATGGCAATGATTTTAAAAAGGAAAAAAAACTCACAATTGTGATTGGCAAATAATTGTCATTCGGGTGATCTTTACTTTTACAATTAAAATATTCCATTATTGCCATCCAAATTTTACGATCTGAAACCCATTAAAACCGATCTGACGATCTGGAATTCACCTTTATGAAGGGCAAAAAGGTGGCCTGCCCCCATGCCCCCAGCTTCGTGACAAAAAACAGAGCCGCTGCAGAAAAATAGTTTTCAATAAGAACGTCACCTACAAACTAGACTAGCACAAATATTGAATCACTATTTTGTATAGCTCTGGTATTTTCAGGATGCGTTTTAGGATTTTTCAGGACAAGGTCAACGATAGGAAAAAGTCGCATCGAGATTATGTGATTTAGAGTTTTCCTTTCGTGTATATAAGTATACGTGAATACATCAAATTCAATACCTCGTGATTGAGATCGTCCTCCATTCTTTTGCTGGCTTCCCGTAGGTCTTGAAACTTTACATTGTACGATCTCTCTAACTCTTCCTTCCGATGGGTAAGCTCTCTACCCTCCTCGGCCTGTTGAATAGACTTGAGCTCGTATTCCTCCGACGCCCGCCGGAGAGTTTCACGAAGCGTCTGGCTTTGTTGCAAGTTCTCGTCCAATTTTAATTTAAGTGCGTCGCGACGTTTCTGAAACTCCTCCATCAGTCGTTTGAGATGCTCATCTTCTTTACGGGCGAGCTGAATGCAGTAAATAACCGTTAAATGTCAGACAGATAATGGAACTGTGTATAAGATATAACAATACTGTATACCACGGGTTGCTTACTGTGGTGCATCCCATTGAATAAAAATTAAGGGAACAACCTAGATAGACTTGTTTCAAGTTATGACATAAATTGTTGAAATAATTAGACAACAATGTCCCTCAACTTTCTTCTTCAATCACAACTTTGGTTTCAGTTTGTTTTCGCCCAACATTTCTAGTTGCTACGGCAACGTGACGAACATGCTCTTATAATGGAAACTCTTTAGTAAGTTTCTCTTAGTACATTTACTACCCTAGTAAGTTTCATCTTTTGATCCCATCCACATGCTTTTTCAAGTTGAATAGTTTCTTCAGTGAAGGTATGTTAATAGAGCTACGCCATTTGTACCGGCCGGCAATCTTGTCGGGTGCCGTGGGACGTCAAATGATTTGTGCCCTTCATACTATCACGGCAAATGATCGATTATATCGTGGACTCAAGGCAATTATTGAGTCTGTATAAACATGGTCGTGAGATCGTCTACAACATCACGGCAAGAGTGTCGTCCGGCAAAAGTTCAACTTCAACCAACTCTCAAGGTCACAGTGAACGACAAGCCCGGCGAGTCTGTGATTCGCTCGTTCATTTTGATAGCCCAACAAATTCGTGCTGTCGTGGCTCTTTGAACGTACAGTACCTCAAGTTTCACGACAAAAAATGTTTTTACTCTGGTTCCCTGAAAAATGTGGGCCTATTAGGCCTGAAGAGGTTACAGTGTATCTACATATCCAGGCCCTATAAGTATGTATGTAGGCCTACATGCACCTGGCCTTGAGAATTTTGTTATGATGTTTATTTCAGCAATTATCCTTGACTTTATTTTTTTTTTTTATTCACACATGAACAAAATTAAACTCATTCTCACAAATATTGCATACCAAAAGTTCGATCAAATCATAAACATTTCATATATACATGAAGATTTTGAAATAGCACCAAATAGAGAAAAATAGCAACTTAGTTCTCATATTAAAAATTCTTCATGTAGGCCTACAGTAGGCTTATTAATAAATATCACAAACCAAAATACAGTAGCTGAGTGGTTAGCTCACTTGCTTCATGTGACCCCGAAGGTGAAGGGACATATCGGACCCGGTTCGATCCCCGCCACCGTCCATCTTTACAGGGTTTTTTCGTGGTTTCCCTCTGTAGTCTAGGCTAATGCCGGGATGGTTCCCACAATATAGGCCACGACTGCTTCCTTCCCACTATCCTTCCCACTACCCATAAAAAACCTTCATCTGATCATCCCATCATCTCATTAATCATTCATCCGACGCCAATAGATCTTAGTAATCGTGTACTCAGTGCGAGTATCTCAGTGCGTATCAATAGTGCGTCGTTAAAACCCAATATAAAAAAAATTTTAAAAAAATGTGTTAGGTCTATATATATATATATATATATTTTATCTAGATATATTTGAAAGGGTTCAATGTATTAAAATTGACTTGTTGATAATTTTAGTGCTATTGAGCCTATCAGGCCTACGCGTATATCATTTCAATTTATACCGGAATTCGTAATGAATAGGCCTACTGGTAGATAAATAAAACAGAATATCACATACTTCAGATCTGAACATTTCTTGTTGCCTCTCTTTCCATTCCTCCAGCTCGCGGATGATTTGATATGCGATTCTATCGTCCAGTATTGCCGGTCCAAGATCTTGCTCTGATGGCAACGGTCTCAAGATGCGATCTTCGACTTGTTCACCGCAATTCTCCAGATTCATCAAAATATAAACCAACCCTAATTCGTCACCTTCCACTAAATCGATCATCGGCGCTGGATAAATACACTGCTTCTTATCGGATAAAAGTCTAGCTACGTCCAAGGTCGCGATTGCCAGCTGGTGAACTTCATCACTGATTGTGGCACACGCGCTAATCTTCGGAGGATGAGCCAATAAGAGTCGACTGATTTCTTCTGGCGTTGATACGAATCTGAGCTTGCATTGAATGTGGTCGAGGCTAATCATTCTTTCGAGTTGCTTAATCATTGTTTCAGGATGAGTACTCGTGATCACTTCAGCTTTGGGATGATGGAATTTGAAGAAGATTTTGTTCTGTGGTGGAAATTTATGAAAGAGTACGCTTTGTAATACTATGTCGAGAGTGAACGTGTTGTACACTCTTCTAAACGTGGGTTTCTGTAAAGTTTGCTCTGATTGAGAGAAAACAGTTTTAAGATATTTTTGAGTTGGGATTTCTGGTGTTGATACAGGTTTCTTTTGTTGAGGATTAATGGGAAGAAGTTCTTGGGCAAACGACGACAGGCTTTCTCTTGATGGCTGTCGATCACCGCCAGCTTCCATGATCTTCTCTGCAAACGAACTTCGATTATCTGACAAACAGTCAGCTAGTTCGTCTGCTGCTATCGGCATAGATTGGCAATGTGTCAGCTGAGTTTTTACATTCAAATAGGTATTGCCATTAGAGCCATCACCAATAAATTCATCTGGTAAACCAATGGAATTGTAACTTTTGAGAGTACAACGATTTTTTGACATCACTGTATTATCAACGACACGATGAACTTCGGCATCAGAAAGATGATCGTTGGGTACTAGCTTAGATACATTAATTTCAGAGAGTCCAACAGCATGTTTGCCAGCCATTAGTCTCAACGTAAAATGAGAGTTGTTTTGCAAATATTGCTGTATAAAACTTAATGAACTTTGAATGTGGAAAGTTACTTTTTCAATTGGAGTCGAATGTTCATTCGAATCCGTCCAATCTGCTTCGGAACTGAATTCTTTTCCAAATGCTTTACATATAAAATACAACCTATTGGAAGTGTCTATTGAATCATGAACGAATAAACTTGACAGATTTGCAGATTCCACTTCAACAGAAAGTTGGAAAACATCAGTACTCATAAGTGCTGGTCCAACAAGAATTATTTCCTTGACCTTCTTCATTGGTACCGGTACAGTATTACTGGCAACTTGAGATTGGTTCGTGTTTAACATTCGAGTATGTCGCGCTGAAGTAAAAAGCAATTCTCCATTCTCTGTATCATCAGCAGTTTCAATCTTCAAAGATAACAATATCTCTGGATTACAGCCTCTGGCATGAGAGCATATCAGCTTGTACCACTTTGCGGTAGCGGTCGAATTTGCTTTTCCTCGAGTCTCAATAAGAGCCGAACACAAATTCAACAGTGTGAAACCGATTTTAACTCGTTTTTGTGGATTTATGCCAACCAGAGCAAAACATTCTACTTTCAATGGAACTTTGGCTGTGCGCAACCTGGAAGCATTCAAAATAATATGGTAACAGAGAAATAGTACCGTAGTATAATTCAGAAAATCATGTACGGTCCAAAGGATGCGTGGTCAGTTTGGGTGTGACATGGGGCATGGATAAAGTAATCTCTAGGTAGGCTTCGACATATGACAGGGCCTATGCTCACCCAACAATGACAAAGTTGGCTGATCACAGAGCTCCTAGCAGCATTCACTCGCAACAGTGCTCTAGCAAATGGCATTTTCTTGGTGATCACAGCGCCCGTAGGAGGATTACCCAGCGTAATATTACCACGGTCTGTAGACTGTTTAACCAGGGCTCTGCTACTCTATACCGTAAGGGTGTTTATTAACTCAATGCCTGGGTGCAAAATATTTGCACAAAATAAAAAAATCCATTTGAATTCTCACATTGAAATACCGGTACCGGTAATTGATCTTGAATGCCTCAGGCAAATGTTGTGAAGTTATGATAGTATAGACTTGGTCTGGGCATATAAAATATCAACCTTAAAGTTGAGCCACAAGCCATAGGCCTAGTCAGTTCAAGGTTTTGACTGAACTAGATATTTACCCAAATCTAGAGTTATTTCATCATATCCAACTGCCAAGTTGGTAGAGTACTGGATCAATGATATATATAGGCCCTAGACCTACATCAAAGGGTCTATCGGTCTAGTTCAACAACATGTCTTGGTCTATGCCACCATTGAGTATATAGTCACACTAGGCCTATATACTCAGTGACGCCACTGACTAGCTATGCTATGCTATAGCACTAAAGGCATCGAGTTTGTAGTGTTCCATCTCAATACTAAATGCCTCTAGTCCCTATAGCTAGCCTATTAGGCCTAAACCCTATAACCATCAGGATTAGGCCCTATGACTAGCCTATTACGTATCCTAGGCCTACCATTAACTCTGACCCTACTTGGTTGGTATAGCCTAATCATTGAGTATTCAATTTTAATATAATTTTAAGGTTAGGTAGGCCTGGGCGTAGGCGTGTAGGCCATAGCTGTTATTCTCACAAACTTCAAATATCAATTGTTTACCGTCGAATAGCTTTCTTGTCCGATTCCCATACCAGTTCATTTCCAAAATGAGGATCTGTTGAAGAAGTAACAGTTGTGTCCAAAGATTGGTTTTCAAGACTGCCTGAAACAACAATGGGATTTCGTTCGCCTACAAATTCAAATCCACGACCTTCTTTGACAATTAAAATTATTTGTACAGGTTGTTCCATAGTTGGTTCTGTCTCCGAAAGCACTCTTAATAGTTGGACATAGCCTCAGATCAACAGATACGCTTCATTTCTAGACTTTTAATTCAAATTCCGGTGTTTTCAGCTGTCAAACAACACTGTCAGTAAACAAACTGTAAAAAGTAATCAAAATAAAGTGGGCGTCAATGCATTTGATATCGTTTCCATGGAAACAAGTATCGAGTAATCGACTTTGATAGATTAAATCCAGACCCTTCTTGATGTCATTCTAAAGTCAAAACATCCTACATATAGAATTTTCCGCGTGCGTTGAGTTCTGAAATATGAATTTGTTTCAATAATGTCTTTTTGATTATTATTGAAGAAATGCTTCAGAATATAATATGAATTTCAGTGAAAAAATTCAATATGAAGATACCTCTTCTTTTGACTGGACACCGGTAAGCAGTACGTGCGCAAGCGCTCTGACAGTTCGATCTTCGTCTGTTCGACAAGAAAATAGTACTTGATACGGATACTATCTATTTTTATTGTTACTATTGAGTTTATATTTCCTGAGTATTTTTTAAGGACTGTCAAATTAAACAAAAGTAACAAGCCATGCCATTTAGGTTTAGATGTTGTTTCGTAATTTCTTATTAATCAAATCTGTAGTGAGTATCATTCCGCTGCCTGACGGAACACGGGAACAGGAAAATGCAAAATGGAAAATTGTGGTGGTTTGTGCATTGTCTTGTGCTGTGAAACGTCCGTATTTCTCTTGTAGTATGTAGCAATGCTCGTAGTGTTTTCAACTGTTTGTAGCACAATTTTCTGCGGACAACAAGAACAATCGTTTCAAGTGGATATTTGTAGAAGTGATACTGTGTTACACGCATGTTTGCATGGCTGCAAGTATTGCCCGTAGGCCCCGGGCCTACCTGTGACAAGAGCAGCCATTTGCAGTGCTAATCCGTTCAGTTCGGATATTGTGTTTTGGCACAGTATGCAGAAACGCGAAAGCAAAGATAGGGAAAAAGATTCAACTAGAGAAGAAGTTGCCAAGAGAGTTTCGCGTCCTACAACCGCTGGAGGTACAAGAACTAACATGCACACCAGTCGGCACAGTGTTTCTAGTAGTTCGGGCGTGTTGATGGTTGGGCCCAACTTCAGGGTTGGAAAGAAAATAGGATGTGGGAATTTCGGAGAACTGAGACTCGGTATGTATATTTTAAACTTGATACGCCAATGCCCAGGGTTCTAGCTTTGCAAAGACCTAGGCCTAGTGTTTAGACCTAGACTTTTTAACCTGGCCTAGCCTAGACCTAGTGCCAGGTTTTCATATAAGAGAAATGGGCCCAGACCTAAATGCAGACTAGGCCTAGGCAGGTCTAGACCTACTTCTAGCCTAGGCAGTAGCTAGGCCTAGGCACCTTTTCAGCGTGAGTTGAAGGTTAGACTTAATACCTTGGCTAGCATTTACAGAGGCCTAGATTCAAACTCTAAATCCTACAGTGCTAAGTCACGGCTTACGCCTAGCAATGAAACGTGCAGGCCTAGGCCTACCCGTTCAGAGCGAATAGCCGAGTCCTAGAATGTTCGTAGCCTAGCTATTGTTCAAGTGTGTAGGCCTACCGTAGGCCTACATTGATTTATATTGTGTTACCCAGGATCAAATGTGTCATTACACATCAACTGACACATTTCACAGCCCATCATGTCAAAACATTGTTACAGGTGTAGGCCTATCTGTTTCCTGGAGGGGAACTTCATGTAGGCCCCTAGGCCTAATATAATTTGAGACGGGAATCACGTGGTGATTTTTAGGGAACAAGAAGTAGGCCTAGGCCTACCATATTGAATAGCCTAAGCCTACTGGTGTTTGATTGTCTAGGCCTACTCATGGACTTTTCGCAACTATCGTACCTGTAGGCCTGTGACCTGGAAAGTTGACACCACTTTTAATGCCTTAAATGTATCACATTACTTCCATGCTAACATCTACATGTCGTAGGCTTGTAGGCCTAGAAGCAATCTGTATAGCCCTAGATTCAAGAGATGAATTAGAATTAAATTCTGGAAAAATTTGATGATTATTCCTGGGATGTGGGCATATTCATATATATGGACAGCAGAAGCTCGACCTAGACACTAAATGACAGGGGCAGCAATACTCTTTGGTATTGGTACCAGTAAGCATAATTCTACCATTTGTTGGTGTAGTCCTATAGTAGGCCTAGTACCAGTATCACATTGTCAGTTGACTTGAGATAAGTTTTTAAGATGACCAGAGTATGACAATGCTAACATTCAGTGGCACACATTTGCCAACCCCTATTTTAGCAGTTAATTGAATATATTGGGAAGTGCAATAAATATCTGCATGGAAATGAATCATAAGCTCAGTGACTATATTCGGCACTGGTTGCTCAGTGGTAATGTTCTTGCTCCAAGTTGGTTGGAGATGAGTGTAGAACAGTCCTCGGTTTGATCCCTGCCATGGTCCATCTCTCTAACATTTGTTTCTGTGTTTTTTCTCTATCCTCGAGGTAAATGCCGGGATAGTTCCTACAATATATGCCACAACCACTTTCTTCTACTATCCTTCCCTTTACCTACTTAACCTTCAACTCAATACAAGTGAACATCCAATAACCAATTTGAATTAGGCTTATTGAATTGTACTTTTCAATTAGCTACGCTACAGTAGGCCTACGCCTACATACCCTACTGCGTATTTGAGCTCTGCGGATCACAAATTCACAATACTTTTTGAATGTGCGAATCTTTGGGTTTAACCAATCTAATTAGGCCTGGCTATAATGCTTGACCCACAAGAATTTACATGAATTTCATGTCTACAGGCCTGTTAGGTAATTAATATGTGATAGTATAGTCAAAACCCTAGGCCTATCTATGAACATATCTAGAAGTTGGGTAAAATAATTATATTTAATTAGGTCAAATCAAACAGGTACGGTTTAGACCTACCATGTAGGCCTACTACTAGCTAACAACAAATAACGTCGCGTGTTGTGTAACTATATCTATAGGTACAGAACTGTCCATCAGTCTGACAGCGTGTGAAAACATTAGTGTCCCAAGATAGAAGCAACTCTGAGAAAGAAGCAACTTTGCCGTCCAACAATTAATTATCTTCTTTCGTTATGTCGAATGCACTGCCTCAGTCAAATGCTGTGCTACTGACACATGTTTCTAACTTGTTTACTATTTGAACATCAACTATACGTCACGTCGAGTACGGTGGTCAAATAGAACAATTTCGTATATGTGATGGCAACTTGCGTTACTATAGTAATTTTATAGCTAGCTCATAAACATGTTGATTGAATTAGTTGAAAATTCTCTATGATATAGGGCCTAGCTACCAAAAGTCCCGCCATGGTCGACCATCCTGACAGGGTTTTTTCGTGGTTTTCCTTCTGTTGTTCAGGTTGATACTGAGATGATCTTTAACAACAGGCCACGACCGACTCCTTCCCACCATATCATCCACCAACGCCAATAGATCGTAGCCATCAGTATAGTGCGTCGATAAAATCCAATATATATATATATATATATATATATATATATATATATATATATATATATATATATATATATATATATATATATATTTATATATATATATATATATATATATATATATATATATATATATATATATATATATATATATATATATATATATATATATATATATATATATGCTACCAAAAGGATGTGAGTAAATCAAAGGATGGGATGGAGTAAATGCAATATTATGCTCTTTCCAATTTCTAGTTTTGAGAGTCTGCACCAGCCACTCAGTTTGTTCGTGTATTTTTGCTGATCTGGAAGGATGATGTCCGAGTTGCATAGACGCATTTTTGTAATTGTAGGGCCTATACCTGTAAATAACAAGAAAATATATAGTGGCATATAATAATCGAAGTGGCTATATAGACACGAGTTCTCGTGTCACGAAAATCTTGATTTTTATGCTTACTTGGTAAAGAAAAACTAGACACGGATATTCGTGGAAAGTCAAGGTCAGTTCAGTCAGATTGGATAAATGTAGGTGAATTTAGTTTTTCATTTTATTGTCTGGCACTCGCACTGTAGTCACTACCGAGGGGATAAACAACTAGTAAATTTGGTCTACACCTGATTTCATATTTCAAGGTATTTCAGGAAGATGTCATGGCAAGTGTATACACCAGATTTCAGGAGTTGTTAACCCCTCGCTCACTACCGGTACTGCAAGAAATTCGTGGCCATAGGTTGGTTGGTTTTAGGGTTTCAAGGCGCATTGACATCGAGGTCGTTTTGCTCCCTATTCGTGCGGCGATATAGGTGCTGTCTTGTACGATTACCGATGAAGTATTTTGTGAATACCGGTACCGGTAATGAATATTACATTTCTTATGGAGGGAGACTTAATTTTTTTTTCTTCTGGAGGGGAATGGTGTAACCGTATTTAACTGTATAGATGAATGAATATTACATTTCTTATGGAGGGAGACTTAATTTTTTTTCTTCTGGAGGGGAATGGTGTAACCGTATTTCTGTATAGATGAATGATACCCCCGCATCCTCCCCAATTCAACCAGTACCGTTATCGGTACAAGTATAGTCATGTCTAAGAATCGCCAACAAAAACGCTCTCAAGAAAGTGTCCGTAAATGTCATTTCAACACAAGTATAGTGGTGAGACGATATCGATCGCGAGCTCTGTCGATACCGGTCGAACTGTACACGCACGTGTTACGACTGTTACCAGTGATATTCAGTGCAGCGACGTCATGACGTATTTCAAATTCTGATAAAGAATACTGCCAAAGAGATTGATAACTGCGCCAAATAACTTACGAGTTATTTTTATTTGTATTGGTTGTCACGACCCACTGTATTGATGACTAGGATTTATTGTCGTCTTTAAATGATGCATACAAGGACGATGGGTTGAGATAGAAAATCATTGTTTATTCAAAAGGTGTGTTTGGATATTGGAAGGAGTCGATCATGGTCTGTTGTCAAGGATCCATCCCAGTATTGACCAGGAACAATATGAGGAAACAACGAAAAACCCCTGTCAGGCTGGTCGACCATGGCGGGATTCGAACCCTACTAGCCACTCGAACACTCGTTATCAGCTAACCATGATACCTAGTAGGTACCCATAGCACAGGGATAGGCCTACCTACCCATAATAGGCGTGACTCTGTTGTAGCTCCGTCAATTTTTTCAATAATATTCATCAAAACTTGATGCAAAATCATTGTTCCACCACCGTATAACCCAGCTATTGTCAAGGTTGTTATCAAACAATAATAAAATTATTGTTGCCCAATTAAGGCAATGGATGAAAGTAGGATCGTTTGGAAGGGGCTATCATCACCCCTGGCCCTGTCAATTGTTATAGCCTATTTTGTTAAAAAAATCGTTTTTCATTTATTATGAATCGAGCCAATAGTGCCTATAATAGTAATGAGCCAGTAGTTTCCCAAGTAGGTAGCCAGCGCATTGAACCTTCGTTCACGAGTCCGGTGTTCGATTCTCGCCCGAGGTCAACCATCCTGATGACTTGGATTTGTTCGCCATTATTGAAATACCCTTCATTTTGATCCTTTCTTCATCCCATTGACCGACGCCAAGTCGCCAATAGATCGTAGGCAACCTCGATAGCCTGAGGGTGTTTCGTCGTTCAACCCAATTTATATGAAATGTACATTTAGACATGAATTGCCCGATAAGAAGCTTAATGCAATACGATGCCAGTTTTTTTTCCTTTATGCGATATCAAGTCCAGTTTTACCAGTCAAGTTGACAGTATATTACACTCTTACATATTATATGGTATTTTTCATGTTTTCGTTCTACACAATCAACACCTGTTCATGTCTGTTCTGCATTGTCAACGATCGCGTGTCTCACTATGCGGATAAATCCTCGCAAATCTAGAAACCCTACAACTGGGCCTAGTCCTATTAGGACCTAAACACGCGCGGAGTGGGAAGCCCCGAATGAAAAGTACAATTTCTTTTATTCTCGCTATTATTGTTTTTTGTATTGTATATTGTGTGTTGTTTTTGATCCGTGTGTATTGTCGCGAGATGGAAGTCGCGAAACGGCCGTGCGGTAGTTGTGTGGGATGGGAGAGACGGTCGATCGGAACCGTCTCTCGTGCGGCATGGCGAGGCGTCGTGTAGTCGTAGAAGTGACTCGAACCGCCGGACGAAGTGAACGCTGTCAAGGTTTCTCGCGCCGCGAATCAATCATTCGACGTAGCGGCGTGCTGCTCGGTGCAACGACACTGATAAGATACAATGTGCTTTCACCGTGTCCTTGCAGTGACCTTGGCGATAAGACTCGATCGACGGGCATTTCTATTTGTTTGAGATGGGATGGGAGTGGTGTCACTGAGTCTGCCAGAGATAACCCCTGATACCACTAGACGTGTACCGACATCTGTGCGCCTAGAGTAGCACGATATATTTTTTAATATACCATTATATGCTTTTTTCCCCGTGAAAGGAGAAGGTTGTCACAACTGGATAATTGTGAAAACTTTTCATAATCACATGATCTCGTTGTATTAACTAGGCGGTTTTAACTTTCAATGCTTTTTAAAGATACAATTGCGTTTCTCATCGTAAACCCTAGCCTGTAAAGTCATATTCCTAGTACTCCTAACTATAACAGCTTTGTAAAAATATAACTGTGTTTGTTGGACAGCTAGGTTATTTGGAGGTACGAATGAGCGCGGTGGCGATGAATGAGTGATGTCAAGTGGAAGGACGTTCACAAAAATACATGCCTTATGCGGGACTCGAACCCTCGCCGAACGTGATAACACAGTCCGCGTCTGAGGCACGGGGTGATCGAAAACCTTTCTCAGCGTCGAGTCAGTCTATCATTGAACGCTCCATGTTCGAAACTGAAGTCAAGTCGGGTGTGGGTTCGATTCCCGCACAAGGCATGAGCTTTTGTAACCATCTTCCGCTCATTCGCACCTCCGAACACAGCTGTTGGTGAGGACGAGTTCGTTAATCAAACAAATAATCATCATCACGCAGCTATTATTATTTCTGCTATATGAAGGGAAGGACCGCACCCTTGTAGTCGGCTACCTATCGGAGCCAGGGGGCTTGAGAGCATACCGGTAAAACTGTTTCTCGCTAGAATTGAATTGAATTATAAAACGCCACCAATTTGCCGGATTGAAGAGGTAAATATGTCAATCACAACTCCAACAGTAACAAAGGAACTCTTCTCTCCTGCATTTCGAGGACAAGTTTGTGACTTGGTAAGGGTTGTTGTGCGACGTTGCTACATCTGAGAACATATTCACGTACATCACCTGTGTAGATATATATATAATCAACGATCATTCGTCATTCAATCCCAAAGTCTCATTTTAGATTCAAGTCAACTGGGTATAATATAATTTGAGTAAAACGCAACAGTGTATGAATTCAATTAAGTCTGTAGAGATGATTGACATATTTATATACCTACCTTCTCCCCGGACAATAGATGAGCAAACTAGAGGTGAGACAGACTACTCAGTAGTGTAGGCTTCTATAGCGCTTCCATCGACCGTTCGATTGCGACCACTGGATCACTTTCGTTTTCCTCTTCACGATGAGAATTATTCTTTATAACTGGCTTACCGCCATCTAATATATATATGTATCTTTATTCAAGACTCTGTCTTACGATTGCAAAAACACAGAATAAAAATCAATTAATTAAAATATAAAAAAATAACCAATGACAACATTTTAGAGAATAACAAAATAAATATAATTTGACTAGGTTTGAATAAGAAAATGTAGAAAAAATAAATGATTAAATGATGACAACGAAATCATACAAGAATTGAAAAGGGGAAAAATGAATTACTAACTAACCCAACTAACCCATCCACAACCAATTGACGACTCGCAGTCTCCGCCCCCATGACGTCAGAAATCATACCGTCCAATCAACAGGGCTGTTGGAACTGTAGTCAAATTCAAATATCCAATCGGGGTATCTTGAAATGACTACAAATGATATGATCCAACTGGCTGACTTGTAAAGCCACGCCCATTTCGAGTCGTCAAATGAATCCAAACTAAAATCAATCTAAACCTACTTTCGGTCCGACGAATGGCCACTTGGTTGATTATGACCTTCGTCTATTCTAAGACCACTTTCAAAGAGAAATATAAGTGAAGTAAATGTTTGGATGCCCTTTTTCTCTCCATCTTGCAGGTCGGGTCTTCTGTTGTCAACTTGGCTCGAGCTTCTTGTTATTAATTCGCACAAATGTGGTTTTAATTGCAATATGACACAAAAATAACACTTAATAACCGACATTGTTTACATCGAAGCACGCTCAAATTGTTGCCGTTAAAAGTACCTCTAAACCCGCCACCCGGGTCTCCAGTTCCGTTTCTTGTCGTTCGACACGACATCGGTACGATTCTGACACGTCTGTTGCCATTTTACCTCTAATACCTATAACCTCTAATAACTCATAAACCCGCGTTTCCAGTTTCATTTATTTCTTCTTCGACACTATCGGCACGATTCTGACACGTCTGTTGCCATTTTTGTTATTTTCAATTTATATTGGGTTTAAAACTTCAACGACGCACTCTACTAATGACTACGATCTATTGGCGTCGGTGAATCATATGAGATGATGGGATGATGAGATGAAAGGTTTCCACTTCGCTGTACCGTTGACGTTTTCGTGACGTCATGGCCAAAGCCTTTATTACCTTTGAATGCACAGGCTTGTTTGAATGTGATGAATTCAACTGTCATATCGCAAGTTGACGCACTTTTACACTTGAAACCAACGGAAGCACAAGTTCAGAAAACCTAACTGTAACTATAGTGGCAAAACAACTTCCGGTAAAATCGTAATTACGGCCGACAAAAGTTGAAATGGAGTCAATAATCACGACACTGAAACTGTGTCGTGATCCTCCATGTTCAGGTGAATATTGGCTTGTGATTGGTCAGTCGGGAAAATCGTTGGACGACAAGAATAAATCGGATCTGGAATCCCTGCTCAACGGCGTGAACTTATCGTGTCGAATAATTCAGTGCGTGCACCGACAAAAATCACCTGACATACACGTACACACCTTTGGGGCTTCGTGAGCACCGGTCCGATTTATTCGGTTAAAGTGTGATTCACACTGCTTCAGTGACAGGGCGAGGTGTGCCAACCAGCCCACGAGTATAATTAGATGAGCGTAGCGAACACTTCCATTTCACGTACCGTAAAATTTGGGCTTCGTTTTTCTTCCTTTTTCTTTGTAGTTCTGTACGCTGTGCATACAGGTCAGGAAAAGTAACTATAGTCGACTTGACACTTTTGCTTACCAGAATAGGTTATTGTTTTTCAGAAAGATGGGTTTAACCGTTTTCTCGGGAAAAAACGACAAGTTGAAAAATCCCCATGAGAAAAACCAGGAAGAAAATGATTTTTTTTCAGCCCTACAAATTTACTGAATGTAAATCATTACTCACATTCTCAGCATTTTCTACAATGATCGGATACAAGTCATCCAATGTCTGTAGATGTCGAGTGAGCTGACTCATATTCCCGATTTGCGTACTTTCAAGTTCTAAGCACATCTCACGACACATATACTGGAAATTCTCCTACTGATATATCTAGGCCTGCTTGTATCCACAAGAGGAACAAGAAGCAAGGCCTACCAAATAACCAATTTTAAAAGCTCGGCATCATTGTATATATTAACGAAACATTTCGCGCTTCCGATGGAAGTACGTCCTTGGTTTCCTTGTTGTAAATCTCGTCCTGAACAATCGTATGCCCCTCAAAACATCCCAGCTAGCCGACTAGTGGCGATGTTTGTTTTCTCAATACATGGCCCGTCTCTTGGATATAGAAGTACAGGCCCCCAGGAGCTGTTAGTATTTATCGGTCTTTTAAAGAGCTCGACGTCATTCGGGAGACCGGGGATGGGGGATTCCCGCCATGGTCGACCATCCTGACAGGGGTTTTTCGTGGTTTCCCTCTGTCGTTCACGTTGATACTGGGAGGGTTCCCTAACAACAGGCCACGACCGACTCCTTCCCACCATCCAAAAACACCTAATAAAATGACCTTTCATCTCATTCATCATCCACCGACGCCAATATATCGTAGCCATCAGTATAGTGCGTCGTTAAAACCCAATATAAAAAAGAGCTCGACATTGGGGCATTTCCTCGTATCCTCGACCTGCTAAAACTCCCGACTGACGCATTATAATTATTCCAATTCCGATTTCCATCTTTCATCACATAGATATCACTTATAACAGTAAGACTATATTTGATTTTACAAATAATTATTGTCAGGTCACTCACAAGTTACACATCTAGCATAATTCATTTGTACTCATCATGCACAACGTGATACAGAGTCATTGTTCTCCAATTAAGGATAAGGATGACAAGCTATAGATAGGATCGTTTGAACGAGGTACCACGAGTTGGAACAAAATATTTTTCATGACGCAACTCATTTTCGAACTAAAATATTGAAACTAGGGAATAGTGAACTATTAAGTCAGGAATAATGTTCAAATGAAACATGTGCGTGTAGTTGAAGGAATTTTCACTCGTCTTATTGCATATTATATCTTCTTTTTCTTCAATAGGCCTACCTTGTTTTCTCTTCTTCCGCATCACTGAAACGGTTGGACCAGTGGCTAGCAAGATGAAGCGTCAATCAGGAGACCAGAGTTCGATTCCCGCCGTGGTTGACCATCCTGACATGAGGTGCATCGTGGTTTCCCTATGTCCTTTTATGTTGATACGATACTGGAATATGGTACCTGATCGACAGACCACGATCAGCTCCTTCCCGTTAAATCTTTTATCTAGGCCTATATTGGGTCTAACGACGCACTATACTGATTGATGAGTATGCTCTATTGGCGAAGGTGAATGATATATCATTATTTTATTCCAAATTACATATAGGCCTACATTTGATGATTCATAATGTAGCACATATGGATGATGAGATGCAAGATTATTGTATCCTGTGTTTTTGGATATAGCGGGAAGGAATCGGTCGTGGCCTGTAAAGGAACCATCCCAGTATTGACCTGATCGACAAGGCTACATACCATTTTGTCGAAATCCCATTTGTTAGAATTTACCTAATTTTCTGACAGAACCAAATGTTCGAACTGTCGATGAAATGGGTTCTCGGAGATATGAGATTTCTAAAATTTGATCTGTCTAGGAAACGAACTGTCGGAAGAAATATTTTTCCGGAGATATGGGATTTCCAAGATTTGTTCCGTCGAGGAAACGGAAGTGTCGGAGAAATGGGTTTTCGGAGATATGGGATTAGTAAGATATCGTCTGTCGAGGAAACGAACTGTCGAAGAAATACACGGGATTTTCGGAGATATGGGTTTTCTAAGATTTGGTTTTCCGATGATTTGATGTGCTGCAAGGGGAAACCACGCACACCCTCGTGAGGATGGTCGATCTTGGCGGTCTTGGATCTTGGGATCTTTGGCCGGTCTCCTGAATGCGGTTCAGTGTGCTACTCGTCACGGTCCTTCAACCGAATCAAATTCCCGCTCATCTCACCTTGCCATCATCTTATTCATCATTTATACCGACGCCAATATATCTTAGTCATGAGTACGCCTGCAGTGTGTCTTTAAACTCTAAATAAGCAATGATTCTTCCGAATTTTCATTTCTCAATTCAGTCGTCTATTTATTTTGCCATTTTGATATTCGTGATTCGATGAATTGTAGCGGAGCCAAGCCCGAGAGAAACATGTCGCGAATACTATGAAGCTTCTGTTACTCGAATGACGGAACAATGAAGCACCAGGGTATAATCATTGTCTCGGTTGTCACTCATAAATGGGAGGCCCTGACAAATTATATCTACATAATTGATGCACTGCACTTGAATCAAAATGGGCGTACATATTGTGATGGTACAAAAGTTGCCAAGTACATAATAGGATCGAGTAGGATACAACTTGGAAACTGCATGGAACAATAGGCCTACATTATGATCAGCCTCTATATTGCGCCTTGTCCAGTGACGTCAATATCGGCGGTGCTAGCGGTGCTGAGACTGGCTTAATTTGCTAAGGTGATAATTTATAATTTATTGTTTCCGATATATATTTTTATATATTGTTGTGTTCTATAAACGAGACTCAGTGCAGATTCAATTTTATTAATTGAACCTGAGAGAACAAGACGGATTCTTTTTAGCGATGTTGTAGACACCTTTGCCAAGCAAAAAGTGAGGCGAAGGAATTTTAATAGCAATCAATAAGTGAGTGAAATAATTTATGTGCGATACATGGTACAATAATTCAAAGAAAACTTGAATCACATTTATAATAAAATAAATTGGAAGCACACAAGTACTTTTCGGGACTTCGCCAAATATCGAAAACAGTGGAAGGGCCCATTTATACATTTTGCACTCCTGTCTCGTCGTGCCTTGTTACGCCACTGGCCTTGTCTGAGATGATAACTTGTCATCTTTGCACCGCTGCTTGCGTCTGGCATGATTCATGCCTTCCTTGGCGAATGTCATCCGGATGTTATATAGTCGGTGGTTAGACGCGCGTCAACAGCGAGGTCGTTTTGCGCCTATGTCATCTGGAAGTTCCAACGGGTCACGGGAGTACATGAATTGATCATACAGCGCCACTATCAATCGATACATACCTACCATAATATGGTATATTATATATATTATATACCGTCGTTTTTTCCGGGTATTTGTCTTCCCTGCGTGTCCCTGTTTCGTAACTGTTCATCGTGGAATCTTTTAATGCCCATCGTCTGTGATATAGCACGTAACTTGAAAATGAGCTTATGCATTATAGTTGACATTGTAAAGAGTTTTCAACAATAAACATTATACAACAAATATGTAATATGAATAACAGTGCACTTACCTATATATTTGTGTATGTATATATATATATATATATATATATATATATATATATATATATATATATATATATATATATATATATATATATATATATACATATATATATATACATATAAATATATTATTGATTTATCAATCAATATTTATCATTGGCCTATACATGATACATAATTGAATACTAAAGAGACGTCGCTTGCGGTCACGTAAAGTGGTCGATCGAGCCACGTTAAAAACTAAAATACATCCTGAAGAAAGTGTATTGGCATACGCCAGGCATACCTTACTGGCATACGGCATACGCCGGTAAGCATGGTACCGGTCTGCGAAAATAATAGTGGTCGAAATTGCGTAGATTTCATTCAAATTTTAATATCTGGAAAACATCAAATTCTGTGCCCGTGTAAGTGTACGTCTATTTGAATGAGTTGTCTTGTCGAAGCTCGCTCTGTAAAGCAAGTAGCTTGTGTAAGTGACTACACTCGATGGGCGCGGAGGGGGAGAAAGTCGAGCGAAGTCTCTTGAATGAAGTCGTGTTCTATACATGCTCGTCTTTCCCGTCGAACGAAAGACATGTAGATGTAACATGGGATCGATAGGCAAGTGTCATCTGGATAAGGTCACAATTGCCGCAGAATTAAATTCATTTATTCGCATCCGTTGACACACGGACTTTTACATACATTGGGGAGACACTTGTTTGCATATCTTTGAATATATATATATATATATATATATATATATATATATATATATATATATATATATATATATATATATATATAAATATATACATATATATATATTTATATATATATATATATATATATATATATATATATATATATATATATATATATATATATATATATATATATATAACTTGTACCAGTAGTACATCTTCAGGTTCATATGTAAACAAATGAATGGACTATTCATAGTTGTTATGGGTCTATAATCAAAAATGTTTGTTATTCTACCTGTACTTGGTTGCCTACCTACCTAACAATTACGTAAATATATTCTTCATACCTGTATAACTGTAGTATTTTGAAGATGAATTATTTTTCATGACGAGATTTATAATTATAAACGCAACTACATCCTCTAAAACTAAGCATTAATTGTTTGCAGCTGCGTTTAGTTTATCTGATCTGAAATTATCGGTACCACAGATAAATCGATGATCTGTTCCGGTACTTCAGTTTTTCCCAAGTTGGTCGACGACCTTCTTTCGTAGTTACAACTTACAAGTATAGTCACTTGATCATGATTGTAAGGTAAGGGGTATTGTTGAGAGCATTCCATTGTTAGTTACTTCGTGTTAGCTTTGTACAGTGTCACAGTGATCGATTCTAGCTAATGCTCTGAAACGCTGAGTAAAAACGGATGGAAAAGTTTACCGACAACAACGAGCCAAGTTCCCGTCGTCTTTGAGGTACCGGTTAACTAACCATTCAAATTGAAGTTATTTATTTCATTTCATATTTATTTTAGTAGACCTATTACATTCTTATTTCAGTTCAATTGTATAACCACTACAGTTCATTCATCTTGTATGATGGATGCATCCCTAGCTATAATAGATACCGAGACGCAGTTCGAAAGATGAAAGGTTGAAAGATTAAATGAGAATTTAGATGAAAGTTGAAACAAACTCAAACTTTAAAAGAGGACAAAAGAAGGCTACAAGTTGGATGCAGTTCGAAAGGTAAATCCGTCATTCAGGAGACCGGGGTTCGATTCCCACATGGGCGTCTATCCTTTCACGGATTTTTTTTTTTTTTTTTGTCGTTGAAGATTGGGTCCAAGTGCACACCGTGATTTTCCATTGAAAGGTTGAAACGAGAATATGAATATAATGATAATGATTATTGTTTGCTTAACTACCCCCAGCTAGGTTATACGGGGGTACGAATGAGCAGGTGACTATGAAACTATGAAGTGATGATGAGTGAAAGGACGTTTACAAAAACCCATGCCTTAGGCGGGACTCGAACTCACGCCCAACGGTGACTTCAGTTTCTGAAGCGGTGCCTTAGCTGACCAAGCTACCGAGGGTGGCTTGATTTAATGATTTAATAATGGCTATAATGATAATATGAATATAAGGTAGGACCTAATGTACTTCGTAAATTGGTAAAATAACGCGACCTGCTTGAAGTCTCAGCGGGACTTGCCAGCTTGAGGTGGGACTGTCCCGACCCTCGAGCTACGTATAAATAAAAGTAGAGAATGCAAATCTTGAAGACGTCTTTTCATCCCTCGCCGTTCGAACTATACTGTCGATCACGCAGATCTATGTTTACAGTCGTGTACCTGTGTAAGTAAGTGTTATGAGAAACTGGGTCACGATTGCCTCGTCTGTTAATTGAATGATGTGTCGAGGGGTTGTTGAGTGGGAGGCTGCATCGAGCATTGATCAATAAGCTCTCGGCTTATCCGAGAGACAATTGTCTGTAAGATAAGCCGGCTAACGGCTAGTTCTGTTGATTAATATTAATGGCAAGATGATGGAATATAGCAACTTTATGAGAGCTTCAACATCCAACCAATTAGTTTCCTGGCAAGCCCTACAGTGCGATAGCATGTTTATCAGATTACTATAGCTAATGAAAAGTTTGAGTTGAACAAACTAATACCATTAGTGCGTTTATAGATTGTGATTGTAGAATACAATTTTCGTCCGCTTACTACAACAAAATGGGACGTCACATGAAAGATGCCGATATAGGGAGATGGCATGTACATCAGGTTACCAGTATCAACCAGAAATGTTGGTGGCAATTGGCAAACGAATTAATTGTGACGATTGGTCAGTTAGAAAGACATTTTGTGATCCGCACTTATTACAACAATGTGGCATCGCCTGGTATAGAAGCCTATTTGCAGATGGCGCACACAAACCAACAGTGCGCTGACGGGGTGTTTTTTTTGTCACGCCAAAACTGAATTATCTGAATTCTAAAACAACAAAACAAATATAATTCATCAAAGCTGAAAATAAATTTAATAACAATGGATTACAAACACTCGTTACAATTACAAGGCCTAATCGCGTATTAAAACGTAACCGATGTAACAAGAAATGTGTAACCCGAATATATCATCAATTTGTGTTGGTCCAGACACGCTTAGCTTTGTGATCTGATCATCTGAGGAGTGGTTCAATACCATGGATGTTTTTCACGATTCTGGCCACGACTGCTTGAATGCTAGTTAACCCTCCAGATTGACCGGCGCCAGTAGAACTAATATTCTCAGAAGCCCACCATCGTTCTTGTTATAATCGAAAACTAGATACAAAGTAGTTGTTCTCTAACCAAGACTTTGGATGATAAGGTAGGATCATTCGGACGAGGCATCTCAACTACATTCTTACAGCCCGAAAAGAAATGATTATAATGTAACTCATCTAACTATGGGGGCGCCTGAAGAGCGAATACTGGAATAAAAATACTAGACTACCAAGAGCGAGGGGTAAACGATTATTAAATTTGGTGTACACCTGATTTCATATTTAAAGGGATTTCAAGCAGATTTCACGGGATTTCAAGAAGATTTCAAGGGATTTCAGGAATATTTCAAGACTAATGTACACCAGATTTCAGGAGTTGTTTACCCCTCGACCAAGAGTGAACGTTGCGTGGCGTGTTAACTTGGAAAGAGGATGGCCTATTCGAGGAAACGATCATAACCTAACCCAAATAAACCCAACAAAAGCTCCTAAAAAGTAGCGTGTCTACGGCATTCCTACACGCCCAAGCCCTCCTTCACTCCTAGTAGTCTCGCTATTCCAGTATTCACTCTTCAGCGCCACCCATCTATCAAACTGGTAATTTAAATTTAGTAAACTATAATTTCAGGGTTCGTGAGCATTTCAGTCGACCGTGCTAGAGAAAGAAATCTTCGATTCTCTTTTATAGGCTTCTGTCAAGTGACGTCACTCATTGTTGAACTTGTCAGACAACAGTGTCCACCAGTTAGAATTGACTAATCAGAATGTTTGGTAGTCCACCAGTTCGCTGTATTGCTATGGTAACGATTGTTTGTCATTTGTTACGTGACAAGCCTATTGATATTCATCTTAGTCTCGCCGCTACTTTTTCCTTGTTCTTTCTGAACCCTTCTACTCATTGAACGACATCACAACCCTGAAACTAGACTTCAACGAATAAATGACGATATATATTTATCTGATTTTAGAGAAAAACTAGAGATTATCATCTCATTTTCAGAAATTGAAATTTATTTGTCCTTTAGGACCCGGCCCTTTCCTGAATCGTGACGTACGTATAGACAATCGATTCTGTTTGTTTCATGTACAGAATCGGTAATGCTTACGAGCTGCGTCATGACAGTGGTCTCCCGAGTAGGCCTACAAGAAGCATAATCTCTGAAATTGATACATTGGTGATTTCTAGTTTTCTCTAAAATCGGGAATAATGTGCAGGTGATGATGAAACGATGAAACCATGATAGATTAAAGGGACGTACCGAGACGCGTGGCCGAGTGGTAACACACTGAACCGTCATTCGGGAGACCGGGGTTCGATTCCCGCCATGGTCGACCATCCTGACAGGGGTTTTTCGTGGTTTCCCACTGTCGTTCAGGTTGATACTGGGATGGTTCCTTAACAACAGGCCACGACCGACTCCTTACCGCCATCCAAAAAACACCTAATTAGACGAGCTTTAGCCAGGATTCAATTTTACATACTGAAAAAAATTGGTGTTCGTTTTCATGTTTGTTTTTTTTGTATGTTTTTTTGTCGGTTCTCTACGGGTCAAACGGCTACAGCTATCAACTTTAATTTTTTTTCACTATGGTCCCTCATCTAACTTAGATCTGTATAGTTTTGTGACATTATCGGATGTTGACTTTTTTATGACTTTTAGAAATTTCAAAAATACCCATTAAAATAACACAGCGGAAAAGAAAGAAAATATTTTTATTAAAAAAAAAAAATGAAATTTTGCGTGAAGTTGAGCTACATTTCTGAAAACTTTCAGCTTGATCGGGTGAGCCATTTTGAAGAAAAACCATATAATGTGTTCTTTTGGTACCGGTCGAAGCAGTTTTTACCCATTTCTAACTTGAATATCACCCAATTGGCGAAGGTAGGCAAAAGTTTGGCCAAAAAAGTCGACATATTACTCGTCTAACAACGCATATATGGCATTTTCCTAGTAAAATAACCTTTCATATCATCATCCCATCATCTCATTCATCACACACCGACGCCAATAGATCGTAGTCATCAGTATAGTACGTCGTTGAAATCCAATATATTGAAAAAAAAAATCGGGAAAATGAATATCGTCACTATTCATTTAGATCTAGCCCCATAGGGTTGGTGATATCCTTGATATCCTTTAGATAGGTTGTATTTAATTGAAAAATATGCATGTCCAATTTGTGACGGTCGCTTTATTTATACGGTAATAAGCCTAATTGGATAATAGAATAAATATTTTTCGTCACGCCTAGTCGAGTTGGTTGGTATTGTCGGATCTCAGTGGGGTGTTGGAGTAAGGGCAGGTATCAACCTCGAGACGTACATTGTATTGTGTGCTAACTAGCTGTAGACAGCATTGTTAGCGTCAACTAGCGCACATCGGTCGTAACTCAAGATATGGCTTTATTGACACGTGTTAAATCGAGAGGTATTGTCGTTTCTGGCGAGGGGTGAACAACTAAAAAAATCACGTGTACATTTGGAAAAAAATGAAAAAAAATCACACGAATCAAACAAAATCACGCGAATCAAAAAACAAATCTCAAGCAAGAAATCACCTGGATCAAGCAAGTATCACGAAAATGAAAAAGTTACACGAATACAAAAATACAGGAATAAAAAAAATCACCCAAATCAAGCAAGAATCACGTGTATCAAAAAAAATCACGCGAATCAAGATAATCGAGCAAATACAAAAAAAATAATTGAATAAAAAAAATCAAGCGAATATTAAAAAAAATCACATGATTAAAAAAAACAAGCAAGAATCACGGGAATAAAAAAATCACGAAATTAAAATGGAAATCACGTGAATAAAAAAAATCACTAGAATAAAAAAAATCAAGAATCAAGTGTACAAAAAATTAGTTGTTCACCCCTCGGTTTCTGGCAAGATCGTTGCGGCTGGCTTGGCCAGTCACTCAATGGCTCTCGTCTGGCGTGGGTTGAGCATTCGCACGTTCGTATCCCCGAATAACCCGACCGTTGGTGGGGTCGGTAATCTTACAGTAATCGTCGTAATCTCGCAGTATATGCGAATTGGGCATTCACTGCTCACGCCTGCCTTTCTGTTGACTGCAGACAAAAATCTACCTCTTTACGAAACATGTAATGAGGGTGTTGACCATAGAACACTAATCACTGAAATGTACTAAATATAACAATATAAGACAACTAGCAATTGAAGACTCAATTTCTAAAGTTTTTGCCGATAATAGTAATGCTATTAAAAAAGTAGGCCTATTTAATATCCTAAAACAATAAAATAAAAATAGATGAAATTTCATCGGACTCATAACACATGATGAACTATCAACATTTGTTTTAAACAATAATATTCGAAATCGAAACTATCAGTATGAAATTACCACGCTGTCGGTATCACCCTCCCCCCTCCACAAAAAAAAAATCGTCGTCAAAATAATTCTTCACTCAGATTTTCCTCTCAGTTTTTGTGACATTTTAGGTACGATTTGATTTTTTTCCTCAATATAGGCATGATGCATGATTAAAATATTTTTCATTTCACTTTTGACACATTGAAGTATACCTAGGCTACTAATGTCCGTTATTACATTTTTTTATTGTAATCACTTTTTTACATACAAAATGAACACACTGAACAGTCAAATACAGCCCACAAAGTCTCCAAGGGAGACTTGACTGGGAGAGAAAAAAGAATATTATACTCTGTATATTATTTAGTTCTAGATTTTATATATTGATTTATGTGTAGCGATTAAGGTTGTTTCATGGGAAAAAGAGTCCAATTGCACGGTCTTGGAAAAACATTTTTGTAGCGATGAAAAATGAACTGACAGAAAATATAAATAGGAGGTGTCCAAGAGAATTGAACAAGCTTTCCATAATGAAGTGTCTGAATTTTTCAAAATCATTTTTGATAGAGCTATGCTCAGATTAAATTGATAGAAATCACTATTCTAAGCGAAAACATAAAAAAATGTCGACCAAAAAAAATGATTTTTCGTGTGTACATCGATAACTATATTGCCAACGTCACCAGGTACTTGAAAAAATTCCAACTCATTCAGAACACTTTATAAATTGAATTGATTGGAAAGTATTTTTAATCAGTTGGTAGCGTAATGCTGCGGACTTTTGTTGAGCTACCCTGTTAGAGAGAGATAGAGATAGAGAACGTCTTGTCACTCAAGTTGCAGTTCCAGGTAGACTGAATATGCAGAGGCTCGCGCCTGAGGCTAACAACAAGGGATTCTTATTTTCGAAGACAACTTCCGGTGTGTGGTGTGTTGATTCTCGATTCTCTCCTCAATTCTCGATTCTAGCTCTCCCGTTGTTTGACTTGCTTTTTATTATTATTCAATTTTAATTGTTTTTCAACAAAATTCAAATAGCTGAGTTCTTGTATGAAACATTTGATAAATTAGATTGAGAGAATATTTTAATCATCATTTTACATTCGTTCAAAGTTCGAGCTCTTGATCTCAATAAATATGCATTTTTTTCATTTTTCAAAAATTAAATGTTATGTCATTTCGATGAGGGTTGTTGAAGATAAATTTTGGAATCAGTCGTACGATATTATAATGTATTCATTTTTTATCACCTAAACTTGAATCTCGAAAACTTCATCATTTATAAATATCATGGTTACTATACTATTGTCATGATTATTACCAACATTATTATGTCGTATCTTTAATAATTCACATGTTTTTCGTGAGAAAACGTCATTGTTGCATTCTCAATCTCAATGCTGAACCTAGTTAATCATAAAACTCCACATTTATTCTGCCTCATGATGCCCATCCGCTTGAGATATCATTGTAGATATTATTAGTTGAGCGAAGCGGAGACTCAATTTCGCTATACTCGAAAAAAAATAATATGTTGGTTTTGTTCCTTTTTTCACGCTCCACAGGTAAAACGGAATTGCAAATTCGAATGAAACTTGGCATACACAATTAAGTGTCCTCATCTAATTCGGCACTGTACAGTTTTGAGGCGTAATCGGTTGCACCACTTCTGAGAAAACCCATTCAGTGTTCTAAAAAACACGTAAGAATAATCGGAGGAGAAAATTCGGAATGAATATTTCCTTTCAATGCATTCAAATTTTCACGGAACTTTAATTATATGATACACATCATTCCAACGTTTCACATGAATCGGATCAGCCGTTTGGATGTCAAAACAGTATTACGTAATTTTTGCACAGCAATCAACTACATATTGTTATATAAACTAAATTGTAAACATATTGTAACAATATGTAAACATATTGTTACTAAATATGTATCACTACATATTGTAGTTATTATTGTTCACCACTTATTGTCTTTGTGATTGATTAATTCAACATATTATTTTTTTTTGTTATTCTACAGACAAGCCTTTCTAAGGCTTTGTAGATCTTTTTGAGAGTGTTATATATTTGTATTCTTTGTGTGACAATATTAATAAAAAAAAAAAAAAAAAAAAAAAAAAAAAACGTCAAACCTGGTAACAAACCCATCAAATCTAAGCAACAGGTGTCACTAATCAATTTGTAATTATTGAAATGAGCAATGAGTAGAACAGGAAGGCAGGGACATGGTTTTTTTGAACTCAAGGTGTATAGGTTTCCATTACATGGCATATAAATATGCCTATATGCGCTCATTCGCCTATCGCTCATTCAACAACACATATGTTGGGTTTTCTTAGTTTCGAAATATAACTAATGGCCCACCCCACGTCATACAGCTTTATTGCATTGCTATTTTTTTATATTTGTCACTCTATATCATTATTTTGTGTGAAGCATTTTTCAATGAATAAAATATGTACAATGAAATCTGAAATCTTGACCGAGTATGATTTGTTACGTTATGATCCTAATTCAGTCAAATATGCTCCTATTTTCATAAATAAAAAAGATTTGGTATCACATCAACAATTCCGACGCGTTTTAATTACTCAATTATGCATCAAAAGAAAATGTTCCTTCACTTTTATCGCATTTTTATTGGTCTATTGTGTTCTACTGAGCAGGTAGGTCTTCGATCCCTTCTGCATTGTTCGCGACAAGAGTCAATTGGGTCTGGAGATCGGGCGATAAGTCCGGTATTGTCTGGCTTGAGGACCATCCCATTTGCAGCACTATTTCACGTTCTCACGTGTATATTTCTGTGTGGAGCGACGACAAGCATGTCCTCTCTCTAGAAGGGTCGCAGCTCGAATGAGACGGACTACCCGAGAGTACCGTTATTATCAAATATGGCGGCTATGAATACCCCTTAAGAAAATAGAAACATAAATGACAAATAGAGTGGCAAGTAAATATTAATGAAACAAAAAGAAATGTGATCCATACAATAAACTATTATTCACGATATAATGACTCGGAATTAGACTGATTTAGATATTGAATATAATGTAACAAAAGAGACAAATAACAAAAATAACAATGAAAAATAAATATGATATTTCGTTTTAGTAAGATGGGTCGATCGGTATAGGCAGCACTGAACCGACAGTCAATTGTTTCTCTCAGTTTTTCTGTAGTGAACACTTGGAATGTGTCCCCACGGCCTATGCTATACTTGTATATACTAAAGAAGGTTCAGATCGACCGTCTCCCCGGGATTGTGCGCTCGTATTTCAGGTCTTCCCATTTTCCGCGACAAGCTCTTTGTGATCCTGTTGAGGCCTACGCCTACTTGAGCATTATTCACAAAAGAGGTGTACAAAGATATTTTGATCCATTTATCGGATGATTCCATTTCACTTACCGAAAAAAAATGAGCTTCGTTTTTAACTTTTTATATATATTTTTTGTGTGTGTAATTTTGAGCGCGGTGGTTATATTAGTGAAAATTTAGAACTGCGCAAATGAAAAAATGAATGAAAATGAATGAATGAAAAAAAGTTATGAAGAGGTAGGTTCCGCGCGGATGCTGGGGGGTGTGGGGGGGAGGGGCCCCCCCACCACAGCCCCGCAGGGAATTTTTTGAAAAACGTCGTATTTTAAAGTATCATTGTTACTACGGTATTTGGGAATATGTAAGCCTAATGGCTTTTGCTTCATAGTGCATTATTACTTATGCACTATTAGTGTTACTACATGTTGTATTATTGGTGCATTATCATACATGGACTAAATTTTACAACTGCGCAAATTGAAATTAAGAGCTGCATTTTTGAAGTTTAGAACTGCGCATATTAGGGTCAACTGCGCACTAATACAACCCCTGGACTATACAGGCCAGGAAAAAATATCTATCGACTTCAAACTTTTTCTACATATTTCTGTCATACCAGAATAGGTCGGGATGGTTTTTCACAAAAATCGCTCGAAAGGTTTTTCCGGAAAAAATTCGGAAAGTTTGAGAAATCCTCGTAAGAATAACACGGATGAAAAATACTTGAAATGTGGAAAATTTTCAAAAACTAAAATTTTCACTGAAAATGGAAAACATAATTACGGATATTTTCAGTGACTTTCACAACATTCGAATGGGAAATAACAAAGGAAACGCAATAAAAGTATCAATTTTATTGAAGGTTGGGAACAAATGGTTTTGCAAAGTGTATATGTGACAGGTTGCAGCAGCACTACGGTATAAAATATATCAACAAGTTGCAGGTATGGTTTTTGAACGTTTGAAGTATCCAACTTCCGCAGATGTGGATTGATCTGACGAAATATTTTTCATTCTCAATTTCCATACTTCTAAGCTCATCTCACAACGCAAATCCTGCGTTTTCCTAGTTTATTGTAATTTCTTGATGTACCGGTAGGCCTACTTGTATCCACAAAAGGAGAAAAGGCCACCCACCATCAACATTATATTCTGTATAGCTCAGTGGACTTATAGTCCGTGATTCTTCGAAGTTCACGATGAGAAACGCAACTGCATCTCCAATCTTTGGTAGTTGCGTCGAGTAAGTCGACATTATGTAATTAGAAAAGTGTACATCGATTAAATTTAATTGGTCGACGCCCTTCTTTCGCGGATACAGGTGTTATGACGTGTGGCTCTGATTAATTGGCAAAACGTGGATCGAGTTTAGGCCCATTCTCTTCAGTAAAAAATTAACCAGATAAATACATTGATAAAATACATAATTATATCAAGTATAAAACTGAGATGAGACCGTGGATTCGAACCATCCCGACAGAGGTGCAGCATCGTGGTTTCCCTCTGTCGTTCAGGTCAATACTGGGATGGTTTATAACAACAGGCCACGACCGACTCACTCCCGCAACACGTGATAAAAACCACATTTCATATCATCATCATTCACTGATGCCAATAGATCTTGGTCATCAGTACAGTGCGTCGTTAAACCCTAATGATATATCGAGTATAAACATGTTTATTATTATTATGTGTTATTATTTTATTTTCTTCCAAAGGACATTTACATTTGATGATTATAATGTAACACATATGGAACGTCAATCAGTGAATAAAAAATGGTTGCACAGGTAAAAAGTAAAAGTAAAAACAAATACAATCTTACAATTTCACAAACAATCATTCATACTGTTTCATGTACACACATTTATACGTACATAATCACATAGTCAGTTTAATATAAAGAGTATTAACAGATGGCATAATATAAATATGGATAGATTGATCGAAAATAATAATATTCATACCATGTATGCTTATCTTGTCGCTAGATAGATGATAAATAATGTATTCTAATAAAACTCGACTGTAAAAAAGCTCATTATATATTTTAGACCCCGCATTTATGTTAAAATCTTTTTAAAAATTCGTGTATACTATTCACACGTGTGTGCATGGTGTGGGGAATGCGACTCAGTTTCCCTGCGAATCTGCTCTGTCAACGTGACTGTTTGTAGAAGCCTAGTAGAATACATGGCCTGTTGTACAGGTGTTCGACTCATTAACCTATATCCGACTATTGGCACGAAAACACGAGGATTTTAATAAGACGTTACGAAATTGTTCTACTTTATAAAAGTTTGTGTTTATCAATTGGGACTTCCGACGCTGCACACCACAGTTGCCGTGACTGTATCGGCTGTAAACTTGAGAACTACATGCACGTCTTCACCGTCATCGGTTGGATTTTTTTTGTATTTTTTAGTCTGGTCAAATGTTTCGAATAGAGGCTGTATACATGAAAGTTCAGTGGCGTAACTATATAACTCTATTTGCGGCAGACAGAGCCCCCTCCCGCCTATACGTGTTTTTTCTTATTCTTATTAGGTTCTTGACTCAAGATTTTGGTGTAGATTAATTTTTCTTCAGATTTGATCAAACGACACGAATTGCTGACAAACATGTTGACGTAATTTTAGTTGTAATTGTATCAATCAAATACATTATACGAAGTAATAATCTTCAGTTCATATATTTACGTTATGTAGAATATATTCATGTTCCCACAGCAGCCAAGGAAAGTGCGAGTATTTGAATGCAATTCGTAAAAAAATCGAATGTAAACACTATCATATAGGCCAGGGCCTACAATCATCAGGAACACATGGCAAAGTTGAATATGTTTTGGAATTGAATATCCATTTTATTCCTCTTGAGACTACCTTTTGAACGTCCTAGTGTAAGTAGTGTTATGTTTTTATTTACCATCATCTCGTATAATGATTCAGATATATGACTTTAATTTTACGAGGCGAAATTTCTGATCTTAGCATATAAGTCGAGTTGAGCGGACGCGAGTTGAGCTGAGCTATACTTGAGCGAATCCGCACAAGTAGTTTGGTTTCAAACAAAAACCCAGTATATAGACATTCGCCTGCATTTAAAAATGGAGTATAATATTTTGATTATACCAGGTAGGCCTATCATTTATAGAATTCGTTTAAAATCCGCTCAACCAAACCTAAAAGTATGACGTCAAATGGCATGTATGAGCTGTGACGTAATGACATTTCCCTCGGAACTAGTCGCTCGCTATGTCTGTCCATGCCGTGTCGAAACGGAAGGAGGCAGTTCTAATCGTGATGACGGCGAAGTCAGTAGCTGGCATTACCGGCTGTTACCTATGACTGAGGCTAGGTTAGTCACCTGGCTGCACTCCTACCTACCTTGCACTTGCTAGACGAGTCTCGTAGCTCGGTGTTGTTATATCATCAGTCGACTCTCACGGGACACCACTTGATGTCAACCGTACTAACACTCGACTGTCCCGCCGTCTTCACGGCTCGGGCAAACCTGGGCGTGGGTTCGAGTCCCAAATAAGGCATGGGATTTTGTGAACGTCCATTTCTTTTTTTTAAATATATATTGGGTTTTTAACGACGCACTATACTGAAGGCTACGATCTATTGGCGTCGGTGGATGATGAATGAGATGATGGGATGATGGGATGATGAGATGAAAGGTTATTTTATTAGTTTTTTTTATGGTGGGAAGGAGTCGGTCGTGGCCTGTTGTTAAGGAACTATCCCAGTTTAAACCTGAACGACAGGGAAACCACGAAAAACCCCTGTCAGGATGGTCGACCATGACGGGAATCGAACCACGGTCTCCCGAATGACGGTTCAGTGTGTTACCACTCGGCCACGCGTCTCGGTACGTCTCTTTCATCTATCATGGTTTCATCGTTTCATTATCACCCGCACATTCGTACCCCTTTATAAACTAGCTGTTGGTGGGGTCGTTAAGCTACGTTTTAAAAAGATCAACTGAACTAAAAATCGGACCGATTATAAGCCAACTGATCTAAACTTGTATTTTCTGAGCTACCTGTGCAGGACTTAGAGTGGGGGATTTGGCTCCTTCCCCTCATAAATTGTTACCATCTATTAAATGCTTGGGATGTTTTTCCAGTGATGGTCAAGGTTGGGTGGGCAAGGTTTGTGTCGAATTAAATTTCTGGAGGGGAGAAGCCACAGGTTGCTCAAGAAGTAGAATTTTGGGTCAGTTGGATTTTAGAACAGTCGAGTGTAGGCCTATATAAATACTTTATCAGTGTAAAATAAAGTCTCTGCCTTACAAAAGGTTGCCTATTAGACACAGAATAATATAAAAATGAAAATAAAGAATTCATAAATAGAGCAAATGACAATACAATAGTGTTTGATGCCAAAATTAACACTAATATTGGGCCATAGTCTGGAAAATTAAATATTGTAATTGATTAATTATTTTGAAAAAGAAGAGAAAAAAATGAAATATTTAAAAAAGGAGGATTTTTTTTCAATATATAAAGACACTTGAAGACAGCTGGTTTTCAGGACTGTTGTTGGTACCTTCTCGCCATCGCATGACTTTTTATTCAACGGTCCCCCCATCAACAGTTACTGCTAAGGTTATTAACAGGGATTCGAGGAATGAGTAGATGTACTGATGTAGGTGAAAGGACGTTTGCATAAACCCACGCTTTATGTGGTATTAAAGGGTGATTTCAAAAATATAAATCTTCATAAAACTTGAACCCCCTCGAAATTAACAAAATACAGCTGATTGAGACAATGAATACAATTTTATAATAACAAATTAATGTAGAAAGATCGCATGCATGTAACAGTATACTCAATATTTTTGCCATCGATTTTTACTTCTCCGCCTACCGTTACATTACAAATAACATGTAACATAATGGTATTGTGCATGATTGTTTATTATGGATCGAATTTATTTCAGAGATGCTTCTATGCACGGTATGAAGGAGTTTCACTACAATATGTTCAGACGGGAAATCATTGCGATCGTTTATATTCTATGTTGACACTGTTAATGTTGTGCTGTGGGTGGATTCCCTTTAATAATATGTGACTCATTCAACAAACTGTAAATAAAGCAGTATACGTTGAGGGATAAATGATACATTCAATAATTTCTTGTTTGGGAAAACAAATGAACCCTCGCTATTCTCATTGATCTCCAACCGTGTGATGATATAGATACACTTTCTCGAATACTTCGCTCAGCATAATGGTCACGTAGGATGCACTTTTGATTTCTATCCACATACAGACCTACATATGCAGTTACTCGACTAATGCAAGCGTTTACTTTCGCGTCCATGTGGTTTGTATCTCGTCGGTGTTATCTGAGAATTTAGATGGGAATTTATCAATTACAATCACAAAGCCGGCTACTCGGGACATACCGCGTGTAAGCGTGTCCCCTTACCGTATACATGACGCTGAAACCTGAGGGGGCTAGTATACTATTTTGTATATTTCATTCATTCTAGGTGGAGTACAGTGTTGGGGAAGTTCGCGTATAAAAGGAACTTTTGAAAAATTATGTCAAATAAATCGATCTTTCAAAAAGTTCAAAGTTTGTTTTCGTGGCTTGGCTGTAAAAGTTCATGTTCAAATTCTAAATAACATAAGTTCGTTCGAAAATTCACCTTGAAAATTATATGAGAAAAAATGTTCAAAAATAGTATATAATGGCTCGCCTGGTGTCAAGTGATCGCATGATGAAATCCCGAACAGGGAATATTATACATTCGGGATAGAGCGTGAAATAGTCGATCTCATTCGGAATTTGGCGGGAAGTACGGTTAGTGCGATCGTGTCGAATAGGATTACGAGTGATCCAAAGTTATGAGCTTTCAAATGAACGTTTTATTCCGTTGAAGATCACCGAAAAACAAAGTAAAGACAGTTCAAGATCGTCGATTGTAAATGTATAACGCATTCATTGAAAAGTTCAGAAAATACGAACGCGTGCATTTTAAAAGTTCATTACCCAACACTGGGGTACACCGAGCCATGATACTATATGACCACCCTCGGTAGCTCGGTCAGCTTGTGCACCGCTTCAAAAACTGAAGTCACCGCTGGACGTGGGTTGGAATCCCGCATAAGGCATGGGTTTTTGTAAATGTCATATCACTAATCATCACTTCATAGTTTCATCAGCACCTGCTCATTCGTACCCCGTATAACCTAGCTGTTGGTGGGGTCGTTAATCAAACAATAATCATGTGGTGGAGTCGGTTGGTATCATTACATCGTGGTACAGGCTTATGGGAACGTGAGTATAGTATTGATCGGATAGTATATATTTAGTAGGCATGGTATAGACATAAGAGTATAGACCACATTGTCATTAACCGTATATGTCCCACCTAGAGTCTAACGGCATTCTGAGAAACTATGTGTTTTCCGGCAAGAATGTTTAACCACACATTTTATATCTATAGTTGACTCGTAATAGTGATTACGTCTTTACATTCTCATGGCTGAGAGTGGTAGAGAGAGAGAGAGAGAGAGAGAGAGAGAGAGAGAGAGAGAGAGAGAGAGAGAGAGAGAGAGAGAGAGAGAGAGAGAGAGAGAGAGAGAGAGAGAGAGAGAGAGAGAGAGAGAGAGAGAGAGAGAGAGAGAGAGAGAGAGAGAGAGAGAGAGAGAGAGAGAGAGAGAGAGAGAGAGAGAGAGAGAGAGAGAGAGAGAGAGAGAGAGAGAGAGAGAGAGAGAGAGAGAGAGAGAGAGAGAGAGAGAGAGAGAGAGAGAGAGAGAGAGAGAGAGAGAGAGAGAGAGAACGGGGGATAGGAGATAGAAGATGGATCATCTAGACTTCGATATTTTGATTTTTGAATCAATTTTTCAATTCGATGGAAATCACAGAACGATTCTTATATTACCCGTTTTTTCGGATTTTTTTTTTTCAAATATTGAAAGGTACTTTCATATTGTTTTTCTCGATTTTATCTTGTCTCAATTTTTGCATGAAATGTTTCGTTATATCGATTCAGAAGCTAATGAGAGATCGATACATTTTGAATCGATTCATCGTATGCACCAGAAATTCGCTCTGAAAAAAATCGAATCGTAGCAATCGATATAATGTTGTGCATCACAATGTTCGCTACGCATTTCTATTTCTTTGTCATGTTGGTTCGGGCATAGAGTAGTAATATTATTACTTCTCTATGGTTCGGGGGACATGGGACTTCCATCAAATAGGCGCGCCTCTGGTTTTTCGTGGAAGAGATGAATAAATAACATTTCATGCAGTTGTAGAGCCCAGTCAGTTGGTATACCTGAATGAACACCCGGCGGTATGATTGGCTTTTTATCGAAATACAATATGTAATTATAGAAGTACCAATTAGTTTTATCTTCACCACAAATGCTCAAGTATGTGAAATACTATGTAGGACTAGGTCTCTGGGTTTAGGAGAATGATGGGTGATTCATGAAATGATGAAAACCTAACCTAACTAACTAACCATATAGCTTTTCTATGCCCCAACCAATTCCCCGAAATGGTAGATCTTACGACATTACGTTATTTATATTTTAATTTAGTATTCCAGAAAACAAAGCAGTATATTAGAACATTAGGTAAAACCTAATTGAACGAAAACAAATAGTCTTGACTACAGCGAGATTCGAACTGGCGACTTTGGAAAAAAAGCAAAGAAAACAAAGTAAGCAAGAAATCCGAGATTTTTTCTAGAAGTTGATGCTAATTTTTTCAGCGCCTCGATGTTTTCAATTGCGTTCCGTCTTTGAAGTTGAACATTAAAGTTACCGTACTTTTTTTAGTATTATGGATTTTTAAATTTCGATTTCGTCTCAGAACAGAGAACTAATATCAACCGCATTGTTTTCACTCTCGCGACTGAGGGAAACCACATTGCACGGCAGCGAGTGTGATGGTTGTACTGTTCAGGCTGGATGTACGTTTGTGTATGTGTGTGTGGAGTGTAACGACTCGACACCGAATCGATACCCGGCCCTCTCTCATGACGTCAGGGAACGTCCTCCGCCGCGTGCGAGCAATCCCCCCCCCCCTCCCCCCCACACCGCCGCCTGCCGTCGTCCTCTCCTCCCATTCTGTGGTCACCACAGAGCCTGATTCGTTGTTACCTGATGGTTTTATTCGTCCAGGTGGCGATTTGACAATCCCGTATGCGAGAATTTTCTGCATGTAGGATTACTCATTCATTTGAAAACCGGCTTGCAGAAAAATTCTTGCATTCCGCATACAGGTCCCAACATAATAGCTAAATTCGTGTCAATTATTGCTCAATACACAGCAAAATATAGCTTTTGCTTTGAAGAAAATGCTGTTCAAAGCTTCTTCAACTAGACCTAAGCAGAGTACAAGAGTAAAACATTCAAGACTAACCAGAACTACGCCTAGTCATGTAGCTTCTCTGTACCCCAACCAATTCCCCGAAATAGCAACTCTTACGGCAATATACTACCGGTAGGTATATTTTATATTTTATATGGTTTTATACTCCATAATGGTTGATCTGCGAGAAACACCATCTCCGGCCGTCGTGGTAGTTTGTTGTTTGAGTAGCTCGTACCATTCCATTGTGTCTACCAGCACCGTCAGAACCGCAATTAGAATCACTTAATAAATCGCGCGCGTAATCGTTTATAAAATCACACGCGTAATCGAGCCGAGGGAAAATAGTTGGGTGTTATCTACGCATTTTAATTACTGCTGTGCATGTCGTCCCGTTCAGTCGAACTAGACCATTCGGATAGGTCGTAACTGTATTAACTAGAACAACATGTGCGAACTGCAACAGTTGTTAAACTATCGCTCATTTTTTTCTTTTAAAAATTTATATTCTGTGCAACGACGCGCTATGCTGATGACTACGATCTATTGGTGTCGGTGAATGATATATGAGATATTGAATGATGAGATAAAAGGTCATTTTATTAGGTGTTTTTGGATAGTGGGAAGTAGTCGGTCGTGACCTGTTCTGAGGAACCATCCTAGTATTGACCTGTACGACAGAGGGAAACCATGAGAAATCTCTTGTCAGGATGGTCGATCATGGCGGTAATCGAACCCCGGTCTCCTGAATGACAGCTCGAGTGTATTAAACACTTGGCCACACGTCTCGATACTTCCGCTGAACATGCAAACAATCCCAGTCGAGCGACACGTTAATAACAACAAGATTGTTTTTGTTTTTTTATATACATAAATCGGTAGTGTACATTTTGAAAAAATACACCTCAAGCTGAATGCGCAAAATGGCCTCGTCGATGCGCCACCAAAACCAACATCCATTTATTCCTTCATTGAATAATCACATTTCTCCTGATATTTGTGTCTGAAATATTGAGTATATGCAAATGGTGGGTAAGAATTCATAGAGAGATTGAGCGCGGGAAGAAAAGTATATACATGTGTTCATCTTCCATTCAAATAGAGTGTTCCGTAATTACAAAAATACACTCTCGATTCAACAATTCGCCTTTCGTTTCTGAATCAATACCGGCACGAGCTTTCTATTGCTGTGTCGCTACTTATGGGATTATTGCGTCCCTGTATCGTGTCCGCTCGAGCGTTTTATCTAATCGCTGATCATCTTGTCTAGATGTACTCGTAATCTCCCGTGTAATACCCTGGTATACATTGATTATTGTTCGCTTAACGACCCCGCCAACAGCTAGGTTAGGCCTATACATCATTTCCAACTATATTGTTGACCTGATTTGATACGATAACAGTTGACAGTATATGCCCACTGACCAACGGCATGCATTTTCAGTATGGTAGGTTTAATTTTGTAAGGGGACATTGTAAACCGTATAGGCCTATAGGAAATGTTGAATGTGCATCATTTTGGTATACCTGTTTCTCACGAACTATTGAAGTTACATACACCAAATTTTCACAGTAGTTACTTACGACCTTTGTACACATGGACAGGATTTTTTTTTCGAACAATGCCTAAAAAATACCACATTTTTAGGCATAGGCCCTACAACAATTTTTATTCTCAATGTTATTTAACATGAATACAAAAAAAATTAATACACAAGTTTGGCATACTTATAGACAGCTACATGAGGTACAAATTGAAGTGATCATCTGGGACAGTTTTAGAGATTCAGGTGCCAACAGACGAAAAAATGATATTTAAAAAAAGGATTTGAACATCATAGACAAGAGTGAGTCACACTGAAATTTTCGAAGTGGGCCTACAAAAGCTATATGAAAACATCAATAATTTAAACCACTTCGAATAGCCTAATTCGAATAATGAATTTTCCAATTAATAAAACTTTACACTCTGAAGCTGTGAAAAAAAATCATAAATGTAAAATAGCTTTCAATAATATAACTATCGATATTAGCTCCATGAAGAAAATAATTCACTCGTTTAAGGGTACATTGACAGCTAATTTCTCATAGTTCCGAGATTTTCTTTTTTGCGCTCGATTGATAGTATAATGTTCCAATAATTATATACTACAAGATTCATCAAATTATTCGAAGTGGTTCAAATTTTGTAAATTTTTGCATTGATCACTTTGTAGGCCTACTTCTCAAATTTCAATGCGACCCATTTTTTCACATTTTTTTCAAATGCGTTCATCTCAGAAAACTGTTTTTCTAAACGCCGGTACCTGGATCTCTGAAACTGTTGAAGATAATTCCTTCAAATTTTTACCACATGTAGCCTGTGGGTACAAGTGTGCCATACTTGTGTAGATCTTTTTTTGTCCACTCATAATATCATCAGAAATAAAAATTATTATATGCTCAAAAATGTATGTTTTTTTGGACACTTTCTAAAAAAATTTGAATTACATGTAATTTTTTTCTTTAAATTTCTTTATTTTTCAGTGCAAGAGTGCAAAGGTCTTGAGTAACCTAAGTTGTGAAAGTTTCGTGCATGTACCTTTCGTAGTTTGTCAGGAACAGGTACCGGCGAAGTACCAATTCAACATTGTCGGTAAAGGGGTGTCAATGTCCCCTTAAGGTATCTCCATTAACCATTCTCCATATAGAGTGAAACTTGAATCGTGCACGATACAAAATTAACAAATGATCATCTGATACCGATATTTGTCGAAAATGCTAATAAGTCTATAATATAGGGTTGCCGTTCGATCAAAAAATCGTGATCAAAATCGAAGTTCACAATATCAAAAATCGATCGAATCAAAATCGATTGGATTTTTATCGAAAATCGATCAAATTGACGAATCGAAATCAAATCGAAAAAAAAAAACGTGTTGGGTAGCAAAATACCATGTTTGTATACCCCGCACGCGCTATATATGTAAGTATAATGTTACCAATGGAAGCGAACGCATTACTAACGACGTTTCGCGCTACTCTTGTACGCTTTCGATCTTCGAAAACTTTTCGATATCGATCGAATCGAAAAGTACATATCGAAATCGAATCGAAAACCAATAATCAAAAATCGATCGATTTGATCGATTTTCGATTATAGTAACGGCAACCCTACTATAATATAACTTCAATAATAACAAAGGTGGAAAGATCACTTGTATCTGACAGTAGCACTTAATATTTTTGTCATCAATTGTTTTTTATAGTTTCCTATTTGCATTTTTAAAAGTAGGCCTACTGCTAACTATAACATTCGACATAGGTACTTGAATCTATAATGTATTCCATGTACACTTGCAATAACATAATTCATTAGAATTGAAATGCCCATCAAATGACATGAAAATGCCTCCTGAAGAAAATGTACTACCGATGTATGCATTATAACTAGCAGACAATGTAGTGCTTGAAGCATAAGTAAAAGTGTGTGTCTGTCGTTTGATACCAGTTGAATCCTATGTAATATGACATGGTCAACTGGTTTGACCAAGTAGCAAAGATACTTTTACTTATGCTTCAAGCTGTACACACACAATCCAAATACAGGCTATGAAAAAACTGGCATTAAAATAGGCATAGGCCTAGATTTCATTTGGATTTTGTTTTCTCAAATTAATGGGTGAAAGCAAGTACTGGTATACAATATCAATGTGAATAGCTAATAAAAAATTATTCTGGACCCCTATTCAATAACTTCTCAAAAAGTGAGATGAGACCGTCTCACTGTGAGATGAGATGAAATCTAATATCGCGATTCATCAACTTTCTTCTCACGTGAAATGTCAGTTTCATCTCATTTCACAGTGAGTTCGTCTCACTGCCGACCAAACTCGTGAGATCGACGTGAGACGGGTTATAGCTAGTGAATATTGGCGGTAAATTGGAAATGTAATAGGCGATTGATGTGTACTAGAGAGTCTGAAGGGTGTACCGAGTATATTATATGATAATGAATATATAAATGTATTTAATATACATATATGATATCATCATATGAGATCATTTATAGTCCCAAATTTTACATAAATGAATATCATGTGAACACATTTTTGTGCCATTGCTTTCAGAAATTCAGGTTCAGTGTAGGCCTAAGTCGACTATTCACTCAATTTATAATCAAGTTTCTTCTGATAAATGTCCAATAATTACCGAACTATGGTATGATTGATACTGATGACCGACTTGACTAGGGCCAACATGGATAGTTGAGGCATATATGCTGTAATGCCAATCAAATAATCTATCGAAACCCCTAGGCCTAGGTTTATATAGGCATATGAACTCAATGGCTTTACAACTAATCCATTCCGATGTCTCATCCTAGATTACAATAACTTGATTTATAAGTAGCTGGTTATGCTGTAGACTTAGTCTAGTAATGTGATGAGGGGCTATTCGAATTAGGGCCCGAAGTCTTGAGCGTATGATAATAATTCAAATCTTGAAATTCTGCGGCCTTTGGTGCAATGTTTTGAAGGCCTACTTATGTTATCATGAATTGCAATCATATTAGATTAGACTGCATGAACTCCTGATTCTCTGTAAGTCTTGAATAACACAATAAACCTACTTTAGTTCTAAAATGCGTTTCAACTTATTTTGTGGGAAACTATCCTTTATCCAATCCTACATAGAATCAAGTAATATAATGGAAATAGAATGGAAGAATAGAAAAATATACTATATGAAGGATTGGATTCAGACACTAAACAAGTCGAGACAGATTATAAAACCAATGTATATTGAATTATTCAAGACTTACAGAAATAGTATTCATGTTGTCACTGATGTGTAGTAGGCCTAGGTCTTGAAATTCTGCGGCTCTCGGTGGGATCATGTTTGTCATAACTGTTTACTGAAATGTTAACCTAGGCCCAGGATTTGGTATGACTGTCTGTCAAAAAACATGTTCATAACCTCTAATTTCCCACCGCCAGAGTCGTTCACAGCCTTGTAGAGTTGAACTTTGCGTTCCGATTTGTTAAATTTTACCAAACACCCGTTTTCTCGTGGAAACAACACGTTTCCGGCGTTTGTTGATCTCACTTCGCGTTAGTGAATCGCGATGTGATCGAATTGTCATCTCACGTGATATGAGTACCGTCTCACAGTGAGATGAGACGATCTCATCTCACTGTTTCAAAAGTTGGTGAATAGGGGTCCTGATCATTGATAATATGCCCAATGATTATGATAATATTCCCTGAAAATGGAAAATGAATAACTACATCTTATTTAATACTAGGAAAACGCGGGATGCGCGTTGTAAGACGAGCTTAGGGGTATAGAAATCTAGAATGAAAAATAATTTGTCAACCCAATCTACATCTACAGACCTTGGATCACTCCAAACGTTCAAAAACCTTACGAGAATCAGTTATGTCACGGCCTTCTTCTTCATTCATTTCAATCGTTTTGAATTAATTAGTGACACTTGTTGCTATAGATTTAATTGGTTCCCGTAATAGCCTAAATTGATGAGAAAATGCTTTATAAATGCGTTTTTCTTCGTTATTTCTCATCCGATTGATGCGAAAAATCTCTCAAAATGTGCTTAATAGTTTCCTTTATATTCGGCGAAAATTTGAGAGGTCTTGAAAAATTTTGATTTTTCAAGTATTTTCCTCCGGGTTATTCTAATGGGGATTTTTGAAATTTCTAAAATTCATAAAAAAAAAAGTTACCACCCGATAATGCCACAAAACTATACAGATCTAAGCTAGATAAGGAACCATGACGAAAAAAAGTTTGAAGTTGATAGCTGTAGCCGTTTGACCTGTGGAGAACCGACAAAAAAACATAAAAAAAAAAAAAAACGAACACCAATTTTTTTCAGTATGTCAAATTGAATCCTCGCTAAAGCTCGTCTAATGATATTAAAATATGATGATATTTGATATTAAATTATGATGATTTCAAATTTCAATAATATTGGGATATTTTTATTGAAAATTCTGAGAAACACGTACTGACAAACTGTAAGCCCGAGTCAAGATGCATGAGGGCTTGTTTGCGGCCCAAACGGGCAAACGCAACCCTCAATGCATCTTGGCCCGAGTGATAACGCAAACGTCTGTCTTTGATCCGTTCGCCCAATTTGCTTTCACGTCGTGAAATCTCACGATATAAGTTCTCGAAGATTATTTTATTCGTATTTACTTCCTCTTCAAGAAAATCAGCTACTATAGCTTCTTGCCAAACAGAGGCTGAATATATGCATGTTTTTTGTTACTCATACACTGCCTCCATTCAGATTCAATACTAATTTACTCATCAAGTTACCATAAGATTATATTCATATCTAATTCATTAGATGAGCTTTAGCAAGGATTCAATTTGACATACTGAAAAAAATGGTGTTCGTTTTATCTTTTTTTTATGTTTTTTTGTCGGTTCTCCACAGGTCAAACGGCTACAGCTATCAACTCAAAACTTCTTGACATAATGGTTCCTCATCTAACTTAGATCTGTATAGTTTTGTGGCATTATCGGATGGTAACTTTTTGTTTTATGAATTTAAGAAATTTCAAAAATGCTTATTAAAATAATACGGCGGAATTATTTTGTTTTTTCATTTTTATTTTCAAACATAATTAATTTCGAGTGAAGTTGAGCTACATTCTGATACACATTTCTGAAAACTTTCAGCTTGATCGGGTGAGCCATTTCGAAGAAAAACCATAAAATGTGCTAAATTGGTACCACTCGAAGCAGTTTTTACCCATTTCCAACTTGGATGTCACCCAATTGGCGAATGTAGGCAAAAATTTGGCGGAAAATCGACATACCATTACTATCCGCTCGTCTAACAACGCATATATGGCGTTTTCCTAGTATTGACATTCATGCAATTAACAATGTTCCTCATTTTGTATATTTAGGCTTAACTGTGTCATCCATTATATTTATATAATTTACTCCATGATGCACCAGCCAAGCCATCTCAAGGTCATGTTAATTTCTCACATTCGCAATACTAGGAAAACGCGGGATGCGCGTTGTTAGACGAGCTTAGGGGTATAGAAATCTAGAATGAAAAATAATTTGTCAACCCAATCTACATCTACAGACCTTGGATCACTCCAAACGTTCAAAAACCTTACGAGAATCAGTTATGTCACGGCCTTCCTCTTCATTCATTTCAATCGTTTTGAATCAATTGGTGACACTTGTTGCTATAGATTTAATTGGTTCCCGTAATAGCCTAAATTGATGGGAAAATGCTTTATAAATGCGTTTTCTTCGTTATTTCTCATCCGATTGATGCGAAAAATCTCTCAAAATGTGCTTAATAGTTTCCTTTATATTCGGCGAAAATTTGAGAGGTCTTGAAAAATTTTGATTTTTCAAGTATTTTCCTCCGGGTTATTCTAATGGGGATTTTTGAAATTTCTAAAATTCATAAAAAATAAAGTTACCACCCGATAATGCCACAAAACTATACAGATCTGAGTTAGATGAGGAACCATGACGACAAAAAGTTTGAAGTTGATAGCTGTAGCAGTTTGACCTGTGGAGAACCGACAAAAAAACATAAAAACAAAAAAAAAAAAAAAAAAAAAACATAAAAACGAACACCAATTTTTTTCAGTATGTCAAATTGAATCCTCGCTAAAGCTCGTCTAAAAATATCCGTTCAAGTCATTTTGTGAGAATATTTATTACAAATATTGAAACTTTTCCATCATCTATTGTTAATTATCACAATATAATCATATAGTTTACTTCTCTGTGATACTTCTTTGGAGATATGTTTATTCTTCGTTTTCAAACAAGACAGTGTGGGTTTCAAATTGGTTCAGCGGAAGAGCAGTCAGTACGACCGAACTTCGCCTATGAATATGAGACATATTTTTTTTTTAACTAGGAAAACGCGGGATGCGCGTTGTTAGACGAGCTTAGGGGTATAGAAATCTAGAATGAAAAATAATTTGTCAACCCAATCTACATCTACAGACCTTGGATCACTCCAAACATTCAAAAACCTTACGAGAATCAGTTATGTCACGGCCTTCCTCTTCATTCATTTCAATCGTTTTGAATTAATTGGTGACACTTGTTGCTATAGATTTAATTGGTTCCCGTAATAGCCTAAATTGATGGGAAAATGCTTTATAAATGCGTTTTCTTCGTTATTTCCCATCCGATTGATGCGAAAAATCTCTCAAAATGTGCTTAATAGTTTCCTTTATATTCGGCGAAAATTTGAGAGGTCTTGAAAAATTTTGATTTTTCAAGTATTTTCCTCCAGGTTATTCTAATGGGGATTTTTGAAATTTCTAAAATTCATAAAAAAAAAAGTTACCACCCGATAATGCCACAAAACTATACAGATCTAAGTTAGATGAGGAACCATGACGAAACAAAGTTTGAAGTTGATAGCTGTAGCCGTTTGACCTGTGGAGAACCGACAAAAAAACATAAAAACAAAAAAAAAAAAAAAAAAAACAAACATAAAAACGAACACCAATTTTTTTCAGTATGTCAAATTGAATCCTCGCTAAAGCTCGTCTAATTATCTACATTTTTTATAATTTATAATTGGTGTTAATCATTTGTGTCAATATTAATTCACAAAAACAGCATCGAGTTTGAGAATACCTGTCACCAGTATTTGAAATTTAAATTTCAAAAAGCTGTTCTTTTTTTGTTCAAAGTGAGGTTAGTTTAGGTTTGAATTGAGTTTAGTCTAGTCTGTCTGATAATCCTTGTCAACTCTATAGGCTACATTTTCTCTGGAATGCACAATAATTTTCAAAATTCTGTAAAAAATATGGAAATATATATACTTTCTGATGATTTTTTCTTCTGCATTTCTACCTTTTTTTGAAAAACCAATTTTTGGGAATGAAGGAAAATGATAACGGCCCTGAATACGTTACACCAAACCGTCGATATTTCCTCATACCAGCGTAGTCTTGACAGGGCCGGCTCGTGTAGTTTTTGTGCCCTGGGCGACATGAGTATAGATTTCATAAATTTGAGGGCGAAGCTTGAGATGGCACGCGATCCTGGTTTTCCACTCACTTCACTCAAATTCCACTCAAGATATGATTTGTAGTGATTTGTGGAGTTTTCATGTGGGTTCAGTCAACTTCAGTGCTGTTGAAATGTGTTTCCAATCATCGAAACCGTTCTGATCTAGAGCACTGCTCAGTGCTCTTGCAATGCGTACTTTTGTCAAAAATCTTGCAGCAACTAGGCAAAAAAAACCTGTCTGATTTCCCTGAATAGATTAACCAACGGCAATGGTAACTTTCATCATTTGTCAAACGCCTCTTACAGTAAAATGAAGAAAAACTACGAAAAACTACTAATTTTTGCGCCCCTGGAAATGTTGCACCCTGGGTCGCCCAGCCCACGGGCCGGCCCTGAGTCTTGGGTTCCACTAATTGACGCCGTTTTTCTCTTGTGCTTGTAGGGAAGAACCTCTACAACAACGAGCATGTAGCGATCAAGATGGAACCGATGAAGTCGAAAGCGCCACAGCTCCACCTCGAGTATAGGTTTTACAAACTATTAGGGTCGCATGGTAAGTCGAATCGTCAATCGTCCTTACCAAGATGTATCGAGGCTACCCTGGTGGTTTCACTCTGCTCAAATTTTTTTTTTCATGATTACTGTCCTTGAACCTACCGATTGCTGCTCTACCTAGTGTTAAATATGACCTATGAGTCATAATGCCTTCTATATACCTCAAATATTTGCATACAACATGCAGTGCATATTGGCATCCAAGATGCAGTGGAAATAAACAAATGCGCTAGGTTTATATACAAAACATTCACTGATGATGCAAAATATTTGCATATAACATGCAGTGCATATTGGCAATTGGCATCCAAGATGCGGTGGAAATAAACAAATGCGCTAGGTTTATATAAAAAAAAATTCACTGATAATGCAAAATATATAAATACTTTTTGGGGGGGGGGGGGGGGGGGGGGGGACGACTTCTCACACGATTTCGATTACATATATCGTTACTCCCGATATAACGTAAGTTATTATGATTCACTTCACAATTTAAAAACCGGTACAGGGTAATACCCTGTAACAAATAATTTTATCCCATTATCTACATTTCACTTTACAAAAGACTGTTGTAGACAGCCTAACAGATGAAAACATAATTTGGCTTGTATCTTTGAACCAAGTCAGTTCCTTGTATCACTACCAGATTATCGGGATCTAGGTTCAGGATTGGTAGGTTCAGAGATTTCGACGGTAAATTGGTAACGGTACTTATTTTCAACGTTGGAGGAATGGAGACTTTAGCCACCATAGAAGACCATCAATCCAATGCAGTCCTTGATGCATCTTGATCCAAACATTTGTTTCTATACTTGCATCCACAAAGAAGGTTGGCTACCAACTGAATTATTACCAGCTCACAAGAACTCGAGTGATCGTAGAGAAACTCAGTGTAACGTGGAACATGTCACAACGCTCATGAAGTGTATACTTGTTTTCGTAATCGTAAATCTCGGCCTAATATTTGTGTGTAGTATGTTGGTAGACGACCTTCTTACATGGATATACGTGTACCAACAGCACTGGCTTAAAGTGTATTATACAAATTAATAAATTTATTGCCAAATTTAAGAAATTCTGGTAATTGTATTCAACCTCAATGCTACTTTGGCGATTAAACCTTTCTGAAAGATGCAGTTTCTTATCGTAAACTTGGTCCTAAACTATAACTTCGTCATATAACTAGGGCCAATACTAATGTATAACATTGATATTTGTGTTGGTGTGTTGGTACCAAGACCACCTGTTGTGGATGCAAGTATACCAGTAATCGTCCATTAGAGAACTATCTCGGGTGAGACTGCAAACATTTGTCATGTCCCTTCTTCGAAAAGAAATAATGTGAAAATGAAATGCTTCGTCTTAAGGGTACAGGGTTTCTATACTAATATCCACGAGGAAATAATATCCACGAGGAAAGAAAGTCGTCTGCCAACTGAATAATTGTAAAAACTTGAGTAATTGAATAATATCACGGCAGGTTCAATGATATAATGCAAGCTTGTGAAAGATGTAGTTGAATTCTTCAAGTGAATCTTGTCCTGAAAGATCTCGACACCCTGAAAAGACAACAACTGTACAAGTATTATGGTGATATTTGTGTTTCTTATGTTGGTAGACGACCTTCTTTCGTGAGTACAAGTATACATCAAATCGCAGTGATGAATGAGTGATGGTCTTTTGCAGCTTTCATCAACGGTCATATTTCACCTATTTGTGTTGTTTACTGGCCGAGCGAAAGATTGATTACCGATGATTACTTCTACTTTCTAATGTTGATCTGCGTTGCGCTGGTTTTGTCCTCCCGAGCCTGTATAGTAATGGTCTGTGTGATCGCCATCCAAGTCAAAGCTGACCTGTACTTGAAAGTACGTTCAAAAAGAGCAAAAAAAATGTATACGGGCCTGTCATGACATGTAGAGATGATTCCGTGCTACGCGGTGCTGAAAACTAAATAGGTAGAGACATGTAAACATGGTTTCCTATTTTTCATTGCATATTTAATTTAAATAGTAGTAGGGCCTACCATACTTTGGTGCAAGCTTTATTTTGAAACCTTATGTTTTGTAACGTTCTGTTGAGTAACAACTGAATGGTACCAGTAAAACCATTATATAACGTACAATAGCATATGAAGAAAAGCAAACACCCCAATTGATACTTTCATGAGACTGCTGACTACCTTAGGGTTAAGCCTACGCCTCCTCTGCCACCTCAGTGCAAATGCACTTTGGTTTTCTAAATTTCTGAACAAATTTCACCCTTCTACGCCTCAATGGATATACTGGTATATCATTTTTCGAAAAATAGCATCTATGACGCTTTTATTCCGAATAAAGCTTCTGTATCGCCAGTACATTTAAATATAGCGGATTCAGACGTTAGTAGCGCTTTGTCGCCTTTTCAAAACTATGATCAAACAACATCAAATGTACTGAAACATGATGAAAAACATGTGTGAATTCACTTTTGGATTTCATTGCTTTTATAGCAATCACCATTTTTACATTTCTCTACTATTATTAGTTAGGCTTCTTTCAAGTGATGTCACACATTTCATACAAATTACCTTTTCAGATCACAACTTCAGTACCTAGTAGTTTGTTAGCAAGCTACTTTTCTAGTTGCTATGGCAATCTGACAAATGTGCCATCTCCCTCTTGAACCTAAAAACACTACGTACATGGTAGTCCAACATTGAAAACTCGAAACCAACCTACGCAACCATATTTCAAATTCTTTTTCAATATATTTTTTTTTATTTAATTTCACATCGTGTAGCATGGGCTTCATTCAAAATCTCTGTGCTGGAAAAATGATGACAAATGAAATTACCACCCAGCAGACTTGCCCCAGTTTCCATTTATTGAATCTACAACAAATTGCATTTGGCGCTCTATTTTAAAAGACATCACAATCCTGAAACTAGATTTTATTGGATGTTGACGATATTTATTTCTCTATTTTTAGAGAGAAATCTCCTCAATCTCAGAAATTAAAATTAATCCAAGTTTTTGGTCCTCCAGAGACCATGCATGAGTCATGACTCATAACATGCATTACCGATTCTGTATAGAAAAAAAGGCCTAAACAGAATCAAGTAAATGTCTATGTCACAACTCGGAAAAAGGTCCTCCGGGTCCTAGACAAAATATAATTTGAATCATAATTTCTGGAATTGACATGATAATTTCTAGTTTGCCTTGAAATTATAGAAGTAAATACTAGTATTGTAATTATTAATTAAAATCTAGTTTGAGGGTAATGATGTCCTTTAATTAATGTTACATGAAGTTCGTAAATGTATGGTGTACTCTATTACCATCTCTGTTGAGTCGGAGTCAGGTCACAACCAAATTGATCACTTTTGCGATTGTGCAATTTACACATTTTTCGCTCTGATGTGTGGTTTACATTGATGTGCTGAATAATGAATCTAGTAATCTACTTTGCTTCTAATTATATAATTTTAATCTGAAGAAGTGAGCCCAAGTATCTCTACAAGTAAGACAATTGATGGTTTCGATCCCCTACCTGTGGAAAATGTTAATCCCTAATCAATTAATTGATTGACAATCTAGTTCATCCCTTGTGATTCGCCATAGCAACGTTATTGGATTAAGATGATACCCAATCAGAATAGAATACGACTGGGATTTGGATGAAGGCATTCTGTGTCAACCAGACCTGTGTTGTAATCAATGCAGTCGATGAGGATTAGATTCATGGGTGTGGCACGCCTTCTCGTCGTTCAACTTGTAACGATCTGTAAACTTGCGGTCACATAGGTTGACCGAGTCGGATTAAAATTCTTTCTGAAGAAAATTGACTGACATGTGCACTAAAACTAGCAGACAGTATGCATACCCACAGTCTTTTTATTTAAAGATTCTTTTTCAATTTCAATTTTGGGAGTAGAAAGGTTTTATGTGACGGCAATTGTGTATATTTTGGGCAAATTTCAACCGTCAATTACGCAAAACCTACTCAACGGATTGTTACTCCAAATTATAGAGTTCCAAATTGAATGGTTGTCAGTTTGGGTTGAAGTTGAAGTGGTCTTGAGTTGAATCTTTTTCTAGATGTCGATCATGGCACCTAGAAAAAGTTTGGTCTGATCAACTTTGCCTTGGGCCTACAACCTGTGCAGCTTGCACAAGAGGAACAATCTAATGGAGAAAGACCTGATTTAGATCAAATGGAAATTCTTGCCCCAATAAAGCCCATCCAATAAACAAAATTTCATTTTATTGTCTTCCATGGAAATAATTTCCAACATTCAGTTCTCACAGAGCTACCCTTGTTGGCGTGACACATAACGTCATAGTCGGACCATAAAATGTCTTCTCGTATGTATATATATCTAAGACTCATTCTACATTTTTCCATTCCATGTTATTAGATTTCTATCACAATTTACATGGAAAACAAAAATTATTTCTCAATGGAAAACGGTAATAATTGCCCTTCTAGCTCAATCAACTAACGTTCAGCTTTGAACATTGGTCTTCATAAGTATCGTTAATCTCATTTGGCTCATTTGTGCCACCAAATAATCTAGCTATTGGTGGGTTCATTGAGCAAACAATAATCAATCAATAGAAAAATGATATTTTAATTGTTTAAATGTCTGCTAACATATTCAAATTGTGATTGTGGGCTTTGGTAGCCAGATCAACTTTACAAAGGGAGATAGTATTTGTGATGGTTGTCTTGGAAGTATTGTTGACAATACATTGCCTGGGTCCAGTAAGCGAAAAATATGTTCAATACAAATTATGTTTATGATAAGTCAATATGATGTTAGGGTAGTCAATTTGGTGGAGCACTTTGAAGCCCTTAGTGATGATTTGTAGCTTCCCTCCTTTGCTCAGTCAGCTAAGGAACCGCTTTAGAAACTGAAGTCAAGGTTGGGTGTGGGTTTGAGTTCTGCAAACTTCTGCAACCTTACAAACTTGCAAACTACAAAGTTCTGTAAACGTCCTTCTGCTTATCATTACTTCATTGTTTTATTATCACCTGCTCATTTGTACCCACTTATAACCTAGCTGTTGGTGAGGTCGTTAGGCAAACAATATCATCGTGATAATTTGTACATGAACATAATTTCGCTAACTCAAAAACTCGGGGCAAATGAATATCGTCAACAATTCCTGCCAAATTTGGCCTGTCAGGAGACCTTCCGCACTTGTTTGACAGTGATGAATGAGAGTGACCCTCCCCCACACCAGCTCACCTCAGAACAGCATGATGTGTGTGATTCTTCTAGAAGGTGTACCGCGCGTCTACCACATCGGCACGTGCGGCGGCCGCTACAACGCACTCGTCATGGAGCTCCTCGGACCCAGCCTAGAAGATCTCTTCGTCATTTGTGCTCGACGTTTTACGTTGCGAACGGTACTCATGATTGCCATGCAGCTAGTAAGTCGAGCAGCGAGCCGCAGTACTGTGTTCATGTCTGTGTTTATCAAACCAGTAAACAGTCGTTTGACTTCGAAGACTGACTTACGTTTTGATAATCCCTCGGCCGTCGCAGTGTCCGAGTTGCATTTCATTCTGACGCGGTGCATACGTCAGGGGCACCTCGATACTCTGACAAGCGTTCAGGAGAGAAACTGTTGAGTTACGTAGTTCAACATTGACTGTGTTTATCGCAGAGCTGGGAAACGTTTTGGCCAAGTTGACCATGCTTGAAATGGTTCAAACATTGCAATGTACGTGGTGATTTTAAGAAAAATTGTTCCAATTCCAATGCGGTTTATAAAGCGATTTGGCTCTGTCCAATACAGGGACATGCCTGCAACTCTAGCCAATTTCAAGGCAATGTGAATAAACAATATTTTCCAATTTCCAATCTGTTTTGACCGCAACATTTTGAAAACATATCAGGCTATATCGATTTGGCCAAACCATTCTCCATCTATGCAGAAACATAGAAATTGTTTTCAACTCCACCGTCAATTGTGTAGTGCAAGATAAGCATTAACATTGTATGTATCACCCTCTCGTTGTTGCCCTGCTGTAAGAATGAAATGTCTCGCACACCGAGCCGGCCGAGTTTGTTGTTTTGCGTGTTGTTGCGTGTTTTACTGAAACGTGAGCGGCGACAGCAGAAGCAGGAGGAGGGGAAGGGGGGGTCGCACAGCAATTGCTCCTCTCTAACCGAATCAGGCTTTTCCCTCACCCATCCCCTCCCCCTCCACCCCCAATCGGCCCCTGCTCTCGCCGCTCCTCTGTGCTCCTCTTAGAACATGTTTTTGATACTTGCTTGTATAATATGATTACGACTTATTAACCCTGCAGTCACGCCTCGTCCGTCAGTAGTTACGGTACGGTTGCGCTAGTTGAATTGGGTTACTAGGGGGGAATTGAAAATATTCTGACGTGGTGTAATTACGATGATTACAGATGTGAGTTCTGGGACGGGATATTCATGAGCTGTTGTTAAACGGTGTTGCAAAGTGTTTCTCTGCCATAAGGTGGTGATATCTATAGTCAGACTAGCTCTGTCCCCGTCAGTTTTAAATCGTAGTAGTATGAGAAGTCTATGTGATAGTAGGATCAGGCCTAAACCTTCTTCGGACAGATTCGATTAATAATTGATTCTCGATGCTATTGGTTTTTAGCCTGTTGATGGAGTAATTAAATGATGCATGTGGATCTGCCAGGTATTTTAGTCGCTCTTCGTCAATTAATATCGTCCGAGTATGTGATGGGATGGAATTTCTTGATAGATGGAATCTTTGCCTATTAGGTGTAGTACTCTCTTTCTCTCTATTCTCTAGCTTTAGGTTAAACATAGATACCTCGATGTGACAGACCTCTCTTTCTCTGTACTATCGCTATCCGCCATGTTTGTCTGTAAATAAACAAGCCTATACCCGCTCTGCTTCGCCGCACGCTTTTAATACATGAAAAAACGCAACACTCCGAAACACAAAAAAAATGAATGATTATTTTTTTGTCTTCGCCTACTGATGTGTTATGTTTGTTTTGTCCACTCCCTCATTTTTTCACCGTTCCGAATTACCCGTTGCTCCTGTCACCGTATCCCTCCTTGTACACTTATAGACGGCATCCCCGAAGTCTTCTACTTTGGCCCGTGCGGCAAATACAACGCGTTAGTCATGGAACTGTTAGGGCCCAGCCTCGAGGATTTGTTCGACCTTTGCGGGCGAAGGTTTTCACTCAAGACCGTATTAATGATCGCCACGCAACTAGTAAGTACCGGTGCGATCGGAAGAGTTTTTCGCGCGCTGCTGCTGGCCGCGAAAAACTGTTGCATCTGACACGATACATGTTTGCTCGTGTATTACTTGCTATACACGGTCGTTCCAGATCATGCATGGGAAATATAGGTGTGAGACCGAGACCTACTCGAATATTTGATGCCATATCCATTTCATTTATAAATGTGCCCATCAATCATGGTTGCATGATTTCAGTATAAAAATGAAATAAATATCCAACTTATCGTATTTGTTGCCCTTCGAGGTTCTTGGTACATTGGGAAGCGCTCCTGAAACGAAAATTGTCTAGTATTGGTGTGGCCCATAGTGAACGTTTTACTGACATTTAAATTAATGCTGTGAATAAAGACATTTTCTCTATAGATAAAAGTTCAATATAGAATTGAACTATACTATAGTCTTTCAAATGTTATCATATGTCAGCCTCTAATAATGAGAGCATTTAAATATCACATTTCCATCCAATTGTTGGCCTTTTGTTTGAGTATATATATAACATCTTTGTTGCAAAATGCAAACATCACTAATTTGCATCTACCACAATTCTTTTCACAATGTATCTCTGGTACATTCCTACATAACCTTGACATTGTCTTCCGCTGTACGACATGACTGTATGGGATTACCTGGTTCACCTGCATCCTTCGATTCCTCCCTCCGCACACGCACAAACGCACAGTCACACACACACCAATCGGATACCGGGTTCACCGAGAGATGATACCTCTGGTTAATTCATCGAGGACTACGCGCAGGCGTCAAGTTGCTTTCAGCACGCCGCGTTCACCTTGATTGGAGACACTCGGGGTAGCATAATGCACGCGTGAGGAAAATGCGGTGCCACAGAAAACCCAAGCGATTCCAAAAACGGGACAATCTGACCGCAAAAATAGTTGAAAACCGATTCCAGTATCAGTCGCTAAAAAAAACATCAGTAAGCTTTGGTGCACCTACATATTTTTTTAAAACAATAGCAGTATGGGGTGGATCAGAACCGTGACCCTTTGACTCCGAAAGCAGACAACGTTCTACCACTAGACGACGGTTTGTTGCTGAAATAACGATATTTTAAAAATCATTTGACAGGCATCACCCACGACATCACCTTAGTTTCATTGACTACGTCTCTAACTATGGTACTGTACCCACAAAACACGATATTGCTGAAAGTAAATTGTATTTTGTATTCAGTCAGTTTTATTATAATCTTACTCAGAATTAACAAGGCTATCTAATTGAAATGGTGGTGTTAATTATGAGTGACAGCATATTGAGTAGATAGTTTAATCTTTAAGAAGTACTATATTTTGCTTTTCATATGCTTTCAAATTGGCACTCAGTACTTTGTAATGTGATGTGTCTAAAATATTCTTACATAACTTCTTATATAAATTGTTCCTTTCTCTTCGCTTGCCAAGTCCTCTGACAGTAGGCCTAATCTAATCTCAGGCTCAAAAAACACGATTTTATAATATTTATATAATTTTAGAGGTAAAACTGACACTGCAGTCACTTCATCATCCTTTTTCATGCAACAGTACAAAATTGAACAATTTTAATCCAACTTTATCGAATAAATCGGTAATATAGGCCTACATTAAAATTGAAAACCTTGTCAATTCATTTGAAGTCGTGTAATGATGTTAATCTTGAGGATTACCCGTAGGCAACTGTCGTCTAATACCCGAGTATTTATAAATATTGAACTGTATTAATACATTATTACATGATTACATTTTCTATTTACTATAATTCAGGCTCAAAAGTTTGTTCCTGTTTCTCAAAAGTGATCAGTTTGTTGCAGTTGGATTGGGTAGATGTTTGCGAAACCAATTATGACCAACTATTACAGTAGGCCTATATGAAAAATCTCTGTGCATTGCTTACGTACACTTGCCGTCATAAAATGTGATCGACCAAGTCAAGGTAGCATGCGCTTTGAGAATCTACTGACGTTATACGCAGAAGACAATATATATATATATATATATATATATATATATATATATATATATATATATATATATATATATATATACGTACCACGTGAGTCGATGAAAATATCAACGATAAAATATGCACAGTTCGGGAACACTGAAACCGATCGTTGGGTAAATGACTTTGTCGAATCCAAGTTTTCGAAAAGATTTATTTATATTGAAATTGAAATTTTGGAAGTTGAATTTTATGTGACTTTGAATCATCTCAACAGCATATTACTTACTGCTTCATGCTTTCTATCGCTGAATGATAGTTTATCAAACAACCTAACACATTAACCGTGCAGAATAATTTGAAAATGAACGATAATCCACTACTAACGTATTTGTGTCAACTTGAATGTTTAACTACCCGAACTTGAATTTTAAAATTCATCCAATCTTATCATTGTAGCGAAATGATGAAAATGTCCATCAAGATGCTCCCCCATTCAGCCCAAGCACTGCTTTAGAAACTGGAGTCAAGGTGGATGTGGGTTCGAGTCCTGCATAAGACGTGTGTGTTTTTAAACTTTATTCATACGTTTTCATACGTTGTACCCCCGTATAACTTGACTGTTGGTGGGGCTGTTGAGCGATCAGTCCCTTTAATGAAATGTTTTACACAAAGTTGGTCCGTTGACTTTGTTGACAGCGCAACATGATAACTGGTACTATCACCTTCACTATGTATGTGCCCAAGGCTGCTGCAGGCACTGATTTCAGGATCAAAGTCTTTACTTTGACCGTGAATCTTATCTGTTTCATAACGAAACCAGTACAATAGCTACCAAAATTGATTAACATTCAAAACATTTTTCTATTGGATTCACAAAATAATTGTTGGTATCAAAAATTGCATTGTGGGGAAGGTCGTCTGCCAACTGAATACAGTGAAACCTCTATCCATCGTTTTTCAAGGAAAATGAAACCATCCATGCAGGAAAACAATCCATCCAGGAAAATTTAATATTGATTTAATGGGAGTGTAGTGAGAAAAAATGAATGGTACAAGCAGGAAAACGGTGAATCCGGGAACGATGCATATAGGTTTCACTTTAGTTGTAGATTCATCAGTAATTTTAGAGACACTCACGCAGCCTTGAAATATCCAATTCTCTTGAAAGATTGTGACTAGGTATTGCAAAGTCCATTTTGCCTTATTCTGAGAGTTGGTGAAATTGAATAGCGTGGTGATTACAACACCTAACTGTCGGTTGAAACTGTTTCCACGCTTGTAATTCCTGCCTCATGTTGTGTCTCTAGACTATCTAATGATAGAAGATCTCCAATAAATTGAATAATCTCGAATATCTTGATGTCCAATAGAATATCTTGTCACAAAAAATCTTGGACCCTTGGAATACCACGGCGATACATTACAAATATAACGATTATATTTATTTATCTGATGTTGGTAGACAATTGCCTATTCTTCTGTGCCCGGTCTCACATAGAGTCCTATCTTTGGGACGTCAACTTGGGACCATTTTACTGCCTTATATTACCAATATTGGTAATATTGGTCCAATATTGGTCTTAAGTTGGGACCATTTTACTGAGTTAGGACCAATATCGGTCTAAACTTGAAACGTCTCTTTGGAGATAGGACTCTTTGTGAATCTGGGCCCAGGGTTATAATCAAATGACTAAATATAAAGGTTCGAAATAGCAACATTCAATACAGTCACAAAATGGTCAGCATTATTATTTAGAAGTACTGAACTTTCGTGTTTTAATTTTTTCTAGAGGTACAGACACAGAAGAAATGCGTACAGTTTTGAATGTATTGAAATTACTCCTATTTCCATCAAACTTGCATTCTTATGTCTCGTACCATTCAAAAATTGTGACGAACTAACTGGTTTGTTGAGATTATCGGCAGACTGACCGCCTCCTTTTATACACGTTTTTCATCTGCTCGCCTCACGAAGAGAAGGGAAATGTTACATCGTGCGATGTTCTCTCCAGATTGAGCCTGGTGAAAATGTAGTCGTTTAATATCACCCAGTGGGCTGGAAATGAAGCTAACGTTGTGCCAATGCACTGATTTTCATTTTTCTCCGACGACTCCCATTCGCTCATACTTTCTGCCTGCTCTCTTACCTAACCGAGACTACTATTCGTTCGAGAGGAGCAATGTAATGACCATCTCTAGCATTAGTTGGTGACAGATATACGTTCTAATCAGCCGAGTTCCCTCTCCTGCCTCTCGACACCATGAAGCACTAATGTCACGTCTCAAAGCTCATTCACAACAGAAATTAGCAGTACATCTATGTTTTCTAAGCTATTGGCAAGAAAATTTTTGCAATTAAGAACAGCCGATTGGGATTGCTTGTCTACAGCAGCAGGTAATACCAGTGTCGGCTAACTTTTCACATTGTTTGCAATCTGTAGTCTACTAGGCCTGTGCTTACAACTATGTAAAATCGTGAGAAAGGTTTGGAGTTTGCAATCAACGCTCCTACGACTAAATTCCCTGGATTGCATGTTGTCGTACACGGGGAATAAAATATCATTACCATATGCAAACCTTACTTGTCAAGTTGATTCCTAATTACTTTTGTGAATGGCCCTTTGATCGATCCCTTTTTTTGACTCTCGCTTTTCAATGGTATGTTGAAAGTCGATCACCTGTTGAGTTGTCATATTCCTTCTTGTTATTTATCGTATAGTCGATTAGCTCAACTGACACTTGAACGCACTATTGAAACACCAGGCAAGCAGCTTACAAACTGTAGTCTCAACTTACACATTTATTCATTCATTTGTACTCCACATGCATTATGTATGTATGTACGTTGTAGATTGGTGGCAAAGATCTTAAAACTGGATAACATTTGATTCACATGAACAAAATCTCAAAATAACTTAACGTAAATATAATGGAGCTATGCTTAACTGCATAAGGAATAGAAACAGTTTTTAAAGTATTTTTTTATGAAAAGATCAATCTGACAACATCTTCATGAAATCTCTTGGGCCTACAACTAATTCGACAGTTTTACATTTTTCTCGATTCAATATCTGCCATTCTCTCCTATTCTAGTTCTGAAAGTATCCAATATATCTTCTCGATTCATTAACTGTTTGTGGCTTGTGTTTTATGACTATAAATACCACAACAGTCTTGTATTTCACTTGATATTTTGTATCCAGTTGTCCCCCCCCCCCCCCCTCTTGACAATGTCACTGTTTCCGTTGTATTTTGCGCACTGATGACTTTCGTGAACCTGTCTGAAGTTTTAAAATAATATTTGTAAAAAGTTTCTGCCGAGCTTCTCGCAGCTTAGTTCTTTCATTCAAATTGGCAACTTTCCCATATTTATTTCTACAGGATTTACTCTAATCTTGTTGTCAGATTTATCAGCCACTTTGCTTGGTTTATACTTATTTATGCACTGCTTTGTGAGATTATATCAGGAATCCTTAGAAAATAGCCCACAAGTCTGTTCATAGCCACGTCATAGACGCTTGCTGTCACATGAACCGTACCTTGGAACAGAAGAAAAAATTATATACTTCAGAAACAAAACCTGCGTCAAAAATGAGCTTGAAATTAACAATACCCCCACCACCACACACACACACACATGCACGCACACAAACAAACACACACCAGGACCCCAATTCCTGAGATAAATGAGATGTGAGAAAAATTAAAATGAGTGAGAAAACGATTATCTCACTTAAAATGGCCGATTGTTAATGGTAAATCGACCATTTCAAGTGAGATAATCGTTTTCTCACTCACTTTTATTTTTCTCACATCTCATTTATCTCAGGAATAGGGGTCCAGACCAGAATAGAAAATGGTATCAGTTTTAAAAGAATTTGTGAAGCCAATAATTTTGTGAACATTTTTTTTTCCAAGTTCAAGTATGGATAAAATCGATCTTGTGCTTATTTTGTAATTGGTACAATTGTTTTTAAAAACTCTCTTGTCATTTTCACTCCTCCGTGCATGAAATAGGTGCGCTTGATCTATTCTTGAGGTGTAGTGAAGCAAGAACTCGGCTGATCGGAGAAGTGCATGAAACAGCTTGGTGTCCCGCTTGATGACAATGCTTGATATTGTGTTTGATGTTTTTACACTTCTTTTCACAAAAGACGAATGTCATTTACCAACCAGAAAATGTGAAAACTTTGGTAATTACATGTAATCTTGCAGCAGTTTTAGAGATTTTACGCTTGAGAAAGAAAAACTTGGCTGCGTTGCTTGTAAAAATCAATGATCGATGATTGTAAATACGTTGTGAAAAATCGTGATGCCTGGAAATTAGCACCTCGCTCTACAAATATAACGGTGATATTTGTGTAGCTTGGTATGTTGGTAGATGACCGTCATTTTTTTGTGGATCAACGTTAAGAGAATGGGATTTATATTGTATGGTGAGGAAGGTAGCTCCAAGAATAGACTCCTTATTTATTCTGTATTATTTAAAAAATGATTTTTTTTCTCATCAACATTTAAAACCAGATGTAGGCCACTTCTCACTGTTTTCCAATTGAAGCTCAATGTGGATGAGCTAGTTCTACCGTTTTGAAGCGGCGCTTCTTAGTTGTTTTAAGACTACAAGGTGGTCTTCTTACCAATATTCGGAAATGATTCGAAAATATAACGCAATATTGAAAATTGATTGCTTTTATGAATCAAATTAATGGTGTGTGTCGTATTTGCTCTAGGTAGATGAATGACGCAATTAATTGAATCCATATATAACGTAGAGCATTTCACATATTAGTACTCCATAACCCCCTTCCCCATTGCTACATTTCATTCATTCAATTTTCCTTGATTAATTTCAGTATTGAATGAGTCCCTAGTAATATATAGGGTAGGTCTACTCAGAACGTACATGTGTCAAAGCACTCGCTGAAGTCAGAGTCTTTTCACGGTGATTGAAAAGAAGCCTTACATTTCGATTAAAACATAATTATTGTATTTGATTCATAAATCATAAATGACGTTCATGATGGAAGCAAAAAAGCTCTTGAAAGGAACTGAAAAAGTTTGAGTGAAATACTTCAGTACTTGCACACGTCTTATCACTACTCCAGTCAAACTAAGTTTTAGCCTCAAACAAATTCTAACAGAAAATTTTTTCGTCGAATTTTGATTGCCCTATAATTTTAAATCGAATCCAGAAGAGTTTGCTCAAATCGGAGTCGCCATTTTGTTTTTAATCGAATTTTCATGAAAATCTTATTCATTTTTTATTCGCCGTTTTGTTAGTGAGTCACATTCCCACATCTTATTTTAAAATCACGACAAAAATGTTTCACATGCCATCAAAGTGAATTAGAATAATCGCACGAAAATTGCTATGATTTTGTGATTAAATTTAAATTAATGCCAAATTTCATTAATCAGATCTCGTGAACAGGGCTTGGAAGTTAAAAATGTAAACTCAACGAAATCTCATTTAAATAATTATACGTGACTGCTACATGTAAAGTTTGCTCAAATTGAGGCAGCCGTTTCAAAATCAATTTTTGGGAAATAATCAATTTGATATAAATAGCTGGCCATTATCAATGTATTGTCAATTGTTTTTGAACATCATTAACAATAAATTCGTTATATAATAAAAATACATAATTGAGATAATTTTACTACAAATTGAATTAATTTTAAATTAAATTTGGATGAATATAATTTTGTGAAATAGGCTGTGGAGAGCAAGCGGTGAGTGGTGAATATCTCAATTGAACGGTGAAGTCATCTTGTAATTAGGCCTATATGAAACGACTGGCGAAGAGTAATTGCTGAAATCAATGCTTAATTGAAAAAATTGCATATATAGTCAATATGTGGGAAAAACATTTTTTACGTGTTTGAATCCTCGATTTTCCCAGGACAGACACATCTGTGTAACAACAGAAAAAAATATAACTGATTATTCAATGTCAATAATCCAATGTTTTTATAAACTCATTTGTTATTTTTTTATATTGGGTTTTAACGACGCACTATAATGATTACTAAGATCTATTGGCGTCGGAACTCATTTGTTATCTTGCAATTTGATCTAGAAATGTTTCAAATTTGAAATCTGAAGCACGCACTTGGAAATGGTCGAGCATCAAGCCCAAGCTCCAGCTATAAAGCAATTGTACATCCGTTTTTAGGACGTTTGTGGGAGAAGCGTTAATCAAAGCGTTAATCAATCAACCATGCATTGAGTGGGCCGAATGAGACTCAGATTGCCTCAGCAGCTAATGAAAATGCAGGATTACCATGAAAGAACCACGGAAATGGCGTCTCTTTGGCAATAGTAGGCTTATAAGTGTCGCAAAATATGTTTTACATGAAAAAAACACAATTGATATCCTGATATCTAATATCCACGGGGCAATTATGTGCAATACACATGGTATCAACGAAAAATCCTTCTTATGTGAGAAAAAACGTAAGATATGTCTGTCATTTGAACAACAAAACCCAGAGTTGGAGCAAAGTAAAGCACTGAGCTATGTTTAATTCATTTCGTTGGGCTTACCGACGCGATGTAATGATAACTTGAATCTATTGGCTTCGAATGTATGAATAATGAGATAATGAGATAAGGTCTCTTGGGCAATGGGAAGGATAGTGAGAAGCAAGCGATCGTGTCCTAGACTACAGAGGGAAGCCACGGGAAAACCCATTGTGAAGATAGGCGGTGGCGGGGATCGAACCAGGTCCGCTATGTCATTTTCCTAGCGGATCGCATGAGAGAGCGCGTTAGCAACTGAGCTGCATGTGCTGGTAACACACACACACACACAAACACTGTGTCAAAGCAAAGCATCCACTGCTCCAGTGCTTCTCCTAAAAACGTCGATTTAGATTGTTAGGGATGAACAAGCTTAATTGCTCAAGCTTGGGCTTGATGCTCGACCATTTCCAAGTGCGTGATTAAGATTTCAAATTTGAAACATTTCTAGATCAAATTGCAAGATAACAAATGAGTTTATAAAAACATTGGATTATTGACATCGAATAATCAGAGTTATATTTTTTCTGTTGGTTCACAGATGTGTCTCTCCTGGGAAAATTGAGGAATAAAACACGTATAAAATGTTTTTCCTACATATTGACTATATATGCAATTTTTTCAATTAAACATTGATTTCGGCAATTACTCTTCGCCAGTCGTTTCATATAGGCTAGGGTGACCATCCGTCCCGGAAAACCGGGATTGTCCCGGTTTTCTACCTCTTGTCCCGGTGTCCCGAAAGAAGATTTCGGGACACCTAAATGTCCCGGTTACGTCGCAAGAGTAAAATTGTTCTATTTTTGGCGACAATAAATGTAATTTAAGTATTTACAATGCCATGAAGAATTTGTTTCTTTGAGTGCAAGTGCCGTTCTCTTTGAAAATTTACCGCGCGCTCGGCAGGCTACATTAATAATTCCCCACCCCCTCCCTTCCGATATATTGTGACTACCTGCCTACTGTTTACACGTGGTATTGTGCATTATTAATTAGTCTGGCTCTTGGAGAGCAACAGTTCACTTGTGTGTTGGGTTTTGTTTTACAATGCCGAAACGAAAGTGCTCCTATCAGGAGAAGTATTCTGCCGAATGGAAGTTTATCAAAAAAGGAAGATATGAGGATGAGATCGAGTGTAAAGTTTGTAATTGTTTTACAAACATCGGTCACGGTGGTCGATCGGATATTACAGACCACATAAATTCAAAAAAACATAAATCGCGTATGTGTAGTTCAGTATTCCTAACTGTGTTTCACAAACACAAGATCAAGAAACTGCGCCAACAGCAATCATCACATAAATGTTCACGACACAAGTTTATAACATGATAATAAATAATTCTTGATAGAAACAGTGATAAAACCTATGGCTATCAATAACGTAACGGGATAAGCAACATGGCGCTTCCCTTTCGCACCATGCGTATATCAAAGGGATGCCGCCTCACA
>OZ023330.1:33455931-33580931 GCA_964007535.1 Brachyptera risi | reverse complement strand
CATATTTCCTAAAATTCGCTGAAATTGAAATTTCACATTTTCCACCTCATATAACGAAAGGGGTGACTGTTTTTTTTCTTCAATTCTGCAGATTTACCGAACAATATACGTGACATAAAACAATCCTTAGTTGTTATTCAGTATGGTTCAGAAGACCTACAATATTTTCTAAATATCAAGTGCCAGTTTTACCAAGGTTTCAGTATTAAGGATCTATTCAACCTAGGATTAGTGAAACATAAAAACATTGGTATCCATGCTGATCAACAAGTTCATACTCAGTTACGAGATGAACTTGGGGATAAAAGCTTGAGACAACCGTACTTAAATACAATGTAAACTAAATAGGGCCTATCAGGATATTTTCAGTAAACAGAGACTTGTCCAAGTGCTCTTAAGTCAACGTGTAAAACTAGCACTACACCAAAATTTTGACAACCTGTTAATGTTTGCCGTCCGATCCCTCAGAGCAAAGTCGGCGTGACGACCTCGAAGCGCTGGGCCACATGTTCATGTACTTCCTGCGCGGCAGCCTGCCGTGGCAGGGCCTGAAGGCAGACACGCTCAAGGAGCGCTACCAGAAGATCGGTGACACGAAACGGGCGACGCCCATTGAGGTGCTCTGCGAGGGCCACCCCGAGGAGCTGGCGACGTACCTGCGATATGTGCGCCGCCTCGACTTCTTCGAGACGCCCGACTACGAGTACCTGCGCAAGCTGTTCCAAGACCTGTTCGAGCGGCGGGGCTACGTCGACGACGGCGAGTTCGACTGGACGGGGAAGGCGATGGTAAGCTATCAGTCAAGGAGGAAGCCCGAGACGTAGCCGAGATTTATTGTTCGACGATTGAATTAGTTATTTATATGTGACGCAATCGAAAGTACAATAAATGTTTTTTTTGTCAAATCTTTAGCAAGGATCGTGGTATAAAGATTTACTGTGTTGACAGGATAGGATGTGTGACATGGCTTTCTTGATTCGCGTTCCATTTGCAATTGATGACTGCTGAATTTGTACTACAAATTTACGTTGATATTCAATTAATGTTGTGTTTCTTTTATATTCCTACACTGACCTCGTCTTTTTAACACAGTCTTTTTTCACACCATGACCTAACTATGAATGGTTTTTCTGTTGAAATCAGTTTTACTGCTAGCTGCACTGTGTTGAGTGTATGATATAGGCTTAGAGTGCTTCGGCTTTTGTTTCGCATGAAGGGAATTGCCTCGCAAATAATACTAACATGTTTTTTTCTCAACTCTTGTAGTACGCCCCTGGTTGCCTAATCTCAAATCCGCAGTGGAATCACCTCGGTTTCACGTTGGTTACACAATTATCACGCATGATTCAAGTCTTGATTCAAATCCACACAGCAGTGCTCGTGTTCATTAGTTGGAAATGTTTACCAAGCATTTCATTGGTGGTTTTCATTAGTCATTAACTCATTAACCATGCGTTTACCGTTTTATTGTGCAGATGTGTGCTCAATGGAAGGTTCAGGCCTATTCCCTGGTGGCATTCTCCTTTATAAACATGAACAAAAAAGATATTATGCGTAGTATAATTAATGAAACATTCAAGGAGTCGAAAGCCTATCAACAAACCCTAACCAATTCCGAAAGAGCTACTCCTTCGACAATATTACCCTCTAAAGAATTAGAATCTGGCCATCGAGTTTGGCCGAGGCGTTGAACTACCGGTATTTCAGTTATCAGAAAACTTGATGAAAATGATTTTGAGGAAAATATACTCCTACATGCTCTTGGCATTATTTTTCTGCTTCTTTCTGTATTTTTCTACAGGATATTTCTTACTGATAGCATAGCTTGTAGGGATTCTGCATCTCAGAACCCCAAATGTGCATGTTTATTGATCTTGAGCAGCTCTGATAACATGATAAAATTAATCAAATATTCCCTTGAAATGATTACAATTTATCAGATACATACTCTCATTTCTCTACGCCCGAATCGATAGTTTCAGCAATACTGAGACATGTGGTCGAGTGGTTAATACACTGAACTGTCATTCAGTAGACTGGGGTTCGATTCCTGCCATGGTCGACCATCCTGACAGGGGGTTTTCGTGGTTTCCCTCTGTCGTCCAGGTTGCTACTAGGATGGTTCCTTATCAACAGGCTACTACCAACTCCTTCCCATCATCCAAAAATATCTAATAAAATAACCTCTCATCTCATCATCCCATAAATCATTCACCGACGGCAATAGATCGTAGCCATCAGTAGAGTGCGTCGTTAAACTCAACATAAATAAAATAAAAGAATAAAAGTTTCAGCAATCATTTGTTTTCCTGATCCTGAAATCGACCAAGTCAGGTCTTGGTACTGTATTCTGGGTGATTTTGAGGTTATGTTTAACAAAGTCATAGCTCCTATATACTGTATTATATACACCACTGAGACGAGTGGTCGAGTATCTAGCACACTGAACCGTTATTCAGGAGACCGGGGTACGATTTCCGCCATGGTTGACCATTCTGATGGGTTTTCCGTTGTTCCCCTCTGGCTTTCAGGCATTATTGGGATGGTTTCTTAACAACAGGTCACGACCAACTCTGTTCCCGTATCCAAAAACACATGATGAAATAATCTTTCATCTCATCATTCTGTCATCCTATATATTATTCTCTGACGCCAATAGATCGTAGTCATCAGTATAGTGTGTCGTTGAACCCAATATAAGGAAATACATATATAGGCCAGCCGGGGCACTTGGCGCGCGTTTTTTTTTTTTTTCGCGGCCAGCTCCCAAGAAATGGCAGTCAGACCTGCCTTTACAAACAAGTCATTGCATAAACTTGAGATATCTGTGGTATCCATTGATTGTCTTGACTGGAGGGAGATAGCGGGATCAACAATAAAAACTAGAAGCTGTTACTGGTTGTTGCCAGACAAAATGTTGATACGCATTAAGTATGGTAAACACTTTCAGGACCGGCTGCACGAACTTGTAATTAAATATCAGTCAGCTTTTTATTAGTCTGGGTAAAAAATGAACTGTAACCGGAGGCAAAAATGAGTTTGTTTTCCAATTAATTTTCAATTCACTAGTTATTGTCAGTTTGTACAACGGTCCAATGGTAACCAATCGCAATCGGCTCTCCCATCTAGAATGGTCAGCTGTTTCAACATTTGTATTCATTTGTCTACTTGATTTTTTTGCTTTAAATATTCACTAACACTCCTTGTTGTACTTGTAATCTTTTCAGATCTATGTTATTGTTATGCTCAATCTTTGTGGTAACGTTTCAAAGCGGCTCCAGCGTTTTCATATTATAGACAAGGAACTTTAAACAATTTCTAAATTCCACTGGCTGGGGACCATCATTGAATTAATTGTCATTTATTTCCCCAATTATATTTTCAATTAACAAAGATTTTTCACATTTTTCAGTTGGCCTAGAAAGGTTTAGAATACTGAAAACTGAAGTCAGGTTTTCCTGGTTTTGAAACCAGAAAAATCTATAGAAATGAATAAGCCTTTTTATGTGTACTGTACTCATATTCATTTCTATCACTTTTAATGTTTTAAAGAGCTAAGAACAGTGTCAAGAACAAGAATAATGCATAATTTTTTCGTGTTTTCCTCTTGAAATAATTAGTGATGTGTCATACTTGAATTCATTGGGGTCTATATCAGAATATATGGACGTCAAGTTTTTATTATTATATTGGTGTAATTGATTCCTGTGTCTCAGTTGTACTTTTCAAGTCTAATGCAATATGAATTTGTGTGAGGGCCGCCTTGAAACGTGCGTCTAGTTTTTGCCTGTGGAACGTAAGCTTTTGCATGCCGACAAACTCGAACTGCACGTTTTGTTCTATTGCATGCTGCTTCCTCGTTTGTAGCAGTCTAACTTTTTCGAACTGAGACAATTACGGAATGCTCCGCCTTCTCATCTCGGGAAAACCAAGTCCGACAAGGTCAGTGCCCGTAGCGAGATTGTTCCTCCCTCCGTGCCCTTTTACTCGGCATGCAACCAACCTCGTGCTATATCTAGGCGGAACAGAACATTAGATGTCTTCTATCTTCTAGCCTCACTGACTGGTTTACCGTTTATTGACACGACTTACATTAAAGTAGTGATTTGTACCCAACCTTTCTCTTTTACGTTCAGGGCCCAATAAGTATCACATAATGTTTGTGAGTGAATTGGTTCATTTTAAATCTTAATGCCAAATTCATTTCATAGTTTCAAGTTGAACTAATTTTGTCAATCTGTAGTAGTTAGTGAGAATGTGTTATTGTGCATAAGCCCTAAGTAAATACAGTAGTAAACTAGTAAGCACATAGTTTGACTATTTAATTTTTATTATATATTTATATAGGGAGTATTCTAGTTCTCATTGCACAATACTGTATCATGTAAACTAGCTCAGTTTATTAGTTATAGTGTAGATAATTAGATATATCTTATACTGTACCTAGGCAGTCTAGGCCTATATTTTATGGCTTGGAGGAATATATTTGATAATATTTAAAGGGTCGGCCACTTCCCCGTAGTCGGGTGATGATCACTTTTGTAGATCCATTATTATTCATTATATTTAAAATTCTGCATAGGTTGCATTTAAATTTGATGCATGCCCTAGTTCATTTCTTCATTTTCCATGTTATGTTTGGTCGATTCGTTTAAATGTCGATTTGTCTCTTGGTCTTCTCGAGCTATTTTAGGCCGGGTCAAAGGAGAGTTAACGTCTCTAGTTTTATGGTTGTTTTTTTAGTCCACTCCCGTCGGATCTCTACAAACAGGCCATGAGATTGTGGTGTCACCCAACAGAGACCGCCACCCGACGGCCAATAAGGTAACCACTTGATTTAACTGCACTTTTCACTGTTGAAACTATATGTTTTATGTCCAGTTATGTTTATTTAAGATCTCGGTAGCGCGGTATCGAAATTGAGAAACGTAATGTGATAACGGTATATATTCAAAGCTGTATTTCTACGCTTGTTATGATGTGCACGCGAGGGTAGCAATACAAGAAACAGCGCAGGAATAATTGTAAGCTTCTATTTCGATAGTTACGACTGCTGTTGTAAGTGCACATTACTGTACACAATGTACAGTAATGAGGACTTGCAACAGCAGTCTTAACTATTGAAATAGAAAGTTTACCACTCCTGCGCCCTTTCACTGCTGTAAGTGGTCTGTTATCTCGACTGTCGTAGCTTCTATTCCCTATTGATGATAATAAATTATAGAAGAGTAAAATTCTACAATGATTCATTAAATATAAAATCCAAACACAAAATTTTGCTCTCCGCTATTCGTAAATAGGAAACTAATAATACGTAATTTACGATAGGTTGAGTGAATAAGTTCCCAGTTCGGCTTATTGATGTTTCTTTCTCGCGGCCAACGTTACGTTCGTTTCTCAGTATCTACCCCGCAGCTAGCTGCGAACACTTACGATGAAAGCCTCGATTCTACTAATTCCCTTCGTTGATTATTCCGTTGTTAGGATGTGAGTGCGTTTGAGGATGCTCTTTTTTCAATGGAGATGGAGGTCAGAGATACGTTTTAATATTTTGTAGTTTATTTGATAGTATTGGCTTTCTTTTGGAATCTCAGTAAACGAGTGAGAGCTAGAATACAAACTGACTAGACATTATCTGCCAGGTTGATACAAAATGTAGGCATTATTGCCTGAATAGAGTATCTTGGTGCGTTGTTTGCTTCTTATGTGTAACATACATATTCCTGCGCTACTACTAATTAACTGCTTAAATTAAAATACCTGACGAGTGAACAACTTGTACGACTAGGGAAAAATTTGGGTATTTATTTAGTAACGTGTTTTGTAACGCCATGAAATAGGCTAATAGTCTCATTTTTTTTTTCATTCATCTTTGGCAACTCACCTTGGATTTAGTCAAATGTACAATCCACCTTCAGGCTCCTTTCCACTGGTCAGGTCTTTTAGTTACATGAATGTAGAAGAACTACCGTAGCACTACCAGTACTGCGTATTTCATATTTTTGTCCATGTTGAAGATGAAGATAGAAGACATCCTTATTTTTTTCCGATAACAATATTACTGTAGATACCACTCTTTGAATGAATTATCCGTTGGTTTACCCTTTGGATGCCAGCGAATCGAAAGATCAAGTCAATATTGGATTGAAACGAATTATCTGTTCTAAAATTGGAATCTCGGATGAGCTTCAGAATCCATTCCAAGCTCGTTGCAATACCGTTTCATATGCGCCCCTATTATTTACAATGCACAGCAAATGATGTATAGTTGCAATCTAGTAGCGTAATCGAGTTTAAAGTTGAAGAAGTATCAACATATCATTTCACATACACAAGCTGGTTCAATTCTTTTGTGCTTTTCATAGCATTGATTTCCTCATCAATGGGCTAATTATTGTTGACTGGTATTAACTAGTAAGTTGCTTGATTTTGATTCCAGTCTTCAAGACAGGAAACAAATGTCAATTAATTCTGTACCTCTTTCTTATTGTCTGATGTAAACTGTAGAAGAGCTGGCTGGTTTGCGTAGTCATCCGTACTGATTCTATATTTACGTGTGTTGTATCAATTTTCTACATTGGCATTTACTAAGATTTTTGCAGTAGAACATTGTTTGTAAGACTTCAAGGGGACTGAAGAAAGTAATCATATAGGGATAATCATTTAAAGAATCGTGTAAATATAACAATCATATTTCATGTTTCAACAATCTGTCGGGTTTTATTAACAAAGATGCATATGTCATTTATGTCAGTAATGATGATAAAATCTATGTAACATAAACCAGGGTCAGCTAAAAGGTTATCATCTTACTACTTGATGAATTTTGTCATGACACTTGGCTGTTCAGCTTCACACAATTTATTGCTTGACAAGTGAGACTAAGCAATCAAACACTGTCATTGTAGCCATGAAATAGGAGGGACTACAGACTACACCACTGAGTACATGAATACTACTTTTTCTATGACTACATTATCACCATCTTGCTCATCACTGCTGTCATTTTCATTGTTTGGAGCCAAAATGTCATCAACTGATGCTAATTCACTTCTAATAATATCATTGTTGATGTTCACAAAATCCTTTTACCGCTTGTCATTATATAAAATACTACCACTTTGCGTCACAAGAAAAAGTGAACATACTGTCAGCTGTTGCATGGATACAAGTGCTAAGACGCGTCTGATTGGTCAACTGAGACCAACTGGCTGGACGCCATGATGGGGTGGCAATATTATTAAAATAAAAGCAGGTGTGCTTGCACTCGCATGTGGTGTTTTACGTTTTTGGGATTTACCCAAGCTTGGGTTTTTACGACTTTATGGTGAACACTTGACTGGGATTATTGAAAATGTATAGGAACTTGGGAAGGGGACAAGAAATTGAGACATATATACGAAAAGTCGTAAATAAATTAGTCGTATAACAGAAGAAAATTAATATGTATTCTTATGGAGAATGGTTAGGACCACCTAGTAAAGTCGTTTGAATGTAAAAATCGTATAAATGAGAATCAGTAGATGTTCTACTGTATTTCAGTAATAAAATTTAACAAATATCAAACTATTATTCCAAAAACTGCAGTTGTGAGGGTTCATGACTTGAAAGCTTTCATGCCAAGCAGAAGAATCTTGGTATCGAGAGGTATCATGGGTCATATTGACATCATTCGATGGGTCGAGTAAAGTATTCCCTTGCATCTCGTGCTCTAGTTTACAGACAAACTACCCGTTATTTCCAATTGCTGTAAATTGCATTCAGCTGTATAAGAAAGTAGTCGAATACTAAGTCAGGCAAGACAAGACCAATAGTTGTATTATTTATTAAATATCTTATACCTGCACCCACGATAGAATGCCGCCTGCCAACAAATAAACACAAATATCACCCTAATTTGTTTATTCTGAGAGACAATAAATGAGCAGTCGATACTCAATACTAACACGATTGGAAACTACTTTCAAAAGCATCGAGAGTAAACGTTGTAGTGAGTTGCACTAAGATTAGCAAAGTTTTTACATTCACGTAATTGGTGGACAACTTTCTTTCCTGTGTACTGGTATAGTTATGAGTTGGAACTTGAAAGGCATTTTCCTGAAACAATTTAAAAGCTAGAATCATTGTTGCTTAGTCAGCCCCACGTTCTCTGACCTTTGATCAGAGAACCTATAGTAGCTAGATAGTTACTTCGTAGACCTACTGTAGAGTAATAGCTTGAAGAAATACTAAATCAACTGAGAGTACACCCACTGTTCCAAAAATAAGGTGTTCAAAATATGAATTGCAAAATCTGTTCAAGTTGAATTATGATAAAAATTCATGTTGTATTACCTAACTGTCAATTTTGGTTAGCTTAATATCAGGGACTGAGACCGTAACCATAACCGTAACCGCAACCGTTAAAGACCCGTGTTTTTTCAGCAACCATAACCGTAACCACAACCTTTATAATTTGTATGGTACAACCATAACCATAACCACAACCGTTACTATTTTTCGGGCTCAACCGTAACCGCAACCGATAACCTTTATGCTGAGGTGATGAGAACCACAACCACAACCACTGACCTTCATGATATCTGTTATTCGGGTCTCAAAAAGGTCCCAAAAAGGGCTTGAAACAGTTGTTTCAAGACAGACACTGAATCTGATGGAAAGCAGATATAACTTGTATTTTGTCAAAAGTCATTCAACTTCCAGCACTGCAGACATAAACTCTACTATGTCAAGGTTTTGAGGCCGAGCTTGATGAGAGGGAGGAGGGGTAGTTGAGTGACAGTGTAATAAAATCACTCTTCCAAGATCTGTGTCTAGTAAGTGGTTACAAAGATTAGTATTTGTGGAAATTCCAAAAGTTTGCTCGAAACAGCTCTAAAATATGTAATTGACACTAGAGAGGACGGCTTGAACCACCCGTGCGCTAGTGTTGTGGGATAGGGAAGACGGTCGTTCGGGACCTTTATCACTCGGATGCACGTTTAACGGTAAAAAAAGTTTAAACGAACTCTTACTCTACCGAGACTTCACTTATGAATGGGGTTAAAAATGTGTCCAAATAACATGTTTGGGTAGGCCTATAACAAGTTGAAAAACAGTCCGAATGATCAGTCAGTCTTTCAAAAGAGATTGAAAGAGATGGTTCAATGGTGTCTGGTGTGAATGGTGACAGTGAATATTTTCAAACCGCGTTGATGTGCGATATATGAGATGTGTTGATAGTGTAATTTTATCAACTTCATAATCATCACCGAGTCGTGCCTAATTTATTCAAATCCCATGTAGTTATTGAAAATTATAACCAAGTTACAGCTTCAAAATGGGAAAGAAATCTAGTTCGATTTGTGAGTAGGCCTTACTTGCACAAAAGAATTGCTGACTGGTAGTCTACTGACTATAGACTAGGAAAACGCGTTGTGTGGCCGCGTGGATGGATGAGCTAGAGCCTATCAACATATCTTTGGATTAGTTATTTATATCCACCTTGTGATCCAAACAATTACGTCACTGCCCCCGTATTCCCTGATTAATTTCTATAATAATTGAGAAGGCCTTGTTTTAATCGTTTCCAATCAATTGGTGACACCTGTTGCTTGGATTTAATTGATATCTTGATAGCTTTGAGTGATTAAAAAAATCACATATTTTTTTCATATCAAAACGACTGATCCGATTTGAGTGAAAGTTCGGAAAATGTGCATCATTATCATATTGAAATTCCCTGAGAATTTGGATTCTTTCGAAGAAAATATTTTCCACACATTTTTTCATCAAAGTTGATCTTATGGGATTTTTGAAAACATTGAAATGAGTTTTCTCAGAAGTGATCCAACCGATTGTGCCTCAAAACTATACAGTATCGAATTAAATGAGGACACTTGTGTATGTCAAGTTTCAACTGAATTTTCATCTCCGTTCGACCTGTGGAGCGCGGAAAAAAACTCTTTTTCGATTGTGGTGAAATTGAGTCTTCGTTTCACTCATCCAATAAGTCATCTTGCACGGTCGGAAAATGTGCCACCAAACGGTAAGCAGTGATTTAAAACAAATTTACTGAAATTATTATTGAAAATTATGAATTTCGAATCGGATCTCATACTTTGGTGATCACTAGGTAGTATAATTAGGCAAAATGTTGACAAAAATTGAATATGAGCTCAAACACCAGGCGCGCAACCGGGACCTTTATAAAATTTGATTTACAACCGTAACCATAACCGGGACCTTTATCAAATTCAGTTCATAACCCTAACCGCAACCGGGACCTTTATAAAATTTGCTTCACAACCGTAACCATAACCGGGACCTTTATCAAATTCAGTTCATAAACCTAACCATAACCGGGACCTTTATAAAATTCAGTTCGTAACCATAACCACAACCGGGACCTTTATAAAATTCAGTTCATAACCGTAACCACAACCGGGACCTTTATACATAAAGGTCTCAGTCCCTGCTTAATATTGATAATTGATATCATGAATTAGGTTATATCCAAAATATCAACTTGAAAATGTTGCTGTCCAGTTGAATGAAATGACGCTATCGATGTTTTTAGATGTAATTCATAGTATTTCAACTGTCAGCTCTTCATGCCGGAAATGTATGAGAGGCTTCATGTAGAGGCTCTTCATGCCAGCATACAGACATAATAACTACAACTGACAAACCTGAACTATTGAAAATTTAAAATGAAACTTATTTCAGACAGCTGTTTTCAAATACTTTTTCTTTGAACACTTGTTAGCATCTCTTTATCAGCCCGAGTTATTTAGCATGCTTTTTTAAATCTGACAACTGAAGTACGTTAGCAGTTGAGGTTTTGGGACAGTTGGCTAGTAGAAGTAGTTCAGTGATGCTATTGGTATGTAGGAGTCGGTCATGTGAGTTGAGAGCAGTTTAGCTGGTCCCACTGTATATCATTCACTTATATAAATATAATCATGATTCAATATAAATATTCTACCGGTATTTATAACTTGCAATTTTGTTGGGTTCCCTTGAGTTCTTTATTTCAACTCTTGAACTAGGTACTTCCAATCTATAATTGGTATATAGGCCCTATATATTTTTTTTTTATCATTATTTTTTTCCCATCATGTCAACAACTCTGCTACTTTTTGTCTTTTGTTGAGTAAATCTTGGGGTCTGCACCCAAACAACGGCATCATCGAGAATCGTATGAAATTGATTGAACGGTATGTGGTGAAAACTGCTCATTTTTGATCGGTGCTTAGAATTGGTGATGATTGATCCACCAAAGAAAGTATTGACATTCTTAATCCGAAATGAGTCGTAATTGATTCCAATCACCAATTAAAAATTTGCCTTCATCACCAAAAATCGTTGAAAAAAATCTATCCATCTTCATCGGCCAATCGTATTTTGGCCCATCAAGTTGACCCATCTTCCACGATGTTTCAATTTGTTTCTATTTGTGTAAAATGAAGGAGCGTTGACGATGGTTGTGTTTCACCAGGCGGGCGGTAAGGGAGTGGCAGCTTGGCCCGACGTGCCGAGACAGGGTCAGACGCTGGGCGCGCTCACCCCGGCCGATCGACACGGATCAGTTCAGGTATGTGACAGCTCAACTGGTATTTTCAGATCAGTCGTACAGGGGACTGGGGTTCGATTCCCGCCACGGTCGTGCTTCGGGATAATTCCTTACGAGGCCGCAGGCGCTCGTATTTCACGCCGCTAACTCTCACGGCTAATTTTTCAGATATCAATACGATTGTTTTTGCATTCTGTTGACAATTGAATTTGGTTATCGCTTTTACAAAATTTTGAACCAAAAATTTGTGATTTTTCAAATTCTTCAAATGGAAAATGAAAAAATTTCAAAAATGCTAAAACCTAGAAATATATTTTTGAATACCAAAAAAAAACCTAAAATGTGAAATATATCAAAAGTGTGAGCTAGGGAATTAACGGCGTTTACGTGAATATGAGTTTGGCGGGCTAGTCTACGGGTTGCGCCTACCACACGATGCATGTTAAACTCGAGTCTGAAGCGAGCGAACAACGAGCCCGTGTAAAGCGCCTGTGGCCTCTTAACACGACCATCTTCTGACCGTTCCAACGTACTAAGAGGGCTATTCATCAATACCGGTGTACAAACTGCAATAAAATGATCATAGACAGTTGAATCAGTTGATGGTGCTCTAGACAGTCGTTCAGGAGACCGGGGTTCAGTTCCCGCCAGTCGCCCGTTTCGACCGGACGGGTTTTTCGTGGTGTGGGAAATCGAAAACCGGCCATGACCGAACATTGTATTTTCACTTTGTAGGCCCTGTTCCGGTTTTACAGCACCAGTGTTACGGTTAGATTTGTTCATCTGTTGTGAAAATGACTAGTGCACAACTGTGTGGGGCTTGAAGCACAAGTAAAAGTCTGTTTCTGTCGTTTGACACCTGTTAAATCCTGTGCAATATAACGAGTTCGTCTAGTTTGACCAAGTAGCAAAGAGACTTTAACTCATGCTTCAAGCTGTACATCCAGAGAACGTGGTTATCAACATGTTACTGCACATTACTGTCCTAAAAACCAACTGGACGAAAACCCAACTGACCTAAACTTCTACTTCTTGAGCAACCTGTACAGAAGTTAAATTGGGATGGTTTGGCTTCTCCCCTTCAGAAATTTCATTCTAAGGCACAAACCTTCTCTACCTCATCTTGACCATTGTGTAAAACCCTATAAAACATTCATTGGGTGCTAACAATTTGTGGAGAGGGAGCCCCCCACCCCCCACCACCACACACACACTTTCACTTCTGTACACGTTGCTGAAGAAATAAAAGTTTAGGTCAGTTAGTTGTCAGTAATTGGGATGACTTTTAGGTTAGTTGATTTTTAGTGTGTTTGACCAATCCCCTTACAATTCCACCATTAATCTGCGATCCTTTTTTCCAGACAGGCTGTTTCCGATGTTGTATAGTCTGACATGCGACCGCACCTGTGTTACTAGCCAGGCCTGGTACCTGTCGCTCCTTGCCCTGGTTCCTCTCACTCCGCCTTGTGCCGAGTTCCTTTCATTCCCCGAACCTGTCCGAGCGGAGGAGCAGAGGTTTTCCTTGTTTCATTAGTTCATTATTATGTCTTCTATGTATTGTATGCAGTGTGTTATTGATTCCAAAATATATTTACTATACACTTCTATCACTATATCTAGTTTCTAGACCTATTTACCTGCCATATCACGGTTCTGTAAACTGGTTGTAACGTGCGTTTTAATAGCTGATGTGTTCTTATCTATGGCATTTGATGAAGTGCGCCTAGGCATACCACTGCTGTATATACAGTAAACCCTCGTTAATCCAAACTCGCTTAATTCAAAATTTGACATATTTCAAACTTGAAGTCATTCCCCGGCTGAAGGTAGGCCTATAGGCATTTCAAGGTTAATGAATATGGTTAATCCGAATTCTAGCTAATCCGTAATTCGAACTAATATTTCGACCCCTCAATTGCTTTAGCACTGTTTTCGGATTGGATAATCTGAAATAGTTCGAGTGAATTCCTTGAATTGATCATCATTTTCTCAAATTCCATCCTTTTTATTTGACGCGTAACAATAGGCCGAATGGCCAAAGCCAGCTCAGCTGTTCGCTGCCACTAAATGCGTCATCCAACTTCGAGTGCGCTCGCCACTCTGTCCTTGACGAGCGGTAAGCTCGGAACACTCAATCACTCAGAACGGCCGAGCGCCAATGAAAGCTGGCCATCTGGCGTTCGTTTGTTGTCAAAGATAGCCGAATACACACGATCAGTGACGCGGTTCCTCGCACATGTGTCGTAGCTTTCTCTCGCGCACAATACGAAACTCCTTCAATTCTAACCAGGAAATGTGATGATTTTCGTGGAAAGATAGTTTTTTTGTTCATCCGAATTTTTATAAATCCAAATCACTCTTTGGGGGTCCCTTGAATTTCGGATTAACGAGGGTTTACTGTACTGGTATTACGGTAACAACATTTGTCACAGATTAGCTACACTGATATTTAATACTCTTTGAGAAGTGATTTGGTACTGGAAAATTACCTTTGATATTTATAAGTAATGATTAGTCAAACCGATTAGTAGGGGCGGGGCGTGCCCTCAACTCTGGGCCAATACAGTGAAACCTCTATCCATCGTTTTTCAAGGGACCAGGAAAATAAAACCATCCATCCAGGAAAACTATCTATCCAGGAAAATTCAACATTGACTATATGGGAGTGGGGCTAGAGAAAATGAATGATACATCCAGGAAAACGATAGATCCGGGAACGATGCATAGAGGTTTCACTGTACAGTGAAACCTCTATGCATCGTTCCTGCATCCATCGTTTTCTACCATCTATTTTTTCCCACCCTACTCCCATATTACCAATGATGAAAATTCCCCGATGAATAGTCTTCCTGCATGGGCGGTTGATTTTCCAGGCTCCTTGGAATCCGATTATCCAGAAGTTTCACTGTATATAAGGTAAAATATAGTGAAACCTTGATGTGTCGTTTCCTCGTACTTTATTTTCTTGCTTCTATGATCTATTTCGTCCTACACCCTACTTCCATATTACCAAATGTTGAATTTTCCTGCTAATGTATGTTTTTTCCTGATCCTTGAAGAACGATAAACAGTCACAATACATACAACTATGACTGGCATTTTTCGATTTACAGTCTGTTTTGAACAAAACGATTCGGGGTGACGATTTTTTAATGAACGTCGATCATTTGAAGCGGTTCAGGGTGAATTGTTGTTGTTTCCCAGTTTGTGATTATTGTGCACTGGGTAGCTTATATTCTTTTGATAGTCCAAGGGAATAAATTGTAGGGTGAACTTTTCATATTTTTAAATGTTTGATGAAGTTAGTGGCAGCTTTGAGGTGATGTTAGGCTTAGCAGCATTAGTGGCCACCATTTCATACTTTTCAGTTAATGATCAATCAGCAATAAAAGAGTTGGAAGATGATTTATTTTTTCAATCTGTATCTAAACGAAGTCGTAAGGACTTGAAAAGTCATAGATATGCAATGTTCTTGTACAAAATCCTTGGCAACGTCACTTCGAAAGGGAGATGCTACCTCGAGCCAGTTTTTCTAGTGTTGGCGCAGATGTGAATAGAAGGTATTTAACGTTTCAGTGACGAGACTATCTGTGAACGACGAAATCATCCTTTGATTTATTATAATTGGGCCTAGCCACCACGTATGTCGCGAAAGTGCCAAGGTTTATATTATAAGGTTCCACATTTGACTAAAATATCGTGGCTGGATAGTTTAATAATTCTTTTATGATCTATATGTATTTTTCACTACTGGAACGCTTGTAACCACAAAAAAAGACGTTTGTCTACTAACGTATCAAACGTACATATCTCTGTTATGTTGGTATCATTGTGGGTTGTAGCCCTTCTAGGGCATTAGGACCCATGATTTTTCAGGGAAAGGTTCAGGGTCAGAAACGCAACTGATCATCTTTTTAATCATTGGAAGTTACACTGAAGATGAAATTACCAAAGTTTATATTCATGATTATTTAGTGGGTATACTACCTGCTTTTGTGACTACGAGTATACGTACGGTAGCCATAGATCTTGCTGGTGTGGTTCAGTGAAATATGTTGAATGTTGGTATTCATGGATTTCCCAGGTCGTGAGCTCTACCAACGGCGAACTGGGTAACGACGACCCTACAGCCGGCCATTCGAACACACCGATCACAGCCCAAGCCGAAGTCGAGATCGTAGATGAAACAAAGTAAGTATAACATGCAATTTGTGCGGAAGAAAACTACGAAGGCCATCCAACTATTTGTTCACTCTTTGTCTCATTTCCTTCTAACTTTGATCACTTCATTTAGTGCATACTTCTAAGAGTTTTTGTTTGTAATTTGTATTTTTATTTTTATCAAGTTGCCTAACCAGGCACAAGGTCATTGCATCCCAATTGAGGTTAAGGATGACATGGTGTTGTTTGAATGGGGCACCACAAGGGTGATCTTACCACTCCAAAGAGAATGATTATCAATTGTATGTAATTAATCCCTGGATTAGTCCCTGGAGGACAACTAATTAATTATAATTTCTGAAATCAATAAGATGATTTCTAGTTTTTAGGGGTGTGCAAATCCGTGTTTTCGGATCGAATCCACTTTCAGATTCGGATTTGGTCTAACATGAAAGATACGAAAATTTCGAATCTTGGCGCCAAAATCGTGCAAACATTGCATTCTCCATTCTCGAGAACAATTGCTGTAATGGTTATACTTGTGCTGCATAAAATGTTTTACGCAGGGGTAATTATGAGAATGCTGAGACAAGATTTTCACCTCCTGGATCAAGTGTAACTTGGATCAGCAGTGTTGTTTCTCACATTATTACGTTTCACAATGCATGTTAAAAAGATTCGGATTTGGGTTCGGATTCGGTAATTTTGATGAAGATTCGATTCGGATTTGGGAAATAAAAAACATGGATTCGCACACCCCTACTAGTTTTCTCTTAATTTAGGGAGATGAATATCGTCATTATTTTATTTTATTTTTCAATAACATCGAAACTTGATACAAAATCATTGTTTCCCAATTAAGGCTAAGGATGAAAGATCGTTTGGACGAGGCACCACAAGGGCCATATCGTCATTATTCATTAAAATCTAGTTTCGAGGTTGTGACTTGTGATGTCCCTCAAGGTGAAGAATTATAATCATAATTAATTCCAAGCACCAATTTAAAATTTGCCCAATCACTACGTACAATCTGTTGACATTGATATTCTTTCTACCTGCAGCGGCAAATTAGTGTTGGGATACTCTTTGAGCATAGGCCTATATCTAGACCTACTTGTGTAATTCTGTATACCATATAATTAGAGGCATGACATTTTTGCATAAGATATAAGTGCGATATAATTGAAAGTCATCCGAAACCATAATCTTTTTTGTGTGTTATCTTTATATTGTGTGATGTTCAGAACCATTTAAGTCCAAGTTCTTTTTTGCTTTTTAAAGCATTAGGCCTCTATGCCTTTTACAATAATCAATCAACATTTTTGTAGAAACATTGTCAGTTACACTCTTTTTTTTCAAATCAGATGCAATTGCTATGAAACCCCAAAATCATTCATTCCAATTCGTTGGAATAAAATATTTATTTTCAACTTTCGTTGACCAGTCATTTACGATGTTCATTTAGTTTGTGCAGTTCAAGCAAATGTTTCAATGTGAGGCATATTGACGACAATGTGTATATGTTCGTGTAGTCTTTCCAGAACTTGCTCACTGCTCAAGCTAAAAATATGTTGAAAATAGCTTTCAAGGTATGCGTACATCATTTTTATCACGTACCCTTTACTTTTGTCCAAAGATTTCTTTATGCTAAATTGACACTCATTTTAAATCTGTCCAGTGCTATAAAATGCTATTTTCAAAGTAGCCAATGCTAAAAAACAAAATGAATAATGCTCTAATTGCATGCCTCGACAAATAATTGATTTAGGCTGTAGATGAAATTAGTTTTTCAACATTTCATCTTTCCAGACCTACGGTATATCTCACAACCTGCAGTCCACACTTTGTATAGTTACTTTATATCAATTTGATAGCCCTTCGTAGTAGGGATGACATCGATTCTCAAAATTGGGAATCAATTCTCTATGCTCCAGAATCGATTAAAAATCGATTTTGAAAAAAAAAATTAAAAAAAGAATTTACTCTCAAAAACGTAGTGTAATTTGAAACTTTTTTTCAACCTTCCCAAGGCGTTCACGTGAAAAATAGCTGCTATAGACTTCTTTGAACTTGACTACCATTTGGGTATTTCCGTCTACGTTCGGCTGTCAGACGTAACCGAAGGGATAGCTTTTGTCCAGATATTAATATCCCAACAATACAAAATAATATGGACAACTAAATGAGCACTTATTGCGACTTAAAAAAGTACAGCACTGAACCAAAAAAAATGAAAAAAAAAATTGGGGGAAAAGTCGATTTTTTCATTTGAGAATTGTTTTACATCAGAATCAATTCTTAATCGATTCTCGATTAATCGGTGTTATCCCTACTTCGTATTAATAATATACCCCCTCGTAACTAATATTGCCTTCTTTAGCTAGCTAGTTTGGCAGTTTTGTAGACATTTGTTTTGGCCGAGAGTTTGCTTGAACCTTGTTGCTAGCCGTAGAAGTTGGATGGCCTTGAGCTGATGTGACATGAAGCAACATGATGTATAATTAAGCAGTTGAATAAGTACAGCTTTATCCTACGTGTGCATACGGTACGGGTATGTCGGACCGTCGCTTTATACCGAGTACGAGTTATCGTCACATATTTCAATAAATGAAAACGGGATCCTTTTTGCAACTTTCTAATGGAAATATATTTCTAGGCCTAGCTAGCTCCAAGAGACTTCAGTGAAACCTCTATGCATCGTTCCCAGATCCATCGTTTTCCTGCTTGTATCATTCATTTCTTCTCACCCCACTCCCTTATAATCAATGTAGAATTTTCCTGGATGGATCGTTTTCCTGCATGGATGGTTTTATTTTCCTGGTCCCTTGAAATACAATGGATAGAGGTTTCACTGTACCAGGACTTTGATCGGATGATGTTTACTGAACGAGGTAGTTGGTAGCTACTTTGGTAACATGTCTAGTCATTTTGTATTTTCATTGTTGTTGACACAAAATCCTAGCCCTGCTTATGAGGTAGGCTACGATATGTTGAAATTTTACGATCTAGGAAATTGCTATCATCCTGGGTTGCCATAGTATCCAACTATTTCAGTAAACATATGATCAAAATCGTAGTCTACTTAGAGCTAGCTAGGTCTAGGATGTTATTTTAAGCGGCAGTCACGTTAATACCTCGTTCACATTACAGAATTCAACTACTGTTAAGTAGATAACGTTGGTCAAGTTATAATATGAACGGACCTAGGTTAGTAATTAACTCAAGTTATATCTTAACTAAGTTTCTAGAACTCGGTTAGCGTAACTGCGATCAAAATCCACTGCCTTCGCAAAGAGCAACATCATTCGTATCGTCACATTGTTGGTTCAAAGCAAGGCCCTCTATATTATATCATTATCATTCCATACCATAATATCATCAGCGTAGATCATTGTCTTTGACCCTAGATTTTCCTTCTCTGGTTCCACGTTTATGATCATCTCATCCATCACCATTACAAACAACATGGGTGATGAGACACTTCCCTGTCAAACTCCACTCTTCACATCAAACCACTCCGTCCTGCCTCCATTTGTTTGAACCAAAGCCTTGCATTCTCGATACAAACTAATACTAGATGATTTCACCGGTGTCCATCCAAAAATTGAATATAGATATTATTTGCAAATTGCAATAAAAAGTCCAGATGTTATCACAACGCGTTACCGTTGGAAAATTTACGGAATTTTCCATTTTTCGTGCGGAATGGAACTAAGAAACCGCAGATCCCGCGCGCCAGTCATTTAAATACCATGTTGACGCATGTACCATCAGCTTTGAAACGCATCCCGAACGGTCACGTAATCCGTTAAAGGTTCCGTCTGTTTTGGCAATGTTTGCTCAGGTGCTGCTGCTTCTTCAAGCGTAAGAAGAAGAAGTCTGGCCGCCAGAAGTGACTGACGGTCGTGCAGTGCAGCCCCGAGCGCGAGGCGGTCACGCTGCTCCGAGCCACGTCGCACTCCAACTCACGGGACAGCGTGCTCAATAATGCAGCGCCCGCGTGAACCCAAACCTGCCCACAGTCATACCAGTGTACAGGATAACTGCGTTGAATGCTTATGAATGAATGAATGATTGAACGAACGAATGTGAGGATGTATGGACCGTTAAGTTTAATGTGCTATTTGTTAGCTGTTGGAAAGAGATTTTAACAATATTTCAGTTTACCCGTAATCACTATCGAACTGCCTTGGAAAATGTTGGTCGTATCGTAACTTTTAAATTTATATTACCAGTAGGTGTATGTATAGGAATTGGACCCGAGGCTACAATATTTAGTTGGCAGAAAGGGAATAAGAGAACAGCAGCTCTTCAATGGCGTTACGTATAGGAACTTGTCACAGATGACCCGTTGATGTATGGATATATTTTTTAAAAATGTTCCGAGTACCGGTACTGCTTTGATCACGGTAGGAGTACTGTTGTTGTAAATATACCTATGTGTACTATTCTATTCACTAGACTGTAAGTGCTTGCTGCTTGTGTCATCATCATCGGCAAGCTGCTGTTCCTTCTTTCCCCGTCAACCGATCATGTCGATGATTTACTGTATTATTTGTTTCAAAAGTAGGATCTCAATCAAATTGAAATTTCCAAAAATTGGTATTTATGAAGGTCATGTTCGTTGACAATGGCACGTAACTGCATGGGATCAAAATGATTCCCAACGCACTTGCAGCTTTGAAAGCTAGGCTATGAATTACAATTGTAATTGTATTATCAGATATCGTTATCGGCTGACCAGCAGTTCCAAACGTCATTACAGGAATACTTTACGATTGTTACAGATTTTCAATACCCGATTCGTAGCACGATTATAGATTTAATGATCACGGTTAACTTATCAAATAATTGCGTGCGAATGTGTGTGCGTCAGATGTGATTGTAAAAGTCAAGTTTATAACTAGCCTTGTTGGTTCTTATTTAATGTCGAGAAATGTGGCTTTCGTAGCTGTAACAGGGGATCCTGATATGTCGTTCCATGTAACGGCGACCCTCAAGTCAAACGTTTAACTATCCTCGAGAGGAAAGAAGATCGAGTCCAGACAATTGTGTGTAAAGAAAGACTTAATTGTTATTTAAATTAATGAAAAACTTGGAAGTGAACAGTGAATGAACAGTAGTTTTATTATTTTATTATGCGAACGAGAAGCGTTTCGCCGACGAGTATGCATGTACGGCTTACTGTTTTTTGTTTCTTTTAAAGAATCCGGTTGTGATTCGACTCTTTGTTGTTCCACAGATATGAAGACATTGCCATTCTGTATCAACATTTGCTGGAATCATGTTCATTTAAATGTTTTGACTTCGTATCACATCTTGTAAATAAATATAATGCATTAAATACCCAGAGAAAATTTATGAAAAAAATATTTATAATACTACGTAATATAACCCTTTAACTGTGATTACTGATTTTATCAATGCTATCATTCATAAAGGTTCAAGCTTAAATTATTTATTATTGATGTCTCCAACGGGCCTTAGGTCGTTTGGGGTGCCTTTATATACTACAGTAGAAACATTGTGAACGAGAACTCGTTTCTACCACAAAGTTGTGTATGCACTTTGTGATCGAAAGACGTCTTAATTTTGTATTCATTTTTTTAGTTTGTGAAACAGTTTTTCTAAAATAAAAATGATGCTTCACTTTTCACATATTGGATTGGGGTCCAAGATGTCTAGAATTTGTTATCTGTAACATAATTGCCATGTTTCTCCCCCTCTTGACCAGAGCATTACTTTTGTCAAACGCTCTTCATGTGAAGAGAAAATCTTCATAGGTCCTACCTACATAATTGTAGAATAATTAATTATTGTGTACAATATTTTGTTTCCAAAATTTAAGAAATAAAACACTTACAAAACTGTTCTAATAAATGTTTTAAATTTGAATATACAGTAGTACGTCGTTTGTACAACTTCACGGGGACTGGCTAAAATAATCGTATACATGATTGAATAGTTGAAGTAGATCGTATAAATCACAGCCTTCTTTAATCGGATCATTCTTCTCTGATACTGCCCTTTCACTCGGGGTATGCTTCCCGTGTTAAACGATGTCCAATTATTTTAGTTTACACAATAGCCGATGGTGCCGTTGTTTCCAGACCATGACGTCACTTTCCAAAGACATTCAAGTATATCAGTCTATAATTGACATGTCATATCTGCGAAGATACCAACAACTTTGAGAATTTCTTACGAGAATTTAAATTAGGCGCGCATTCAATTAGGCCGTGACTGAGTTTACTAACTTTGTTATGACAATAATATTAAGGATTTTATTCAATAATATTACGGAATATCATCGGGACAAGTTCCTGAATGATGCTTATTGCTTGGGATAACATATATATCGTTCAATTTTGTACCTCAGTAAGCCTGAAAGCCGTAGTCGAAATGTAAATATGACAAATTATGAGAGAATGACATTTGTTCAAAGTTGAAACTTGAGATACCAGAGTGCAGTACTACATACCAGACCATGACGTCATTTTTCCATGCGCGAGCAAATATGCGCGAACACGTCAAAATAGCCCTAGTGAAAGGGCAGTATAAGAAGAGAATGAATAAAGAAGGCTGTGGTATAAATATAGCAAAAATGCAAATTTCATGTTTGAACAATGTGTCAGGTTTTGTTGACAAAGATGCATATGTCATATAGGCCCTACTGTATGGCAGTAAGTCCTATAACTAATGATAAAAACAGCCATGTGACATAAACCAGGGTCAGCTAAAAGGTTATCATCTCACTACTGAAAACAATCTGCCATGACACTTTGCTGTTGCACAATTTATTGCTCGACAGTGAGGCTGTAAGCAATCGAACACTACCCCATCCTGGCATTGAAATGGGAGGGAGACCGAGGCAACTACACTATCACTATATTCAATTCATATTAGTGATGACATCGATTCTCAAAATCGGGAATCGATTCTCTAAGCTCCAGAATCAATTGAAAATCGATTTGAAAAAAAAAGTCGTGTAATTTTGAACTTTTTTTTCAACCTTCCCGCTGCGCTTTACGTGAAAAATAGCTGCTAGAGACTTTGAACTGTACTGTACGACTTGGGTACTTCCGTCAACGCTCGGCTGTCAGACGTAATAGACCAAAGGGATAGCTAGTGTCTAGATAAAAAAATCTCAACAATACAAAATAATATAGACAACAAAATGATCACGTTATTGACCCAAAACAAAAAAATTGGGAAAAAATGAAATCGATTTTTCGATTTGAGAATCGTTTTACATTAGAATCGATTTGTAATCGATTTGTGAATCGATTTGTAATCAATTCTCCATTAATCAATGTTATCACTAATTTATACCACCGCTGTCATTTTCATTATTTTGAGCAAAAATGTAATCAATTGATGCTAATTCACTTGTCATCATATCACTGTTGATGCTCACAAAATCCTCTCGCCACTCGTCATTATCGAAAATACATCCACTCCGCTTGAAGATCACAAGAAAAGTATGAAAAATAGGTAATCAGTTGTTGCATAGATACGAGACTAGTGCTACGACACATCTGATTGGTCAGCTGAGATGACAGCTGATTGGCTAACTAGAGATGATGCGGGGTGGCAATGTTACTAAAAAACAGTGGCTTGCACTTGCAGGTGGTGTTTACGTTTTTGGGATATACCCAAGCTTGGGTTTTTACGACTTTATGATGAACACGTGACTGGGGTTATTGAAAATGTAGGAAGGGGACAAGAAATTGAGGCATATATACGAAAAGTCATATAACAGAGGAAAATTAACATGTAGTCTTATGGAGAATGGTCGAGACCTCGTAGAAAAGTCGTATTAATGAGAATCGTATAAAAGACGTTCTACTGTATAGGCCTACACCTGTGTACTAAATTACAACTGCTAAAAAGCTGCGGAAAGTCTGATTAGTTTGAAATGTGATGAATTTTACATGTCGGTAAGATTGGCAAAGAAACTGAAAAAAATGACATTTTGTTGCCTTGTACCAATGAGTAAGAATAAATATTGGATGACTTGACCCTGATATGTGGAGGTGTTTGTTTTTCGCAAGGTGCGAAATTGCAAAATGTTGTGTATGATAATGAAACAACGTGATGAGCACGTTTCAGTAGATTCTCAGTTGATCAGTATAATTTTCAAGTCGCCAAGATTCGGGAAATATGCCTGATGTAGTGATACCAACATCCCATACCAACTCCCATACTAATAACATCGACAGTATTTGTGGTTTCTTGCAGTCAATTCAGAGCCAAAGGTCCTGATTGCCTATCGCGATTTAGCGAATTTCCTTGTGAACTAGATGTAGATAAAAGTGGTTACGGTATCGATGGCATTGTTGAACTTGGAAAATCTTTGATTTTTGTGCAAAACAAATGCAACTGCTAACATAATAATTCTACTAAGCCGTGTACAGCATTGTTATCTTAGATAGTTTGATATAAAAGCGATAGTTGCGCAACAGGCAATCGGGACGCTGGACTCAGATTGTGATCCTGGACATGTCACTTTGAAGATGCGAGTTGGTACAACTTCTTTATATTTTAATGAAGTATGTTGGTATCACTACATCGTAACGAGGCTGAGATCACGATATTGAGACTCCTTTGGCGGTTTCTCACCAGTATTCTCGGCCAGTTGCCTAGCTTTCTCTCGCTCGCAATACTAAATTGACTACATTCTAACCGGGAAGAGTGATGAACTGATGATTCATGTTGACGAAGAGTTTTTTGGTTAATCCAAATCATTTTTTGTGAGTCCCTTTCCTTTTGAATTAACGAAAGTGAACTTGTAACTTCGTTACCCTACTGTTTTTCCTTTTGAAACTTGTCATTTTTGCATGACATTTGGCCAAAAAAACAACACCGAGTTTAAATGCCGAAAGAGGGTATAAGCTAAATAACGTGAATGTAAGAAATGTTGGGACATGAATGCCTGGGCATGACTTCCACTTCAATATAGGTTATTTGAATCTACGTTACGGCAAATACGCCGTGGTAAGACGCGAACCTGGGACCCGTACATCTTCCTGGCCGCGTCCCGACGAGATCCATTTCCGAAAAACATCTCCGTCCCTGTCGATAGGTGATCCAAGGGAGAACGATAACGGCGTTTCTGTGGAGTGACATGCCTATGTAGAACAGCTGATCCTCGAGTGCAGTTACCTGGCTCTGCAAGCCATGCACTTTGTGAACACCAAAGTGGATACGAGCTGGCTATAATACTTTCCACTCTAGTTGATGTTCCTGTAGTCTGTTTTATCTGATAGTCAAGTAGAAATGTGACTATGGGCAGAGCTGTATTTAGGTTTTGCGCCGCCCTAGGCAAATAATTAATTTGTTTTTTTATTCGATTCTTCCTGAAAACTAAATTTGAGATGAAATTTTATAAAATAAATTAAGAGGCCGCAGGCGCGCTACACGCGCTTGTTGTTCGCTCGCTTCAGACTCGAGTTTAACATGCATCGTGTGCTAGGCGTAGCCCATAGACTAGCCCACCGAACTCATATTCTCGTAAACGCCGTTAATTCCCTTACTCACACTTTTGTTATATTTCACAGTCCATATTTTTTTTCGGTATTCAAAAATATATCTAGGTTTCCGTAAACTAGAAATTTTTCCATTTGAAGAATTTGAAAAATTACAAATTTGTTGTTCAAAATTCTGTAAATGCGATAACCTCCCTCTTTCAATTATCAACTGAATGCAAAAACAATCATATTGATATCTCAAAAATTACGGCCGTGAGAGTTTGCGGCGTGAAATACGAGCGCCTGCGGCCTCTTAATAAGAATGAGTTTGAAATTAATTTGAGTGATTTGAAAAAAAAAATCTATATTTTGAAAAGTTTTCAGCTATGACTGTTCTCTCCACTCATTCCTCAATATCTGCAATATTAATTTCAATAATTTGATCTCAAATGAATAATGGTTAATGATCTAACCACTACACAAAATTGAGATTTTCTAGGTTTCTTATGTATATAAGTTTTCAAGTAGGGCCTACGTCAAATGTTTTATTTATACAGTACACTCATATTTTTTCTCCAATTTCGCACTTTTAATAAATTACCCATCTAGTTCTAGATCGCATTTTTAGTTCTATATGCATTGTATAACGATGTAAAATTGTTACATGAATAAAGATATTAAATCTAATACCAATTATACTGTTTTGAAGAAGTATCCTGTATTTATAGTCATTTTTAACCAGTGGCGGCCCGACAATACAACTTCGGGTCCATGGCCCCGCGCCCAAAAGGGGTGGGTGGGTGTCTGGTCAGGTGGGTCCCAGAGAGACCTACCTGACCAGACATTATTTGATGAGTTTCAACGTAGATCGTCGTATGTCTACATATTTCGGCTGAAAACAAATGCGAATGTATGCAGTTATATAGACGTAGACTTCAAAAGGTACACATGCAATGTGTATAGGAAATTCATTTTATCTACTCATAATTATGATTTTGAACGAAACCATTAGACGTTCACTCATCGTGTTGAGGTGGATGTCTAGTTTTTCCATATCTTGTGGATGTTGTTAAGGGAAAGGATGAGGAAGGGTTGCAAAAGGAAGAAGGAAATCAAAATGGCAAAAAACTTTTTTTGTTTTGTTTCTGAGTAGTCGACAATTTCTCACGAATATGCTTATAAACTCAAACACATGGCCATTCGCTAAGGTTATATCAGAAGTGGAATTTGTTAATCACTCCTTCCATCGAATTTGGATCAGGTAAGAACTAAGAAGGAAGCAATGCTTCTGCATACCCCATAAAACAATGGGACTACATCTTTGAAAATGTGATGAGAAAAAATTATTGAAATATTATAATCTCAAAATACTCTCCTGCAGGGCGATTCCATTTGAATTGAGTGGTTGTCACGTAAAAGTTCGAAATATCTCGCAAACCAAAAATTACATATTCAAAATGACTTCAAAGAACAACTCGAATACAATATTGAAGGTTTATAATATCTCACGAACAGAAAATCACTGCTTAAAAATTACTCCGAAGAACACTCCAAATACATCAATTTTGGAAAAATTCCATGCGGGCCTCCTTCTATTCAGGGTGGGTAATTATCAAGTAAGGGCTTGAAATATATCACTAACAAAAAATTATATTTTTAAAAAGACTTCAAAGATCACAACCACTTGAAATACCATACCTTATGAAAAAAATCCCTGCAGGGCTCTGTCAGGAATAGGTGAAGAATAGGCTAAGCTGTATATAGTTCCCTGAATATTCAACAGAATCCTTCTCCAGAATATGTTGAAAGTGCAAAAATAGAATATTTTCTGAAAAACCTCCCTGCGGGGCTGTTGTATCTCTAACCTCCTCATTCGTGTTTTCTGCAATTATTGCATTTGTCCAATTTTTTATTTGGATTTCTCACTTACGAAGCCCCAATACGGAAATCCTAACGATATCCTTGTGTTTCTGTAGAGCACTCATAACTCATTGTCAGTTACTCAATTAAATACAACAGAGACAAATTTACCGTATTTATAGCCGTGGCCATAGTCGGTAGCCCGAACTCAGGCGGTTCAATCGCGGATATAAAGATGTGCAAATTGCAATAGGGGCAATTTCCCCTCAACCCTCATGAATTAGTAATGTCAAAAACAGGAGAAAGGAAGATAGAAGGAAGGAAATAAATATATCTCAAAGACTTTATGCCACGATTTCGTATTTTACATAATTCCATTGAGCATTCTAGGTCTCCGTACTGTTTCAAAATGTCAGATCTAGTAGGCCTATGTAGTTTAGTTAGCAAAAATCAACGAACAACACTGCCGTGCTTTTTTCAGATTGTGAATGTATCATGAGTTTTGTAAATAACGACGAGGGTCGTTTGTAAGGTAGGGCGAAGAGGGATGCTGTCCGGTGGCCAAATTTGAGAGGTGCTATCGGGACCCATTTGTGACTTTCTTTCAGTGCATATCATATAAATTTTATCCCATTCTATTCACATCACTGAAATTCAAATATCATAGTTATTGAATGGCAGATTGATTCAGAGTTTTATTTGCTTGGAACAGTCAATAAGTCTTGTTACCACAGTAAAGAATCCATGTATTCCAGAAATTTCGTATAGTTCCCAAAACCCGTAGAATCGTATTGAAAATAGGGAATTTTCAAAAATGTCCCTGCGGGGCATGGCTCCACCCTTGCATTCACCTTTTATATGCTCACTCAGTTTTGGGGGCACACAATTGAGTGCTTGCCTGGGGCACTAAAATGACACGAAACGACCCTGCAGCTACAAATATTGATTCTGCCACTATTTTGAATTCCATAGGTAAAATGATTTCGGCATCTAAACGTTATCTGAAACACGCTAAACAGTATTGAAGATGGGTGTGATTTCAAAAAATTCCCTGCGGGGCCGTAAGGGGGCCTTCCCCCCGCGGGTCGCCGGCTTCGCGATCCTGATCTCATATGGCATTTTCTTGTATATACAAACTGAAATGCCCCCCCCCCCCATGAATATTTCCTCGATCCACCCCTGCAGTGGGTGGGTGGTGGTGTCTTACTTATCTGGCCCCGCGTGCTTCATGGGCCACTTTGGGCCGCCACTGTTTTCAACTGTGTGGTGGTGGTTTTTTTTATCTGCGTTAAACCTAGCATGACATTTTTTCTTGCCCTACTATATAAGTCAATATATTTATGAATGAACCTATCTTTATTTCTGTCTTGCATATGGTGTACTGTGGAGAGTGAATTTGAAGTTGCTTCATTTATTGCATCAATTGTTTCGTGGATAGTGGAAAAATGTTGACAAGAGATGAAAACTGATATGGTTGTGGAACGATGTCTCACAATATGTACCGGTATTCAAGAAGGAGATCTCCCTTTGAGCTTATCGAGGTTCTGGAACACGTATCTCAATAGATATAACATGTTCGAAGTCTTTTTGAAGCAAAAAAATGAAATAACTTGATTTGTAGTGAAAATTCATTTGTGAAGAAGGCGCCTATTATTCTGTATCTTCCCTCATTTTTATTGATTCCGACTCGTGCTGATCTCGAAAATATTCAGACGGAAAGGTGATCATGAAAAGCAATGGAAAACAGTTACTATGCAGTGGCAAATACGCAGATGAAATTATGAATAACGACATGTTCTCATTGATCAATGGCTATATGAGACTTACTTATGATTTTTATAACAAATTATGATGAGTAATAATTTTCAATTCATTGGTTAATACTTTTGTTCAGTAAAATCTACTAACTTTGGTGAAATTCAATAATTTAATATATTGCAATTATTTATATACATATTGACCAGTCAAGTCACAGAATGGTATCTAAATGACAGACAGCCACTAATCAATTCTAGGCTGTACAAGTTTTTTTTTACCATGCGCAAATACCAATTATCGTTACCACACGTTTAGAGGGAGTTTCCCCACTAGATTTGGAAATGGAATTTCAAGTTGAAAGAATTTGCATGTAGATTGATTTTTTCATAAATTGATTGTCATCAAGAGAAACTTATGCTGAGCACTATAAGGTAAGCCCTTGTAGGCCTCATCTCATCATGTCAAACGCTATTAAGCCCAGTTATTGGATGAGCGAAGCGAAGACTCAATTTCACCATACTCGAGAAAAAAGTGCCCGTTTTTTTTTTTTTTTTCGCGCTCCACAGGTCAAACGATAATTCAAAATCAGTTGAGACTTGGCATACACAAGTGTCCTTATCTAATTTGATACTGTATAGTTTTGAGGCGCGATTGGTTGAACCACTTGTGAGAAAACTCATTTCAAAGTTTTCAAAAATCCCATAAGAATAACCCAGAGGCAAAAATCAGAGAGAAACTCAGAGGGAGAAGAGACCTGAAAATTGTATTGTAATGTTTTGTCATCATATGACACAGTAGAAATATAAATTATCCTTTTTTTCGCACATTTTTATGGCCCATCATATGTCATTAACTAAAACTACTATACCATCACAGTATATTCCGATTTCATTTTTCTAGAATTTAGTACATATCTATAGAATTTATATTCCACAAAGCATATCGATTTTTATGCTGCTTTTCAATTACGTTTTTTTTTGTCAAGAACAACGACTGTGTTATTTAATCAAATTAAGTAATTAATGCTAGTTTGATGAATGATCTTGATTCAGGAATTTGTCCAATACACTTTTATTATAAATTAAAAATGAAAAAATGAAAATAAATACACAAATAGTATTTGTGGGCCTAGTGTAAACTTGGGTAAGTTGTTTAGTTTGATCAGTTGTTTCATCAGCTGAATTGATAACATCTACATAGATCATGTTAACAGTAAACTGTTGTAACATAGCTGGAACTATCTCCATTTCCATTGTGAAAACTCGACTATTTGATATATTTTGTTATTGGATGAGCGAAGCGAATACTCAACTTCGCCATACCCGAAAAAAAAGTGACTGTTTTTTTTTTTTTTTTGTTCGCGCTCCACAGGTCAAATGAAAATTCAAAATCAGTTGAAACTTGGCGTACACAAGTGTCATTATCTAATTCGATACTGTATAGTTCTGAGGCGCAATCGGTTGAACCACTTCTGAGAAAACTCATTTTAAAGTTTTCAAAAATCCCATTAGAATAATCCAGAGGAAAATATTCGTGAAATAATTTTCATCCGAGACATTTCAAACTCTCAGGGAATTTCAATATAATAATTATACACATTATTCCAAACTTTCACTCAAATCGGATCAGCCGTTTTGATGTAAAAAAACATATAATGTAATTTTTTAAATCACTCAAAGCTATCAAGATACCAATTAAATTCAAGCCACAGGTGTCACCTCTTAAATGTAAACGATTAAAACAAAGCCTTCTTTATTATCATAGAAATTAATAATGGAAAATAAGATGGCAGTGATGTAATGGTTTGGATCTCAAGGTTTATATATATAATAACCAATCCAAAGATAAGGTGATATGTTCCAGCTCATCCATCAACGCGGCAACACATAACGCGTTTGCCTAGTATAAAAGTATGATGTGCATGTCAAAGTTGACTTTTGGGAGAATATTCATTTTTTTTTAACTTATTCATTATATTATATTCTTTATTCATCTAGCATATTCATGGGAAACCGAATATGTATTTAATATTTTGTCATATTATGGTTTACTAGGAAAACGCGGGATGCGCGTTGTTAGACGAGCTTAGGGGTATAGAAATCTAGAATGAAAAATAATTTGTCAACCCAATCTACATCTACAGACCTTGGATCACTCCAAACGTTCAAAAACCTCACGAGAATCAGTTATGTCACGGCCTTCCTCTTCATTCATTTCAATCGTTTTGAATTAATTGGTGACACTTGTTGCTATAGATTTAATTGGTTCCCGTAATAGCCTAAATTGATGGGAAAATGCTTTATAAATGCGTTTTCTTCGTTATTTCTCATCCGATTGATGCGAAAAATCTCTCAAAATGTGCTTAATAGTTTCCTTTATATTCGGCGAAAATTTGAGAGGTCTTGAAAAATTTTGAGTTTTCAAGTATTTTCCTCCGGGTTATTCTGATGGGGATTTTTGAAATTTCTAAAATTCATAAAAAAAAAGTTACCACCCGATAATGCCACAAAACTATACAGATCTAAGTTAGATGAGGAATCATGACGAAAAAAAGTTTGAAGTTGATAGCTGTAGCCGTTTGACCTGTGGAGAACCGACAAAAAAACATAAAAAAAAAAAAAAAAAAAAAAAAAAAAAAAAAAAACATAAAAACGAACACCAATTTTTTTCAGTATGTCAAATTGAATCCTCGCTAAAGCTCGTCTAACAATACTAGGAAAACGTCATATATGCGTTGTAAGACAAGCGGATTGTAATAGTGTGTCGATTTTTTTGCCAAACTTTTGCATACATTCGCCAATTGGGTGACACTCAAGTTATAAATGGGTAAAAACTGCTTCGAGTGGTACCAATATAGCACATTTTATGTTTTTTCTTCAAAACGGCTGACCCTATCAAGCCGAGAATTTCCAGAAATGTGTATCAAAATGTAATTCAATTTCACACAAATTTCATTTTTTTTCGAAAATGAAAATTATTCTATTTTTTTCCCGCTGTGTTATTCTGACGAGTATTTTCGAAATTTCGAAAAATCATAAGAAAAAAGTTACCACCCGATAATGCCACAAAACTATACAGATCTAAGTTGGATGAAGAATCATGATTTTAAAAAGTTTGAAGTTGATAGCTGTAGCCGTTTGACCTGTGGAGAACCGACAAAAAAATATGAAAAAAAAAACATAAAAACGAACACCAATTTTTTTCAGTATGTAAAATTGAATTCTCGCTGAAGCTCGTCTAATAATCATTATTGGTGGATTTTTTAGTGAACATTAACCAATCAAGGTCCTAGCCCAACGTTGTTAGACGAGCTTAGGGGTATAGAAATCTAGAATGAAGAATAATTTGTCAACCCAATCTACATCTACAGACCTTGGATCACTCCAAACGTTCAAAAACCTTACGAGAATCAGTTATGTCACGGCCTTCCTCTTCATTCATTTCAATCGTTTTGAATTAATTGGTGACACATTGTTGCTATAGATTTAATTGGTTCCCGTAATAGCCTAAATTGATGGGGGAATGCTTTATAAATGCGTTTTCTTCGTTATTTCTCATCCGATTGATGCGAAAAATCTCTCAAAATGTGCTTAATAGTTTCCTTTATATTCGGCGAAAATTTGAGAGGTCTTGAAAAATTTTGATTTTTCAATTATTTTCCTCCGGGTTATTCTAATGGGGATTTTTGAAATTTCTAAAATTCATAAAAAAAAAAGTTACCACCCGATAATGCCACAAAACTATACAGATCTAAGTTAGATGAGGAACCATGACGAAAAAAAGTTTGAAGTTGATAGCTATAGCCGTTTGACCTGTGGAGAACCGACAAAAAAACATAAAAAAAAAAAAAAAAAAAAAACATAAAAACGAACACCAATTTTTTTCAGTATGTCAAATTGAATCCTCGCTAAAGCTCGTCTAATTATAATTTGTATCTTCGTTTGACCTGTGGAGCGCGAACAGAAAAAAAATGTTTTTTTTTAGTTTTCGCTTCGCTCATTCAATTAAATATCTGGTCGAGCGGTAGCTCGACGGGGGCCAAGTCCCGCGAGAAGCCAACTGCACTGTTTACACGAAGTGCTTCCAGGTGGTTTTGAGCATACTGTATCCCAGAAAATAATAAACTTGGACGTTAAACTACTCTAGTTTGTTGTAATTGAATAAGGCGCCATACTCAACATGACATCAATATTTGAGCCATCGTAAAAAACGTTTGAACTTTGGAAGTTATAGCACTGTGAAAAGCGTCCTATTTCCGTGTTCTTCTTTTCTTCATCCTCCTTCCGGCTTCAACCTAAGAAATCGGCTACAGGATAAACGAATTGTCCGATTAGTTTGATTTTTTTTTACCGTACTTTATTATCTTCATTTTATGAAGTATTTGTTAATTTTGTAGCTTGTACTGAGAAGTTTTATGATCATTTTTATCTATGAAATCACCCTGGCGGGAACTTTTTGCCCTATGACAATCGCATGTTCACCTTTTTGTTTTGGTCAGTCTCACTATATCACGTATTTATCCCCACATATTATCACATTCGCACAGAAACATGTAACAAGTTCCTATTAGGTTATCATCTTGAGGAAAGTGATACTGATAAAAACTAAAAGTAAACTCAAATAAGATATGGCAGTCTGTCATCCAGTACTCTTGATTGGTGAGTTGAAGGTAGACGTATTACGCATGTTTACCCGTCTATCTGTTGACTAAACCATCCCATTCGGATCACACGAAGTGGTTGTATGTGAGATGTGAAAAGCTCTATTGTTCAGGTTGATTCGGTGAGTTGATTATAGGTTGATTTGAATTTAAATGTATTCAGTTTGTTAGCAACAAAATGAATGTCTTCAGCTTCGATCAGAACATGCGTAGGCCTACACATACACAGTTGTATTTGCAAATAGAGTTTATCGTTAATTGATTTATTAATTTATTCATGTTTATGATACACTAGCACACAGTTTCACAAAGTGCGGTGGCAAGACCTTACACTAAATAATAAAACTTAATATAAAAACCATAACGATAATAAATACTAATTATTAACGAAGAACTAACCAACAAAAAATCTCAAATACCCTCTCTCAACATTTTCCTCTGCACTACCCGTAAAGTGGGGTGACTTTGACCCCCTGGTGTGACCGTCCTTTTGTTGGAGAAAGTTTCAAACAGCCACAAATGAAAAAGTTTTAATTTTATCGTATCCATATTTTTGGTATCTCAATAGATACATATCAAAATCAAATTACGTTCAAAATAGATACGATAAAATCAAAACTAGCTCATTTGTGGCAGTTTGAAACTTTCTCCAACAGAAGGACAAAGTCACCCCATCTTTACCGGTATCAGGTTTTAGAATAATCCCTTTCCGTCCACAATCTGTCATAAACCATTCCAATCTGTACCAGTTCTAGGTAGAAACGAGTACTTTCGTACTTCTTTCCTGGATCTCTCACCTGTCATGCTTTAACTAAGATGTACATAAAGTACATCGTGATTTAATTCTCTTCTTTTGATCCGTTCTCCTCTCCACCCATACCATATACAAAATATCATAAACAAATCTCATACACATATATACCACATAGAAAGTATATTTACTCCAACGTTTTGGTTCTACTAAAATCAATACACTTTAATATATTATACTTATTTCAGTTATTTGTTTGGATTTATTTGTCCAGTGACGAAATATGACTGATAACGTTTGTCTGCGATCTATTGAAAAACGTTCGAAACGATTATTTTACAATCTTAACGTTTCGTAGGTCGGCATATTCACGAGTTTTGAGATAAAACCGCGAGTGACTGAACATGTGTGTGTGTGTGTAGTGAAGACAATGAAACGAATCAAATCAGTGTCCAACTGATGATCAAATGTCACAGATAATTATTTGGCAGAAGTGATTCTATAAAAGTGTGCACGCGACCAGATGGTAATTGTTATGGTGTCCTCGACTTTTATTTCTCGCTAGGTGAGTGAACGAGATTTATATTCATTATTACTAATATATAGGCTTAGGCTATAGCATTGTGAATTATTGTTCAATGCCAGTTTGAAATAATACAGTATGATTATAAATAATATTAATATCGTTCGAAGATTATTTATCTATTTAGGCCTTGTACAATAAAATGATTATTGATAAGCTCAATTTCAATAATTTACTCCAAGCATGCCCAGATGTAAAACTTTTTACATTCAGGATATATATATATATGAACAATTATTAGTATTTATGGTTAATTGAAAGTCATGGAGTACGTATAATTGTGTTCAATTTAATGTGTGTTTTTTACTCACACGACTTTCAATTAACCATTAAATACTAATAATTGTTCTTAATATGAGTTGTGATGAATTGAAAAAAAAAAAAAAAAAAATATATATATATATATATATATATATATATATATATATATATATATATATATATATATATGTGTGTATATATATATATATATATATATATATATATATATATATATATATATATATATATAAATATATATATATATATATATATATATATATATATATATATATATATATATATATATATATATATATATACATATATCTATTGAAATTGATATCGAAGAAAATTAAATTGATATAAAAACCAGAGTCGGAATGGGCAGCAATCGAATCATGGTCTACTAAATGACGGTGTCAACTAATCCTCCCGACCCAGTAGCTTCAATATCTCCAAGTGCAGTGTGAGATTACGTATATTAAATATAATGTTCTTGGAATAAAACTAATACCGACTGATAGTAGGACTGAAGAACTAATATTCTAGGACAAACCGTGTTCAATACAAACAATTCATTTTCAGTCAGTCGAATTTATTCATTTAAGATTTGGTAAAATGTAAATATTGTATCCATAAGCTAGGAATTGAGGATCGACCCCGCTATCCGTTGTGGAAAACAACTTGAACATTTCCCTCATGAACTTTATTTGATTCATTTATATTAGGTTTAACGACGCACTGTTATGATAACTAAGATCTATTGGCGTCAGACGAATGATTAATGAGATGATGGGATGATGAATTGGTTTGAACCTCGCCATTTCATAATTTTTTTATTGTAACATGGTTGCAAGTATGATGTTTTTCATGATAGTAAAATACTATCAATTAATGATATGAAGGTTTAGTGGGAAGGAAGCGGTCGTGGCTTATATTGTATAGAAAACATGTCGGCATAGACCATGGCCTATATTTACCACAGAGGGAATTTTCCAAAAACCTCAGTAAAAATTGAATATAGCGACCATCGAACCAAAGCCCAAACCAAGCAGAAGCCAAGGCCAAACCAAGGCTTCCAGATCACATCAAGCGAGCGCGTTAGCAACTGAGCTACTTGTGCCGGTACAAACTTTTCATGAAACTGGAAACTGCATTTATATATATATATATATATATATATATATATATATATATATATATATATATATATATATATATATATGAACATTTTCGTCAAATCATATAAATGTGATCATTCTGGGACTTGAACCCAGGACATATATATATATATATATATATATATATATATATATATATATATATATATATATATATTTATATATTTATATATTTATATTTATATTTATATTCATATATATATATATATATATATATATATATATATATATATATATATATATATATATATATATATATATACATATAAATATATATATACATTTTTTGGGGGGAAATCGGTTTGAAATTTTAAATAATTTCCAAGAATATGAAGATTGTTCGAGATCTTCTCTCACTGAAGTAGGCCTATTCTTACTGTTATTATTTTTGTTTTTTAAGTGTGGTTTTTGCAAGATCAATTTTGACCAACAGGCAAAAACGATTGAAATTGAGGGAGATTTTGGAAGGTATAGGCTAATTGATAATTTGTGGTATTACTTATGGAGCAATCATCAATAGACATAATCACAAAAACTGGAGATTGTACTTATTTTAATTGTTCATGCGGCTTAGTTTGATTATCATCGTTTCACCTAATTATTAGGAAAACGCAACATATGAGTTGCATGATAATCGATATCTAGGCATATTTATATGAAATGGAAAGCTACACATAACACATTGATTGTCAAACTATTATTATAGCCTTTCTGTTTCATTTTCGATTATTTCAATTGTTATCACAGTTCAATTGATTCTATACTTGATGTAAATTATTGTTGATAGCCTTTATTTGATGTAAATAAAAATTACAATACTATAATATTTTTCTTCATAACAACTGCTCCGATTTATATAAAACTTTGTGATAGTATATATATATATATAATTTAAATGTGTCTGAATTTTCTGTTAATTGCATTTATTCGAAGGAAATATGTATTCAGATATATGTTTTCGCCTCCGTGTTATTCTTATGAGAATTTTCAAAAATCGTAAATGATTTTCATCAAAAGTGGTTCGATTGATTGCGCCTCAAAACTATAAAGTACCGCTATCGAGTTGGGTGATGACATATATGTGGATACAAAGTGTAATCAAAATGTGTATACTCTTGTTTGATCTGAGGAGCTGGACAACTACAGAAAAAAATGGAATCATTTTTTCAAGAACGGTAAAATTGTGTCTTTGTTTCGCTCATTCAATCAAAGGGTAATAAATCATTCAAATTTGAAATACTGTATGTAATAATGTATATTGAATACATTGCAAAACAAAGTATAATCTGGACATTATAAAAGCGCAAAGATTGATTGTTGTGAGAAGCAAGAGGTACTATTCTAAAGCTGGGGTAGAAGAGTACACGTATATGAAACATTGGAAATTGTCAGGGATAATGGACCATATTGTCGTCCGAATTATTGGTGACTCAGTCCATCATTCTCAGAAATCATCTTTATAGACAATCGTTCAATTAATCGCCTCTCATTACTCCTGCACACATACACATCATATTTATTTTCACTTTTTTGGATGAGCGAAGCGAAGACTCAATTTCACCATACCCGAAAAAAAGTGCCTGTTTTTTTTCGCGTTCCACAGGTCAAACAAAAATTCAAAATCAGTTGAAACTTGGCATACACAAGTGTCCTTATCTAACTCGATACTGTATAGTTTTGAGGCGCAATCGGTTGAACCCTTTCTGAGAAAACTCATTACAACATTTTCAAAAATCCAATAAGAATAACCCAGAGGTAAAAAATCGTAAAAAATATTTCCTTCAAGAGAATTCAAATTCGCAGGGAATTTCAATATGATGATTATACACCTCACTCCAATCAGATCAAATCAGATCCAGAGTCAAGAATCAGATCTTTCAGTCCAATCAGATCAGCCGTTTTGATGTACAAAAATATATAATCCATTTTTTTTAAATCACTCAAAGCTATCAAGAAACCATTCAAATACAAGCATCAGGCGTGGAAACGATTAAAACAAAGCCTTCTTTATTATCATAGAAATTGATTAGGAAATAAGATGACAGTGACATAATTGTTTAGATCTCAAGGTGTATATATATATATATATATATATATATATATATATATATATATATATATATATATATATATATATATATATATATATATATATAATAACCAATCCAAAGATATAAGTTGAATAGTTAAATGTTCTAGCTCATTCATCAACGCGGAAACACATAACGCGTTTGCCTATAGTTCTGACTCATCTTCACATTTCTTCATTTAGGCCTACCTTTCAATTCATTTTTATCTAGCTATCAACCCCCTTCCCTTGTTTTACTTATTCACACTAAATTATATAAATCAACTATATAACTGAAACTATAAATATATAAATCAATTATATAACATCATACACGAACACAGTCAAATAGATTTGTAATTCCAGTATAGGTGAATGTTTTCGATCGACTGGCAAATCTTTCGTATAAGAGCAGATATTCGATAAAGAATTGATATATCTTGTCCTTTGACGGCAATAAGCTATTGTTTAGTTATTCGTCACCCACAACAAATTTACTTTCATCAAAATGTTGAAATTGTCATCAATCATAGATTCAGTACATATTTGCCACAACTATTATATCTCACAGGAAAGGATGTAATGGATAAGATAATTCGTCTTTCAATTCGTTATCTTTAAATCGTCAGATAATTAATTGTTTAGAACTATTTATGGTTACATCGTTTTGACCTTACACACAAATTTAACGTTTGGTATTTCATTTAGCGAAAGGCCTATAACATATTATGTTGTGTTAGATTTGGGAATATTCCACCGATAGGCTTCTGTTAAGCAGTCACGCAGTGTGCCACAGATAATCGAGCGCGGTAATCTGTGGCAGTGTGGCATCGCTTATCGAGCAACTCAAGTGTTGCATATATTCGGGAGGACTATTGCCGCAGGTGTTTTAAAAAGTGAATCTAGAAATATATATTTTTTTCTTATTGTTACATGTTATAGGAGACTTACTGAATAAATGAGCTTAGCGAAAACTTTCATTTCACTTACCGAAAATCGGACTTTGTTTTTATATGTATGATTTTTTTTCATAATTCTGTTTACGCGACATACAGGTCAGGATAAGTAACGTTATGTAGGCTGGGACTGTTTTTCAGATAAATCGGTTCAACGGTTCTCTAGGAAATAATTCGAAAAGTTTGTGAATTTTCCATGAGAATAACCAGGAACGAAAATATTTGAAAAACAAACATTTTTCAAAGGCTCTGAAAATGTCACTGAATATATATAAAAACAGCCACCTTCGGTAGCTCGGTCAGCTGAGGCACCGCTTCAGAAACTGAACTCACCGTTGAGCGTGGGTTCGAGTCCCACATAAGGCATGGGTTTTTGTTAACGTCCTATCACTAATCATCACTTCATAGTATCATAATCGTCTGCTCATTCGTACCCCCGTATAACCTAGCTGTTGGTGGGGTCGTTAAGCAAACAATAATCAATCAATATATAAAAACAACTATCATACACACATTTTCGGTGAATTTAGAACTTGCATAGGCATGCGTAGGACATTTCAATAGGTATGACACATTGCGAAAAATCTAAAATTCATTTTCTAGCAATTAGCTTTATAAATTATGATCAGACGTGCTATTCCAATATTCTCACTTTATCAGTGGAAACATAAACAAAAAAGTGAACTGAAAATATATTATATCTATAAATACATTTACGTTCAAATAGTGAAATACTGCTAGGGATGATGAAAATAATTGCTCTGCCTACAAATTACAATTCTCAGCGGAATGGAAGACCATCAAGTAACCAACCACACCATTATGAGGTGGACTCTAATTTCGCTTCGCAGTGAAATTTTTTAAATTTCAAGGAACCAAAATGTATTTGATAGGTTTGTAAGAATTGCATTGATGTAAGAAATGTTACTCTTTGATGATTTATGACGAAATATTCAGTGTCCTGCTCCTTTGTGACGTATTTTCACGGCTTGGGCCGTATAAATACTTGTGTTAAATATAAATATTTGATAAATTCATGATCAATATTATTCTAGACAGTCACCGCAATATCGTGAACTAATCAATATTCTATTTATTTCAACCCGCACACAAGCATTTTTTCTTTCTAATGCGGGCTTCTATACATTCTTTTATTTCATTTTCATTTTTCATTCATCTTTAGTACTCAATACCAAACACAGTTACATGACATGAATTGAATTTATTATGTAGGCCCATTAATTAAATTGGATCTTACCATAATTCAAGGAATACAATATCCTTATTTATTTAATTTTTAATTTTTTTTTCCAAGCCTTAATTCATCTATACCAAAGGTGTGTGTAATAATGTTAACTATGTGAAAAATGAAAATTGCACATTTCTTAAAACTGTTATTTCTTATGTACTATATTGTACAGAATAAAATGATTCTTTGAATTGAAATTGAATTGAATTGTGTTTGCTATGTTGGTAGTCTGTAGACAACCAACAAGTCTCGTGGATACAATTAAAGAAGGTGTGAATCACCCGCGCGTTAGTAGTGTGGGATAGGGGGGACGAACGCTCGGAATCATCACATAAAATAACAGTTCAAAGTCTACTTTTTTCTCATTAGTATTTCGCTACACAGTATGACGGAATGGTGACTTCTTGGTAATCGTTTAGACTAATCGTAAATTATCATCAGATGACCACACATTAAATATACATTATTGCAGTAGAATTATTATTATTGCTACTATTTCGAAGATAATTTATTAATCAAATTATTATTAATCCAAATCTCACCACTCAATCTGTTCATTATAAATTATGATTGATGAATTGACAGATAATCCATCAAATTAAAGTAGGTGTCACTGTGTTAGTCTACGTTATAGAATATAAAGATTTCCATAATATAGATTCTGATTTTCTCATGTAGTAGTAGTATAGATATTTATTTTAGCATTATTGCTAATTTACAAGATTGAATGACAAGAATCAATAATCATTTACATCAAACAACAGTTACAAAATGAAAATCATAACAGAAAATACAATAATGGAATACATAACTGTAGGCAACAATGGTTATGTTCTTGTACTCTTTGTTGTTAGGGGAAGAAGTGCCAAACAGAGATGTGATCAGGGACTCGGAAGTAAAATCGAAATCGAAATTAATTGATATTGATATTAATTGATATTTGACGCGAAATCGAAATTTGTATTCCAAATGTATGAAAATTCAAATCGAAATTAATTGATAAATTGATATTAATTGATATTTGACGCGAAATAGAAATTTGTATTCCAAATGTATGAAAATTCAAATCGAAATCGAAATTAATTGATAAATTGATATTAATTGATATTTGACGCGAAATCGAAATTTGTATTCCAAATGTATGAAAATTCAAATCGAAATCGAAATTAATTGATAAATTGATATTAATTGATATTTGACGCGAAATCGAAATTTGTATTCCAAATGTATGAAAATTTAAATCGAAATCGAAATTAATTGATAAATTGATATTAATTGATATTTGACGCGAAATCGAAATTTGTATTCCAAATGTATGAAAATTCAAATCGAAATCGAAATTAATATTCTGACATTGTCTGGAATGAAATCGAAATTGACACCATATCATTAATTAAACAGTAATTTATTAATTAAATTTAAACGTAATATATTATTCAACAAGTAATGATAGTTCGGTTCTTATTTGTCGATAAAGTCATTGAAGTGTGTAGAAAACTTGACACATCGTACTAAATTGATGAGGACACAGTCAAGATCAACAGTTGGTTTGAAAGGTTTTACTGCACTAAAAACCAAGTGACCTCGAATGTCTATCTGTCTTGAGCTACCTGTACGAAAGTTGAGGTACCCCTTCACCCCTTCACAAATTGTTCCCTTCCATCATTGAAAAATATGTTCAGGACAGTTCGTTTTTATAACAGTAAGTTTGTAGTACAGTTGGTTGATTTTTAGGTTAATTCACTTTTAGGACAGTCCATTCAGTCAGTTTTTAGGTTATTCCGTTGTATTTTAGTATACAGACAGTTGGTTTTTAGGTGAGTCAGTTGGGTTTTAGTAATGTCGGCTATATTTTAGTACAGTCGGTCGGATTTTAGTACAGTTGGTCGAAATTTTAGTCGAGTAGGTTTTTAGGTGAGTCCGTCGGTGGAATCATTAAAAGATGCTGAGTTTTATTTCATTATTATTATTTAGATCTCTTTTGCAGTTGCGATGGCAAGTTCCCTATTCCTGTGTTCAATACATTTTGACCACCTCCCTAACCTATTGACAGAATTGTTTCATATTTTGTAGTAGGCATAACTAAAAATACTGTGGAAAATTATCTCAAGATTTGTTGTTGATATCAACCATTAGTAATCTTTGTTACATACTTTTTTTATACATATTTTTGTATTTGTATTTATTTATTTCTATTTATTATTTATTATTCATGTATTTATTATTTATTTATTTTGGGAACAGGTGGTAGATTGATGATGAAATATGTACAATATGAACCTAAGACTAAATTAAACTAATTAAACATACTGAATAATGGAACAGATGAGAATAATGAAAATAAAATGAAATGAAAATAGTGAATTATGCAGACCAATTCTCAATCCTTCTCTCTAATCTTTCTCCAAACTTTTTTAATTCTATCTCTTCTCCATTTTCATAAAATATTGTGCCATCCAAATCATTTCACTCCCTTCCGGTTGTGTTTAAAAAAGCAAACTTGCCTATGTCCCTCTCCACAATTTTACCGTGTACTCTTTTGCCATGCGATGATCTGTAATTGTTTTGTGTTTTGTGAATGAATGAATATTAGGGTTTTAAGGCGCATCGACAGCGAGGTCATTTAGCGCCTGTATGTGTTTTGTCTTTAACTATTCTACCATGTATTTCTCTCCACCCATCTTTACCTTGCAAAGCTCTATGAAAATATGAATATGGTACCCGTATTTTTTTTTTAATTATTAATAAATTAATTTCATTTGTTATTGTCAGTATAACAGTCAGTTAGAGTAATAAATATTATAAATAGTGAAAGTAATATTCTATTTTGTATTCACATACATATTAATTTGGCAATAATGGCATTATATTATTTACATATATTAGTATATATAGAGTCTTCCAGATCTGTCCGTCTGTCTGTCCGTCACGCTGTTTCTACACATTCTAACAGGATGGTGAGGGGGGGTGGGAAAGGGGTGGTTCAAGGTCGGGAGGGTGATTGAGCGGAGAGTAGAAGGGGGAGAGCAAGAAGGAAAGAAGGAGAAAGCGAGGATGGGGTGAGAGGAGTGGAAGGAATGGGCCAGGGGTGGAGGGGAAAGGGAGAATGGCGAGGTGTGAAAACGATCACGCGCGTAGAAGCTTGCAGGGCATGCAGTGGTGAATTGACTTGCTCATGTTTGAAACATGAGGGGTCTGGCCAGTTTCTATATTGTTGAGACAGCTCAGTATTCGTATGCGTGTGCACTGGGTACGTAGAGGCGACCCAGGTCTTACCTATTCTATTATCATCACTAGAACGGATAAGCTGAATATATTGTCCTAAGCAATCTCTAACAATTGTTACAGAACAACATTTATTACATCTTGAAAACCTGTGAAATTACTTCTACAACACTTCAAATTTCGTCAATTTTAAATAGGGGCCGTCCCCGTTAAGACTTAAGATGTCTACGTTGTCGGGTTCACTGCCGTTAGAGGTGTAAGCGAAATCAAATGTAAAAATAAATTTATTATTACATTTACATGAAACTATGCCCACAAATTTGTTTGTGTTTCCATCAATAAATTGCACACTGTGGGATGACAATGCATAAAATTAAAATTAAATGTCAAGTATAAGGTTATAAACTTAATCATACTCAATGACCTAATCTACCAATAATGTATCATTCATATCATTTAATCATTTATAATTTGCATGAAAAAATGAAGAATGAGCAGTGTATTCTCAATTTTCCAAAATTGTCCGAAAAGTCCGGCGCATGCGTATAATCAGTGTTCTTTAATTCGACCATTTGCTGTTCCCGTTTTTTTCATACCAATCATAGTACAGAATTCATTATTAAACTACTATGTATGCGTTTCAGTTTCTGACGTCTTGTGACGATGTCTGTCTCAGGCATCGAACTGATCACTCGGACGAGTTTGACTCAAGGTCACCCTCGTTTATCCGAGTATTTACGAGAATCGTTCAACCCCCAGCCTACAGATGATCGCAATTGGTCGTGGCTCGATCTACGGGTGAGTAGATTGACATTTTACCAACGTAGATCTGGTTTTACCAACTGTTAGTTGGTTAATTATTAGTTGAGGTATGGAAATAACGTACTTGACCAAGTGCCAGAATTATACCAATGTTGAGGTGACTCTAACTTGCAGTTTGGAGTTGTTATATCATGGCTAGGCCTGTACCCATGATATTTCTTTTCACAAACTCCCAGATAAAGGTTAACTGGACTTGGTAATACTGAGCCCAAGGGTGGTGACAAGTTAATTTACTAATCATCGGTTGGTGGCCGTATTGACCTTGAGTGGTATATAATGAACCATATTGAATCAACCTATGTTTTTTGAGAAAAATTGTGTCAAGGTTTTTTCAACATTCATACTTTTGTATGCATTTGGTGCCACAAGAGAATTTTAATACATTATTCGATAGAGAGAGTTAAGTGGGCCTTAGATGACACGTATTCATATTCAGAAGCATTCAACATTTACTTTACCAGCGTCGCGATGAAACTGGCGGAAAGTAATCAGTCTACAAACAACGATGCTACAAACAGACTCCATCATAGTCGCAGCAGAAATAGAAAATCCATGTTTTTAACCCCTGTCACTGAAGGCGAAATGCTGCAAGTAATGAAAGGATTCGATAGTAAACTCTCTACTGGTATTGATGAAGTCCCATTTAAAGTACTCAAAGATGTAGCTACTTCAATAATCCCTGTCTTAGTTCATATTTGCAACCACTCTTTTATCACCGGAGTGGTTCCAGACGAAATGAAATTAGCAAAAGTAATACCAATCTTCAAGAAGGGCCAACCAGATGACGTATGCAATTACCGACCGATTTCCCTACTATCTGCCTTCTCTAAAATTTTCGAAAAACTAATGTATAATCGACTCGTGCACTTCTGTGAATCATGTAATATAATATCACACAACCAACATGGCTTCAGGGCAAAGAGAAATACTGTATCAGCTGCCTACGAGTCAATTCAGAAGATGTTATCCGCTAAAGATGATAGACTGTACTCCGTTGGAGTGTATTTTGATTTATCGAAGGCCTTCGACACAGTAGTGCACAGTCTATTGCTAGAGAAACTTGACTTCTACGGTATTCGTGGTGTGCCCCACAAGTGGCTTAAATCTTATCTAACTCAACGAGCACAGTGCGTACATGTTTCCCAGGACGAATGCTGCGGTGTTTCATCATGGAATCAACTGGATACTGGAGTTCCGCAGGGGTCCATTCTAGGCCCTTTGCTCTTTTTATTATATATCAACGACTTGACCACCCTCGAAGACAATGTTCTCATGACGCAATACGCAGATGATACTAGCTTACTCATAAACCACGCAAATCCTTCAGAAATCCAACGTAAAGTTAATAGCGCTGTGGGTGATTTGAGTGCTTGGTTTTATGATAATAAACTGTCTGTCAACAATAGTAAAACGATCGTTGTCAATTACTCAGGAAAGAAACATTGGGAGCCTGAAATATTCAACAATGGTATTCAACTGGAGGTCAACGAGAAAACGAAGTTTCTAGGTTTTAATATTGACAATAATTTGAAATGGACTTCTCATATTAACCAAACCTGCTCCAAACTCAGACAGGCCATTTTTAAACTTCGTTCGTTGAAAAAAGTACTTGGACCGACTGAAATGAGAATGTTTTATCTTGCGCACTTTGAATCAATTTTGCGTTATGGCATCGTGTTCTGGGGTGGAGCTGCTAAAAATAATATTGACAGGATTTTTAAACTACAGAAGTATGCTGTACGAATCTTATCCAATCAAAGAAAAGGTGACAGCTGCAGAGGATTATTTAAAACTCTTGGTATTTTAACTTTAGCAGCTATTTACATACATGAATCCGTTTGCTTTGTCAAATCAAATACTGCTTTATCCGGAAAAGAATTGAACCATTCACACGACACAAGAGGTAAAAACCTTCCAGTAGTAGAGACACACCGAACTGCTTTGTATGAAACCGGACTAAACCATAATGGTGTTAAATTCTATAATCTATTACCAAGAGATATTCGCAGTGTCAACCGTATTCAGAATTTTAATAAGACTGTTAAACGTTATCTTGTAAACAAAGAACCATACTGTGTAAGCGATTTTTATACCAAACTGATTTAAACTTGTATCTCGTTATAAACACATTGTTTCGATATTTTGTTGACGAAACTTAACATTTACAATGTATACAGTGAATAAAAAATTATTATTATTATTATTATTATTATTATTGTTTGCGGATAAAATACGCGTGGAATCCGCAGAAAAAGTAGACAACAGCCCAACTCCTGCCCGCCTGTCCGCAGTCTACGCTGATTGGCTAATATTCCAATATGGCCGATCCGCAAACTTTCGCGGACAGAATCCGCACAAAATACGCGTCATCTAAATCCCGCTTTAGTATGTAGAGTAAGCAGAAAAGTTTGACACACTTTATTTTACTCATAGTGCATGCCATTTTTTATTATAGCTTTAATGCCATTTTTTATTATAGCTTTAATGCCACCAGTCCAACATTATATGAAATTACAACTTTCTCTCTAGACTGTTCTGTTAATATTACAAATATTAGTATTATTATTCTATTTTATTCCAAAGGACATATGCATTTGAATGATTCATGATGCATTATGCAACATGTATGGAAATCAATCAATATAAGTATTATATATTTATTAACATCAAAAACTTGACATAAAGCTCTTGTTTTCCTATAAATGCAAAGAATGAAAGTTTAGGGTCGTTTGAACGAGGCACCACAAGGACGATTTTACCAACCGATTATTAATCAATAATTGAAACTCAATCCACAGTTAACAGTTAGAATCAATTAAAGTACACTATTATTCAAAAAATAAAGTTATAAAGTTTTTAAGTTTAAGTTTTTAAGTTTCTATTAATTTTTCAAGTTCATAAAAACAATCATTCATTCTGTTGCATATTACATACATTTATACATAGTCATGGTCATAGTTCAGCCATGTACAACTTGGTCAGTTTGAAATAAAAAAAGTATAAAAGACAGAATCGATACAAATGTGTGTCATAAAGCGCTCATTTTCATTTTTACATGTTATATTAATTAGTGAATCAATTAGAATATACTTTTCAATATTATTATTAAGAACCATTTCAATATAGCCTACGTGAATAGAATTTCTACATAGTTCTGTATTTAACTTATTATCTGTTTAAAGTAAACAATTAATCACTTTTATTAAGAATACTGTGCCTCATAGCAACAACATGTTATTGTATTTGGACATTTCCCTTGCTCTGTATAAACTGATTCACCCTTGATTTTATTGACAGTACTATTATTCATTTCATAAATCTATGACTATTTTGCATTTCAACAAAACTAGAATCATCGACCATTTTGAGACAGTACGATCTACATATTAATTCAGTTAACATCTCTTATTTTACAAAAGTACCAACTTCACATTATTACCAAGTACCATTTCTATTATCATTATTATTAAATGTGAATTAATAAACAACACTGAGATTATTCCGAACTACTGAATTTATACTACATTTCTGGTAAGCTTCAATAAACCTATTTTTACCATTTTAATATTCCTTCCCTCTTCCTTGTTAATAATTAAACTCCCGGCCTAAGTTCCGGGCGTTCCCATTGTTTCCCTTCGAATTCCGACCGCTCTGAATATTTATGTCAGTAAAGACATTGGTGACAGCTACGCTATCATTGTGAACATTATCGTTATTTGAACTATCATTGATTTATATCTCACTTTGACAGTCGTCACAGAGATCTTCAATTTTTATCAATTTGAAACGATCAACTTCATCACATTGGTGACAAGCGGTGTCGATTTACTTATTTATTTGTTTCACTCATATTTCACGGTTCAAAGCAGTGTTTTCCACAAATAAATAAGTGCGGAAAAGTTTAAATATTAACAAGTGTTAAATTCATTTGAATACTTTAAAAGTTTGTCTCGATATCTAAATACGTAATCATGGCAACAACTGGTCCCGTCCACACCACCAGTACTACATGGAGATCCATATTCATCCTATGGTGCGTGTATCAACTCTCGCCTATAGTAGCAGCACCGAACTTGGACAAAAGGGATGACATCCTCATGACGAGCTCCGGATGGATTCTCATGAATGGGACGATGAAGATAACGAAGAAGAAGATGTCCCTTACTTTGGCTATCACATCGAAGATCCTGAAGAGGACGAGCAGGATTACGCAGAGGATGAGAATTTCGTAGATGGAGATGACCCAGCGCTTGATTTCTCTCAGGACTATTACCTCATGGACTAACGCACAGCAGCACATCTTTATCTACTAGCATCACCGTCATCTCCAAACATCACTTCAACTACTCTATAGCTTCTACTATCCACAAGTTAATTGGACTTCTCACCCCGAGGAAGAGAAAATTAAAATAATGATACAACAAATGTCGCAAATTATAGCAACAATGGGACTAACTGGTAGTAAAACAGAGATTCGCGACTCTGTCAATACCTATCAGATGGTTTCACAAAGTTATCAAGAAGGAAACAAATGTGAACAAGTAACAAATAAAACTGTTGCGTGTCAAACGTTTGAGATAGGTATATTTCGACACGACGATAGAGAAGCAAAGCTAGCTTCCTCTACATGTCAAGAAGAAATGGATCTAACAAAGCCTGACCTTTGCATTAACGATAACATTCGTATATCATCTGTTTTGCCAAAAACATATCTACCCCTGGATGACAGACAACCCCATCCTACCTACTCGCATTGCGGTTTGCACAATACGGAAGACAATTGTTTCCCCAAGAAGTGAAATTAGTTTTGAAAACGGCGACAAACTCGGTCATCATCTCCAAATCATCTCCAACGTCTCATCATTAGGCCTACATAACATCTACCAGCTTCTCCAGAATCTCCATCAACGTCATCACTTCCAGCCATCACTTCAACTTCCAGTCTACTTCGCAGTTTCAGCTATTCACAAGTTAAGTTTTTACTTCTAAACATAATTTATAATGTTCCACCTGAACAGTTAATTAATGTTTCAATTATTTTCTCTTCTACTCTGAATAACTATACGTACATACGTCTTTATTATTATCATCAATTGTTTCTTTATACTACTATTACGATTATCATACAAAAAAATACCTATTAGGTATACATATTTGAATATACATACATAAATACTAATTCATTAAAATAATATACTTTAATCCTCTTATCAATATTGTTATTGTCGTGTATTCGATTTACACTACAAACTATCTTTTATCTCGCAGAATATAATGTCTCACATGTTAATCAATTGTCACTATTATTAATGACAGGATATCATAAATATATACTGTTCATCTCGTAACAGTTCTGGTATTCAATTTTTACGATTAATTATGATTAAGACATATCATATAAGATATTTTTGTATTTTTGTCTTGCATTTCAATGCACATATTAGCTATATTCTTATACTCATATCTTACATATATTTCCTCAAGAGACATAATTATCTTTGAATGTCCGATCTGTTCCTCTCAAATACAATTCTTATGTATCACTATTATCCATTTTGATTTCTTTCTTTATACCAATTATCTTACGTTTCTGAAGTGGCAATATTACCCACGTTTATACGAAGACTTCTGAAGTGGCAATATTACCCACGTTTATACGAAGACTTAATGTACCATTCTTTCATTATAAAAAGAAGAAGTCTCTTCATACCTTATCTCACGTTTCTGAAGTGGCAATATTACCCACGTTTATACGAAGACTTCTGAAGTGGCAATATTACCCACGTTTATATGAAGACTTAATGTACCATTCTTTCATTATAAAAAGAAGAAGTCTCTTCATACCTTATCTCACGTTTCTGAAGTGGCAATATTACCCACGTTTATACGAAGACTTCTGAAGTGGCAATATTACCCACGTTTATACGAAGACTTCTGAAGTGGCAATATTACCCACGTTTATACGAAGACTTAATGTACCATTCTTTCATTATAAAAAGAAGAAGTCTCTTCATACCTTATCTCACGTTTCTAGACTGGCAATATTACCCATGTTTAGACGGATATTTTAGGACTATTATCTCTACCTTATTGGTTTCAATTTTACATTTTGTGTAACACATTGTAATAATATTTTATTACAAGTAATTTGAATACCATTATTAGTGATAATAGAAATAGGTGAAAGGTGAAAAGGTGAATAGAAATTCACCTACAAATAACTGATGAATCCTAATGCTTATAATCCTCACATTTATTTTATTATCCTTCTTTAGCAACTTTTAACTGCTATTTACGTATTTCCATTTTTATAGATTGTCAACTACTCAAAGATCTCAGAGGACATCACAATGCTTCGGCACTGGCCATGGAGGAAACAACGGGAGCAACACCCGGAGGACCTGGTATCACGATCACCCACCTGTACGACTCATCAATTTCCGTTGTATAATTCGTTCTCATCTCGAAGAAACGAAATTCCATATTATACAACAACTTCAAAGTCGACAATGCAGTAAGCGAAAGTGGTAACTCAACCCAGCCTCATTATATCCTCATGAACCAAGTGTTAAACTCGAAGTTATTGTTATGAACCTCTAATGTCTACGAGCAGTGAACAAATTATAAAATTTCAGTGAAATTTCAGTCAAGTTTGTTTTCAAGTGTATGACCTACAGCGCAAAAATGTGATAATGTGATCTGTATATTTATCTTCTTATGAATCATTGTCATTATTGAATTGCTACATTATCAACATAACATTGCTAATCAATGTACACTAATTAGAGTATAAGTTCCTATTCAGTGTGATAATGTTTATTCCATAATTACCAAATGATCGCTTTATTTATACAAATGTATATCTGCTGCGATAATTATTGATAAAAATCCGTTTGGATATATATCAATTTTTCGTAGGGGGGTATAATGTCATAAAGCGCTCATTTTCATTTTTACATGTTATATTAATTAGTGAATCAATTAGAATATACTTTTCAATATTATTATTAAGAACCATTTCAATATAGCCTACGTGAATAGAATTTCTACATAGTTCTGTATTTAACTTATTATCTGTTTAAAGTAAACAATTAATCACTTTTATTAAGAATACTGTGCCTCATAGCAACAACATGTTATTGTATTTGGACATTTCCCTTGCTCTGTATAAACTGATTCACCCTTGATTTTATTGACAGTACTATTATTCATTTCATAAATCTATGACTATTTTGCATTTCAACAAAACTAGAATCATCGACCATTTTGAGACAGTACGATCTACATATTAATTCAGTTAACATCTCTTATTTTACAAAAGTACCAACTTCACATTATTACCAAGTACCATTTCTATTATCATTATTATTAAATGTGAATTAATAAACAACACTGAGATTATTCCGAACTACTGAATTTATACTACATTTCTGGTAAGCTTCAATAAACCTATTTTTACCATTTTAATATTCCTTCCCTCTTCCTTGTTAATAATTAAACTCCCGGCCTAAGTTCCGGGCGTTCCCATTGTTTCCCTTCGAATTCCGACCGCTCTGAATATTTATGTCAGTAAAGACATTGGTGACAGCTACGCTATCATTGTGAACATTATCGTTATTTGAACTATCATTGATTTATATCTCACTTTGACAGTCGTCACAGAGATCTTCAATTTTTATCAATTTGAAACGATCAACTTCATCACATGTGCATAGCTAAAGTAATCAAATATAAACTTGAAGATTTTACTTGATTAAAATCATGTCATATACTCATACATTTGATAGGCCCTCCAAATATAAAATGTAATTATATCATGCATACTCATGTGGTCACAAGGTGAGATGATGAGATGTATTCTGTTAAAACTGTTAACTGTTATAAAACTTATGATATACCGGTACATCAGGGGTGCCCAGACTTTCTGGATGGAAGATCTACTTCCTCATCAGAAAAATATTCATGATCGACCGAGCTATATTATATTGTTGTTTTCCTCAAAACTAAGGGGTGTGTGTGTAAAAGACCACCTATAATAAATTCGTATAACCAAATGAGACATCATACAAAATTGATCGATATATCTTTATGATTCGATGTGTGTTTAATAGTATTCACGATTTGCACTGCATATTATCCGCTAATTTAGGATAATCTGGCGAAATCACCTTCCACAAAACGAAAAGTCGAAAACACAACCAATTCTGAACTGAAAACAAAAACGTTCTTGGAAAATAAGCTAGGCTGATAGTAAGTGGAAAGAGGTAGGGTCAAGTTCTTGGAAAGTTGACATTCGACACTCAAAGAAGAGCAAGTGTATTTTCTCAGTACTAGCAGACGAAGAGTAGCCTTACTATTTTCTGAGAACTTATCACTGACAACGTTGAGAATTAGTTTAAATTCCTTCAAGATTTAGTCGAAAATCAACATTTCGAAAACCAAAGATATCAGAGATTTTTCAATAATTTTCAACAATAATTTTCAATAATTGTCAGAATAACACGAAATGATATTTGAAAGATATGTAATTAAACTTCCTTCTATTACAGTACAATATTTCACATTCAACTTGACTTAATATTCAAGTTCACTTAGCTAAACGCTAAACTATCGGACTACGTTATCTTTTACTGTCTCTCTCTAGATCTCATCGCCTGTCTTGTTATGCCTATCTATATTGGCGGTAACATACATAGTGTTAATTTTCTGCCCGATAGCGTCAATTCCGTGAAAAGAACCTTGAGGAGTTGTACACGCATTATCAACAGCGCATCCAGACGGGCTTCTTCTCCGTCTTCCTACTTCTTCAAATGATCCTGAGTCTCATACATATCGGTGTTCTTCTCGGCACAGTGAGTCTAGAGATGCTTCAGTTTTAAAATCGGTTGCTATTCTCAGTGGAAAGTTTTACATTCATTTGGGCTAAATTTGTTCTATTGTGTATCCTTTATGTGTTTACATTCAGTGACAATTTAAAGTTTTTGTAGACATTTCATTCATCAAATTTTCCCTGTCAGCCCAATCTTATGGGGTTTTAGAAACTTTGTTATGGTGTTCCTCAAAAATGGCCAATTTGACTCAAAATCTATCCAGTTCCAAGTTGATGAGTCTGCACATCCAGGAAAAGTTTCACGTTGATGAGTCAAACTGTGCGACCAGTGTGTGAATTAACAAAAAAAAAAAAAAAAACAGACAAAGCTCTTTAAGAATAGGTAGGAAGTTTTCTCTATCGCTCATCCAATAATACAATATCAACATTCACATGATACTTGAGAATTGCACTCATTTTGTGATATCTGAAACTCTGGCAAACTGATTTATATTCAAACGAGTGCCTTTTAATTTTTAGTAATTTGAAATTATATACGGATAAAAATGATTTTTTTATGCTTATAATTGGAACACTTCAGTTTAGTTTGATGGCCACATTCATCTGGTTGATGTTGAAATATCTTTGATTTTATTATGTTCAAATTTTAATAAAATATTGAAGGCCTTGATCAATTGTATTTATATTGGAGTTGATGACACATTGTAATGACAGCTATAAGATCTATTTGCGTTGGATGAATGATTAATGGAATCATGGGATGATGAGATGAAGGTTTCTTAGGTAATGGGAAGGATAGTGGGAAGGAACAGTCGTTGTCTCTATATTATGGGAACCTACGCGGCAGAGCTCTAGCATTATTGAGGGGTCAAGATTGATCAAGTTTTCATGTTTTTATAATTCTTTGATTGTTATAGTTAAGCCTATCACATGATTATAAGGGGGTCAGCCAATCCCCCTGACTCCCCGGCTCCGCCACCCCTGGTAGAAACAATCCCAACATTAATCTAGGCTAGGCTACAAACGCGAACCACGAAAAAAACCTGTAAAGATGGACAGTGGCAGGGATTGATCCAGGTCCGTGACCTTTCGGATCACACAAAGCAAGCGCGTTTGCAACTAAGCCAAACGTGCCTGTCTCATTGATCAATAGCTATTAACTGACATAAAAATGATATGCCACACTGTGGCTTATTCAGCTAAGGTGCTGCTATAGGAACTGAAGTCGAGTCGCGTGTGGGTTTGATTCCATGTATAAGGCATTGATTTTTGCTTTTATAAACGTCATTCATCTGTCGTCCGCTCATTCGGCTCGTCAAACAGCCTACCTAGTTGTTGGTGAGGTTGTAAAGCAAGCCACAATTGGCCAAACTAACATTCCACAAAACTCATTCTGCATGTACTAAAAATCAAATAAATCCTTATTTTGGCCACAAAAACATTTTTTGCTCACATATTTTTCATTTTTGGGTAGTTATTATAAAACTTTTGAAACATTTTTTTACCAATCAATTTATTTGTTGCAAAAATTCTTGTTGAGTGTAAAATTATACCCTACTATCAATACAGCCTGATCTGCCTGATTTAGTAACTTGATATTAATAATTCATGTTATAACTTTTGTTTCAGTCTCCTGAAGGACAATTTAAGGAAATACTACCAGATATTGGCGTGTACATCACAGTTATTGCCTTGTTCTGGCCAATGTTGTTCATCGTATTCAAAGAACGTCTTGTCCGAGATTATCCGTGGGTTCCGTTGTTGGTATCCTGCATTGCTGTAAGTCTTGTAGCGAGGGTGGATTTGGAGACATAAATTATTTTCTTATTTCTTTGTACAGCAATACCCAGCACTCTTTATAATTCCACCGATGAAAAAGGCTGTTAATTATGAAAAGTATGGTAATTGAAATACAAAACAAAATTAACATGGTTTTTAATCACAAACCTGTACATGTATTTGCACCTTCCATGAGGATTTAGTTTTTTTGTGGCTTTCCTCCGTAGTCTAGGCTGATGCCGGGATGATTACTACGGTATAGATCATGACTGCTTCCTTCCCAATATCCTTCTCATACCCACGAAACCTTCATCTCATTAATCATTCATTCAACACCAATAGATCTTGGTTCCCAATATATATAGTTTTGTCGTTGAACCCAATATATAAGATGTTGAGGAAATTCCAGTAAATTCTCTCTTTTTTTGCTGCCATGAATATGATAAATGTTAATAATAACCAATCATAGAAACTGTGAGATTTTGGTTATTGTTGGAATAACTAGTCAAACGCGAAATATGCGTTAAAGATGAGCGAGATATCTGAATAAGGTATAAAAGTCCTTGAAGTAGTTCTACCCTTGCTGCTTTATCGACTCTGGTATTCTACACACCTTGATATCTGAATAAGCTATAAAAGTCGTTAAAGTAGTTCTACTCTTGTCACTTCATTGACTCTGGTATTCTACAGACCTTGATGCATATGAAAAATACTTCATTGTTGGTCAACTCTTGAATCTAGAAAGCAGTGAATCTTGACAACTGACTTCTGTCACAATTTTTGATGAGCGTAGCAAAGTCTCCATCCCACACTTATAGAGCTTTGTCTGTGTTTTTTTTTTTTTTTTTTTTGTAAGCACTCCACAGGTCGCAAGGGTTGACTGATCAATATGAAACTTTTTTTGTGCACGCAAACTCATCCAACTTAGAACTGTATAGTTTTTGGAATGAATCGGTAGGACCGATTTTGAGAAAAATCATCTCAAAGTTTCTAAAAACCCCATAAGATTTGGCTGGGCGGAAAATGTTGAAAAATAAAATCTCTCCAAATGGGATGAAATTTTTTCTAAATGTGTATACATAGATTTTACACATTATGACGATTTTGTAAGCAATTCTGATCAGTCGTTTTGAAGAAAAAAAATAAAATGACTGATAATATTCATAAAATATATCATAAAAATTGACAGAATTAAGTTGTCGAGATTCACTGCTTTCTAGATTCAAGAGTTGACCAACAATGAAGTATTTTTTATATGCGTCAAGGTGTGTAGAATACCAGAGTCAATGGAGTGGCAAGAGTAGAACTACTTTAACGACTTTTATAGCTTATTCAGATATCAAGGTGTGTAGAATACAAGAGTCGATAAAGTAGCAAGGGTAGAACTACTTCAACGACTTTTATACCTTATTGGGATATCTCGCTCATCTTACAACGCATATTTCGCGTTCGACTAGTTATGATATATTTGATGAATATTTTCAGTCATTTTATTTTTTTTCTTCAAAACGGCTGATCAGAATTGCTTACAAAATCGTAATAATGTGTAAAATCCATGTATACACATTTAGAGAGAATTTCATTCCATTTGGAGAGATTTTATTTTTCAACATTTTCTGCCCAGCCAAATCTTATGGGGTTTTTAGAAACTTTGAGATGATGATTCTCAAAATCGGTCCGACCGATTCATCCCAAAAACTATACAGTTCCAAGTTGGATGAGTTTGCGTGTACAAAAAAAGTTTCATGTTGATCAGTCAACCCTTGCGACCTGTGGAGTGCTTACAAAAAAAAAAAAAAAAACACACAGACAAAGCCCTATAAGAGTGGGATGGAGACTTCGCTACGCTCATCAAATATATAAAACTATCCAACTCTTTCACATACAGTATTCTTAAGAGTATCCCAACAACACAACTCGTGATTCTATCTGATTTACTCATAACTTCTTGAAAAAAGTTCAACTCAAAAAACACTCACTGCACAAACATATCGTCATATTCGTGATAGACCAACCACCAAGCTTGCAAAGTTTGCATTATTATTATTTGTGAAGTTCAAATCTTTTCATCGATGTACACAACCGACTGTAACCGATGTATACAACCGACAAACAACTGATGATTAGAACGCACATATAATAAAATATTTCAATAGCTATTTCTCAGGGGACTTGGCATACAGTCGGCTGGTTATTTATTTGTTTATTGTTATTTATGTATTGATGCTGATTTAAAATAATACATCCATTTGAAATAATATTTTATTCATGTCATTTATTTATTATTCAGTTTATTTATTGTTATTAGCCCGATATATTTAATTATTCATTGTTATTTAATATTCATATGTCTATTTAATATCTTTATATTTTTTGCAACCAACAATTTTCACATCGAAACTTGATGCAAAATCATTGTTCCCCAATTAAAGCTATGGATGAAAGGTAGGATCGTTCGGACGTGTCACTACAAAGGCCTCTTACACCCAAATTCAATCTCTTATTCATTTTCGATAACGTAATAATCGAAACCAAAAGGATTCATTTCGATATCGAATGAAAACGATGATATCAATCTGAAATATCGAAATCGAACGGCAACCCTAGTAAATACACAGTATAGTAAACCTGAACTAATCAATGCATTTTTCCACAGGTGTTGGTTTTGGCTGTCGCAGACTTGGGTCTACCTCTCTACCACATAGGCTTTTCTCTTTCGGAGCGAATCATCCGTCCAGCATATGCCACACACACTCTCCTAGCTATTTACGTGTTTCTACCAATAGCTCAGAATATTCAAACAATCATTCTTGGAGTTACCATCACAGCTTGCCATATGGTCTTACTCGGAACAATTGTCTATGAGCACACGGATGATTTATACAGGAGGGTGAGAATCCATCTGTAGGCCTAATTACTAAATATGTATGTTTATAATTCTTGCAGATATGCATGATCCACTGTGGCAAGATGCTCTGATTATTCTTATTATATTTATTTGTACAACACTTCCTTGAATTCTTCAATTTTCTTCCCTTTCCCTCAAGCTTATTATGAATCCATTCTGACCCACCTTTTTATATATACACCCTCTTCACTTCCAATCCTTCTCCTCTCTTGTACCTCTCTGCAACCCCTTACGTACTCTATTGCTCAGTTCCTCCCAACCAGTATAGTAAATTCTCTGCTAGATAATAGACCATTTCCAAAAAGAATGAGCCATCTAGCGGCGATCGTTTGAACCAGAACAGGATGTTTTTACCCGTGTTCGAAAGTCCTATGCTGCCAATGCTATTTAGCACGTTTGATTTATATTATTGTGCGTTACAGTCAACGTATCAACTTATAATATTATAGAAGTTTCAACATTTATATGTTTACTGTATACTGAGAGACTCACACACTGTCAGAGTGAATAAGATGAGAGATAATGCAAGTTTTATAACTTGAGGTTTTGCCTCTAACCCTGTGTATAAGCAGGCCGACTTTTTGAACAGTACTAAAACTCCCAGAATGCAATACCAGCGATCTCGGCTGCTAGGAGGTGGGACGCGCCTGCGCATTAAATTATGAAAATGGTCTATTGTACCCTTCCTTCTTCTTTCCTACAGAGTTTTCATAGCCAGTTCTTCAATTATTTCACTTGGTCTTTCTAGATCGCTCTTGTGAAATAATTGTCATATTTAATTTGTATTTCCTAAGCAGCAGCCGGAACACTCAAACACAATACAATTAAGGCATTAGTGAAGAGTTCAATCTAATAAGTGTTTAGAATTTCACTGATGTGTTTTCTCATGACACCTTTTCATCATTGCATCACCCTTACAATACACAACATTCTAATTTTCTGTGTAATTTCTTGTCAGTTGATAGGTGATTTCATCTATTTATGCTCCTTGAACGGACTTGGACTTTACTATCGCTATATGAACGAGGTCACTGTACGTAGAACTTTCCTTGATCGCCGTGCGTGCGTCGAATCAACTATCAAGTTGAAGTATGAGAAACAACAAGAAGATCAACTTATGTTGAGTATTTTGCCAAGGCATATTGTTGACGTTGTCAAAGCTGATATTAGAAACATATTTCACTACATACAAAAGTCTAACTCCACGCCCCTACGGAAGAAACCTTTCAAGTAAGTGGGTTTTATTCTATAATTAAACTAGTTGATGAATAATGAATAAAAACCGGCACATGTAGCTGAGTGGTTAACGCACTTGCTTCATGTGATCCAGGAGGTGAAGGGGCATATCAGACCCGGTTCGATCCCCGCCACCGTCCATCTTTACAGGGATTTTTTGTGGTTTGCCTCTGTAGTCTAGGCTAATGGCGGGATGGTTCCTACAATATAGGCCACGACCGCTTCCTTCCCACTATCCTTCCCGATACCCAAGAAACCTTCATCTCATCATCCCATCATCTTATTCATCATTCATTTTACGTCAATAGATCTTATTAATCATTATAGTGCGTCATTAAACCCAATATATATAAAAAAAAATTATGAAATTGTTCACAAAAGCTTTCTTTCTATGGAGACAGAGTGTTTTTTAACAATGCTTTATGACTCCACCAAAAGCTAGATTATATCAAATATATTATTAACTGGAACAATATATGGAACAAGTGGCGATAAAAGATGGTCCCGATCTTGGCGGCCACGCGTGCAACTATTGGAGAGTGTGACGTCATGAAACCAGCGCGCAACTGATACGTGCGAACGTTTCAAAATAGCATTAAATTGTTTTTCGTTATTTTAATCGATTTTCTCAGCATTCTGAAAATTATAATATTGATATTTTCATATTTTCAAAGGTTTATTATAACCTAACTGACTCGCCATCGTTGCGCGCAGTCGATTTAGTAGTCTACTACTTCTTGAGATCCGTCGTACACGCTTGGCCGCTAGATGGTGCGTAAGAGCTTCATATATTCTCACAGTTGATAATATATTTGATTATATGGGTGTTACAAATGAGCCAGTGATAATGTAATGATCAGAGGTGAAAGGATATTTTACAAAACGTCATGCCTCATGCACGATTCAAACCCATGCCTCCACTTGACTTCATTTCATAAAGTGGTGCCTTAGCTGGATGAGCCACAGAGGGTGACTATTTATTAAGTATACTACTCGTAGAGTCTTGCTCCTTCACTTTTTCATGACGCTTTTTATGTCTGCAGTGATATGTATGTGAAGGAACATCATAAAGTGACTATTCTCTATGCTGATGTCGTCAACTACTCCAAGTTGACAGTTTCACTTCCCGTCAACAAACTGGTTGAGACTCTCAATGAACTGTTTGGAAGGTTTGACGAAGCATCTGAGGTATGGTCGGAAATTATAATTCATTTTATCAATAGACAATTGATCAAGATATCACTCTATTCACACTTTTTATCTACTTTTTTCTTATTTCTATCCACTTAAACGTACACTAATAAATCTTCAAATTACTTGGTAATATTATTGGAATCATTTGATTCAATTTTTCAGCCCAATAGCTACTGTGATAAGTCAGGGTAATGTTATTGATTTACGTTTCTGTGCATGATTTCAAATTTTCAACATTTTTTGTCAACGTTCAGTTTCAAAAATTGTGTACCACCTCCAACAATGACATTCATTCATTTCAGGAGCATGATGTATTAAGAATAAAGTTTTTGGGTGATTGTTATTATTGCGTGGCGGGTGTACCCGAGTCAACTCCTCACCACGCAAAGAATTGCGTTGACCTGGGACTTGCTATGATTGCTATCATCAAGGATGTCCGGTAAGCTTTGGCAGCTTCGTTTCGTTGATGCGATTATCCATTCTAAACTCGAAGAAAATTGTCAGACTGTTATTGATATCATGTTAGTCTGTTTTTGCTGAACAAATTGTAGTATAAGACGAACCCAAAAAATTGAACTCTTCTTGATGCAAAAATACAGAAATGCCGCATATATCAAAATGTATAGGCCCAGTCAGCTAAGTTATGGCCAGTTATGGCCAGTTCGCACGAGGCATTGCAATGTCACCGTTGGAAGGCTGTGGTTCCAATGCCAGGTTGAAGAACCAAGCTCTTAACGTTAAAGCCCGCCAATGTCAATGTTTTGTTAATTCACATGGTAGCATTGCAAGGCTAACATTCCAACGGTGGCATATTGCAATGCCTCGTGTGAACCGGCCACTAGGAGTAGCCCAGTTAGCAGTTTGAGACAAAGTAAAGGTGATCAGTAACTTCAAGTCAGATAAATTAGCAAATCTAATTGGCTGTTTGATAACATATTTTCATTTCATTTTATAGTATATTTGTAATGAATATGTTCCGACTTGTGCCAAATTTCAATGAAACTTTTTTAATAAATGAATTAATTTGAGCTACCGGCACATGCAGCGCAGAAGTTAATGTGCCTGTTTCATGTGATCCGGTAGGTGAGGAGAATATCAGACCTGGTTCGATCCCTGCCACCGTACATCTTTACAGGGCTTTTTTGTGGTTTCCCTCTGCGGTCTAGGCTAATACTGGGACGGTTTTATAATATAGGCCACGACCGCTTCCCTCTCACAATCCTTCCTATAACCTTCATCCCATCATCTCATTAATCGTTCATTAGATGCCAATAGATCTTAGTTATCAATACGGTGTCATTAAACGTATACGTTTCTTTCTTTCTTTATAATTTATATTAATATGAAGAAAGAAAGAATTTGAACTAGAGGGATGGCTATGCTTATCTGCAAAGTTGGCAGATAGAAAATCAAATATACATTAACTAATCTAGAATTACACAAATAAAAGTCACAAAAATTAGTTACCCTATTATATACCTTACCCTACTGAATGAAATATAAAAACTCAGTAAACGAATAGGGGAATGTCTAATGCGTATGAGTAAAATAAGACGGTGTGTTCGTATGGTTTCAGAGAAGAGCGTAAGCTGAGACAAGGGCTGGACATGCGGATCGGAGTACACTCGGGTAACATTCTGAGCGGCCTTCTCGGCATGTGCAAGTGGCAGTATGACATCTGGTCAAACGACGTCATTATAGCCAACCACATGGAGCAGGCTGGGAAACCTGGGTAACTTTGAAATACGTTGATAACATACTACGTACCTAGCTAATTCGTAGCTTTTGGCTCCAGTAATGATATAGAATTGTGAAATGGATATACAGTGAAACCTCCATGCATCGTTCCCGCATCTATCGTTTTTCTGCTTGTATCATTCATTTTTTCCAACTCCCATACTAATTTTTTACTGTGGATCGTTTTCCTGCATGGATGGTTAATTTTTCCTGGAAAAATGATAGATAGAGGTTTCACTGTACAGTATTTCCTTTCAGATTTAGTTTTGAAAAGGTTGTTTTTTTGAGTATCAATGTGACTGGCAAGTGTACGTATAGTGTTTTAGATTCAATTTGATATCAAAATTGAATAAAATGTGATGTTTGATTCAATGTATTACATGGTAACTCATTAGTAAGGCTCTTATTCAAAGTCTTGACAAAATTAGTTTCAACCAAATTGAAAATGTCTAGAATATAAAAAGTGAAAAATCCATAAGATTAATAAGCTATGGCAGATATAATAGATGGAAAACTTGTCATACATGAATGATATCAACTTATATTCACATGATTTGAAAGTAATAAATAATAATATCAATACAGTGAAGCCTCTTTGTCCATTGTTTTTCAAGGGAACATGAAAACTATATTATCCATGCATGAAAATGATCCATTTTCCAGGAAAATTTGTCATTGATAATATCAGAGTAAGGTGAAAGAAAATGAATAATATAAGCAGGAAAACGATGGATCTGGGATTGATGCAAACAGTTTTCACTGTATTGATTAGTATGAATCTGTACACTAGACACTGCACAGAACGTTGTTGTGCTACAAAACATGATGTTTAAAAATAATAGATACACCAGAGTGCTACTTTTCAAATTCTAAATGCTACAAAAAAAAATAAATAGAATTAAAGAAGCTATATTTACATGTCTCTAAGTATATATGACACGAGGAAGTTCTGTACTCGCTTTATTATATATTGGTGAAGTAATAAGACATGGTGTCTTCTATCTAGGGCCGCAACATTTGTAGCAATTACAACACAGTTTGATGCCTATTTACTATGAGATTTATATTAAAGCTACAACGGTGAAATCGAACTGCAAAATTGTTTTTGGAAGATATTTTATTCCATATCTTATCTATATACCTTGCCTTGAAGAAATCATTTTCAGTTACCCTTGTCTTATTTTCTCCCACAGAAAAGTTCACATAACCAAGCAAACGCTTGACCAGCTGGGAGGCAAGTACGAGTATTACCCGGGTCACGGGGCCGACCGTAATCAGCTTCTTGCCAAATTCAACATCGAGACGTTCTTCATAGGATCGAAAGACGCACACGTTAGGGTAAGATCAACATTATTACTGTGCTTGTGTTCACAAAAGATGAAAATGGTCTAGTACAATGATGATATTTAGGTTGCTTGTTTATATATATATATATATATATATATATATATATATATATATATATATATATATATATATATATATATATATATATATATATATATATATATATATATATATATATATATATATATATATATATATATATATATATATATATATATATATATATATATATATATATATATATATATATATATATATATATATATATATATATATATATATATATATATATATATATATATATATATATATATATATATATATATATATATATATATATATATATATATATATATATATATATATATATATATATATATATATATATATATATATATATATATATATATATATATATATATATATATATATATATATATATATATATATATATATATATATATATATATATATATATATATATATATATATATTTATATATATATATATATATATATATATATATATGTTACCGCCGATCTTAGAGATGGCGATGAAAGACCAGTGGACTGTATTCGGGTGCCGACTTGGCACTAATAATCAGGCGAGCATAATCCAAACTCGGATTATGCCTCACCCCAAAACGATACGTATTTGGTCTACGTCGACTTGACGTTGTTATTTAACCAAATCAAAGAATAAATAGAAAGCGAAACAAAATAGATCAAAACCTGAGTGGTGTCCCCGCACACCATTCGAATAAACAAGAAACAAAAGCTTGAGAGAAAACAAAACACCCAAATTCGTAAATGATAAAGACCAAAACAAATGTGAAGAATTAGAAACAAGAAAGTATGGAAAGAGGTCCTATTAACGACTCAAGAAGAACGAAAAATAGAAAAGAAACAACTGCGTACATGCGAAATAATGTACAGTACGTCCGAACTCTAACAAAGTAGAGAAGGACGGGAGAAGCTCACACAACAAGAGCTGGTCGAGAATATGAGCGAATTCACCCACTTGACGAGCGACTACAAGTACGTCCGACCTCAAGGGAATGTAGAAGATAACTGAACTGAATACTCGACGAGAGCCGTTTCGAGACGTCCGGTCTGAATCGAGTATAGGAGAGAACTGATCAGGCGAGACCATCTACCAGACACGCAACGCGAATGGCGAGCTGTGATTGGACGCACACATCGCGTGACAACCCACCAGCCAACCAGCAATGAGAAAGGAAGGTCGACTAGAAACACGGTTTGCAATGTATACAACATTCCATGACGCAATCGAATGATTTCATGTTCAATTGGCAAACTAGGGAAAACGAGGTAGCTGGTCTCAAAGACCGGCGTTAACATACCGCCCACCAAAATGAACATTTTAAAGCTGAGGTAAACGATACGGACAATTAGGAACATGAAATTAGAACAGCAAACTGTTCGTAAGAAGCCTTGTAACTTCATAGGCAACGTGAGCAAAGAGATTTTCAACGAGTAATTGGATTGCTTCCCAATTGGATCGGAGAACAGCAAAGAAATCGCACATGATCCGAGCGATTCATTGAGGAGAAAACGCAACCATTTTATTCAATGGTCGCTGACTTTTCAAAAGAAAGAGAACAACAAGAAAGTAAACATGAAGAAATGAGCAAAGCACCAATGCGTGCTTTGAACAGAAAAAATACACGAATGAATGCAAATCTGCCATTGGAGGCTGCATAGGCTTTGCGCGAAACTTGTGGCGAGTAATGCACTGGTGTATGCGCTGCCTCAACAAACCGCGCAGAGAAACGATCCAGTAACGCTGCTGTATCAGCGCCTGTACCGTTCTCGGGCCGGAATGTAGCGATGTTCGGTGGAAGGCATCGCAAATGAGAGATGCGAGGTGAGCTTCTTTGGGGAGTAGGATTGGGTACCGAGCCTCTTCAGGAAGAGAAGAGTGACGCAATCTTCCGCCCACCTTGAGTAAGCCCGAGGGTTCGAGAAAAGGTTTCAGCGAAGCGATCCGGGATGAAACCTGTCCCTGTTTGGCAAGTTGGCTGATCTCGGTTGCATAAAAGTGGTTTTGAGTGACTCTTATGATCAGTTCAAGAGCGTCTTGCAGCTCCACAGGTTTTAAAGAACCCGTAGGAGGGAGAATCTTGGATCGTTGCGCCAATAAGAGACGGGCAAATCGAACTACATACCCAAAGACCCGTTGTGCTTTGAGAAGTGTGGAAAACTTTCGAAAAGTCACCAGGAGAGGATCTACTTTGACCGTTGTGGCCAAAGTGACCATGGAAGGCTTAATGTCTGGCAATTCAGACAATAAATCAGTGGAAGGCACAGAGATAGGCCACAGAGCATGGGGACTCCTGAGAAAAGAAGGACCCGAGAGGTACAACGGGTATTCCATGAGCTGAGAAGGCAGTATTCCACGAGAAGCGCAGTCAGCGGGATTTTCTTCGGAATCCACGTGTGCCCAAGTGGTAGGAGTGGAGTTGTCGAGTATCTCCACTACTCGGTTGGCGACGAATGTCTTCAGTCGATGTGGAGGGGTGGCAAGCCACGCGAGCACAATAGTCGAATCAGTGTAGAGGGTTACTGACTCCACGACAAGAGTGCTGAGTGAGGGAAGAGTATCTTTTAGCACACGCGTTAGAAGCAAAGCAGCAGAGAGTTCAAGCTTAGGGATGGTCAAGGGTTTGACCGGGGATACTTTACTCCTTGCTCGCAACAAACTAATATGCGAAGTTGCATGATTCGTTGTGTGAAGGTAAAGTATCGCAGCGTAGGCCTTCTCGGAGGCATCACAAAAGCCTACAAGTCGATGTATGCCTTGTGAAGCAGGAAATGCGCGTGGAACTCGGAAGTTCGAGAGAAGACAGATCTCGGCTACCGCGTCCAACCACCTTTGAGCAAGAAGCGGTGGTAAAACGTCGTCCCACTGCATCCGCGATAACCAAAGTTGCTGAAGAAAAATCTTCATCCAGCATACGAGCGGGGTGAGGAATCCCAAAGGATCAAAAATGCGCGCAATGTACGACAAGACCGTGCGCTTCGTTACCACGCCTTCGAAAGGTAAGGTGTGGAATGAGAAATCATCCGATCGGGGATCCCAGAACAGACCAAGGATCTTGATGCCCTGATCGTCATCCGAAAACACGACTGGAGTCTCTAGATGATCCTCCGGAAGTGCACTCAATGCTTCTGGGAGGTTACTGGCCCACTTTCGGAGTTCGAAACCTCCACTAGCTAGAAGAGCCTGTAATTCCGATTGAAGAATGCGAGCTTGAGCGACGTCTGCTGCGCCAGACACGATGTCATCCACGTAGATGTGAGATATCAAAGCACGCGAAGCATTGGGGAAAGGAGCCCCTTCGTCGTGCACGAGCTGCTTCAGCACTCGTTGAGCAAGAAAAGCTGACGGTACGAGCCCATACGTGACCGTGTTGAGCTCATATTCTTTTACTGGAGAGTCTGCATTGGGTCGCCAAAATATGTGCTGATATTTGCGGTCAGATGGTTGGACCAAAATCTGACGATACATCTGACGAGTGTCAGCACAAATTGCGATGGGATGAGAACGAAATCGGGTTAAAACGCCCGGGAGTTCGCTCTGAAGCTTGGGACCACTGAGTAACAGCTGATTCAAAGAGGCGCCTCTCTCATCTGGAGAAGAGGCGTTAAATACCACTCTCAGCTTCGTGCTGGAGCTGGTAATCTTGTGCACACAATGATGCGGAATCACGTAGTTCGAAGAGGTGCTTGCAAGTTGCATGTGGTTCGATTGAATATAGTCTTGCATGAATGCTTGATACGCAGCATCATGCTCAGGATTGCGTTTCAGTCGCCGCTCCAGACTCAAATAATTCTGGAGGGCGGCCTTACGATTATATCCAAGAGGAGAGGATGTGTTCTTGAAAGGGAGTGCTACCGAATAGCGTCCGGAAGGGTTCCGTGAGTGCGTAGATAGAAAATGCTCCTCACAAAGTTCATCGTCCGGATCAACTTGAAGAGGACGTGAAACTTCTTCCGATTCCCAAAACAATCGAAGAGTACGATCCAATGGAGAACCAGTGCAAGCAAGCAGAGAGAGCGGAGGCTGGAACTCGGCATCCAAACACCGAATAGGACCCAAAACCACCCAGCCGAAGACCGTGTTTATGGCAGATGGACTGCCACTCATCACAATATCACCTGATTTTTCAAGAATATCAGGGTATAAATCGGCGCCGATCAAAAAGTCGATCTGATCGGGCACATGAAAGCGGTCGTCGGCAAGAGAGAGACAGCGATAACGTTCAAACACCTCAAGCGGAACGGTGGTGGTTGGAAGTTGACTCGCTATCGCAGGCATAACGTAGGCTTGTACGCTGAGAGAGGTTGCAGGGGTGAACCGGGAAGCGATGCTGCATTGAACAGTCCCGATTACCCGAGCACTAACGTGACCAATACCAGAGAGTTCGGAATGACAAGGATTGATTTTCAATCCTAGCTTCTGAAGGAACGAGTGAGTGAGAACAGAGATTTGTGAACCACAGTCGATAACCGCACGGATAGGTTGCAGTTGACCGTGAGAGTCGCGGATCAAGGCGCGAACAGTGCCCAACAGAGCTGTGGGTAGCACTGGCTTGCTTGTCTTGACTTGACAAGCGAGAGTTTGAGGATGAGGCGAGGTGGTCTCCGGAGGAGAAGAGACTTCGTTTGCTATTGTGTCACGAGTCAAGGGGTTGATTCGTGCAGTGTGTAACAGCGAATGATGTTTGTTACTTTGACAAGTACCGCAAACACTCTTAGAGGTGCATTGCGATCTGAGGTGAGCGCCCATGCAGTTGAAGCAGCGTTGTAGGCGACGTAACGTGTTGTATTTGTCGTCAATGGACTGTTGCCGAAATACGGAACACGAGTATAGAGTATGCTCCCCTTTGCAGACTGGACACGAAGATTGTTTCGTGGTCGAGCTTGCTGATTTGCTCTGCTCGCGAGATTTAAAGCTGACGGGCGGAGGATTCGCAACTAACAACGAATTGATTCGCTTTGTGGAAGGAGGAATAGCTTTTGAAGAGCTAGCTGCTTGTTTGTCGAGACCACACAATTCCATCGTCCTGGACTGCTCTTCAATGAATTTTAACAACGACGCGTAGCTAGGAGTGCTGTGCGAAGAATGTTTCTGTTCGAAAGCCTTGCGCGTTGATGTGTCGAGATTGGTCAGTGCTAATGAGAAAAGCAGAAAATCTGACAAATCTTCGATATTCAGAGCTTTCAACGCTTCGATCGAAGTTTTGTGAACTTTCAGAAATGATTGCAGCCCAGAATGTGAATTGGTTTTGAGAGGCGTAAATTCTAAAACCTGTTGAACATACGTGGTGGCTAACAACCGAGGGTTATGATACCGACTGACAAGAGCATCCAATGCCACAGAATAATTGGCTTCCGTAATCGGAAACCCGGAGACGACAGACAAGGCGTTGTCTTTGAGGGTGGTCCTCAAATAGTGGAATTTCTGAACTTGATTCAGGTCGTTGTTCTCGTCGACGAGAGATTTAAATAGCGAATAGTATTCCGTCCATCGAGTAATATCACCAGAGAATGCCGGCAACGCAATTGTCGGCAATGAGATGGCTTGAAAACCATTTTGATTTGGCGGCGGAGGCGGCTTGGGCGTCGCCGCGGCAACGGCGTCGAGATACAGCTTACGAGTCGCATACAGCATTTCCTCAAAGCTTGCTTCAACAGCGTCGACCGGTAATGCATCGTCACTGTTGTCAAGTTGAGCATTCAATGCCATTATTTCGTTTTGAATGCCTTCAAAGTTGGCTTCCAAAACGTCAAGCTTGTCGAAACGAGATTTGTAAGACGAAGCATCGTCACTCTCAAGCATTTTGAAAGCATCATACGAGCGTTGTAGCGCTGTGAATATTCGCTCACGTTTGGCTTTAAACAATGATTGTTGTTTCTCCATCTTTGAAGCCATTGTTGTGGATGAATATTCACAAAGCAAAACCAAGAAGCCAGCACAAGTATCGAAGACTTGTGAAATGAATTACTCACGGAGAAAATACGGCCGAAATGCACAGAAAAAGAACAACGCAAAATAATTCAAGAAATGAATGTCTATAAAACAAGTTGAAACAATTGTTGATAATAACTCGCAAACAAACAGAATAAATTATTGCGCCGTGGAAACCCAATTATGTGGAAGCCGATTCAGTGCGGAGGACAGAGAAGTCACCCATGCGATGCCTGATCGCAGGTGCTGCCACGAATGACTGTGGAATCCGGAGGTGGACTCCGCGTGGTGCAAAGAAAGGAATCCACAAATGGATTCCAACAAGTAAAAGCAATTGGAATCCGGAGATGGACTCCGCGTGGTGAAAAGAATGGAATTCACAAATGGATTCCGACAAGAGAACGAAATTAGAATCCGGAGATGGATTCCGCCTCACGAATGACGAGAGATTGGAACCAAAAATAATCTTTGGCTCACAGGGACCAAAATGTTACCGCCGATCTTAGAGATGGCGATGAAAGACCAGTGGACTGTATTCGGGTGCCGACTTGGCATTAATAATCAGGCGAGCATAATCCAAACTCGGATTATGCCTCACCCCAAAACGATACGTATTTGGTCTACGTCGACTTGACGTTGTTATTTAACCAAATCAAAGAATAAATAGAAAGCGAAACAAAATAGATCAAAACCTGAGTGGTGTCCCCGCACACCATTCGAATAAACAAGAAACAAAAGCTTGAGAGAAAACAAAACACCCAAATTCGTAAATGATAAAGACCAAAACAAATGTGAAGAATTAGAAACAAGAAAGTATGGAAAGAGGTCCTATTAACGACTCAAGAAGAACGAAAAATAGAAAAGAAACAACTGCGTACATGCGAAATAATGTACAGTACGTCCGAACTCTAACAAAGTAGAGAAGGACGGGAGAAGCTCACACAACAAGAGCTGGTCGAGAATATGAGCGAATTCACCCACTTGACGAGCGACTACAAGTACGTCCGACCTCAAGGGAATGTAGAAGATAACTGAACTGAATACTCGACGAGAGCCGTTTCGAGACGTCCGGTCTGAATCGAGTATAGGAGAGAACTGATCAGGCGAGACCATCTACCAGACACGCAACGCGAATGGCGAGCTGTGATTGGACGCACACATCGCGTGACAACCCACCAGCCAACCAGCAATGAGAAAGGAAGGTCGACTAGAAACACGGTTTGCAATGTATACAACATTCCATGACGCAATCGAATGATTTCATGTTCAATTGGCAAACTAGGGAAAACGAGGTAGCTGGTCTCAAAGACCGGCGTTAACATATATATATATATATATATATATATATATATATATATATATATATATATATATATATATATATATATATATATATATATATATATATATATATATATATATATATATATATATATATATATATATATATATATATATATATATATATATATATATATATATATATATATATATATATATATATATATATATATATATATATATATATATATATATATATATATATATATATATATATATATATATATATATATATATATATATATATATATATATATATATATATATATATATATATATATATATATATATATATATATATATATATATATATATATATATATATATATATATATATATATATATATATATATATATATATATATATATATATATATATATATATATATATATATATATATATATATATATATATATATATATATATATATATATATATATATATATATATATATATATATATATATATATATATATATATATATATATATATATATATATATATATATATATATATATATATATATATATATATATATATATATATATATATATATATATATATATATATATATATATATATATATGGGATTTTATAGTTATGTCAAAAAAGATACGCCTCGACCGGAATTATCACACATATATATATATATATACATATATATATATATATATATATATATATATATATGTATATATATATATATATATATATATATATATATATATATATATATATATATATATATATATATATATATATATATATATATATATATATATATATTAATTAATATATATATATATATATATATATATATATATATATATATATATATATATATATATATATATATATATATATATATATATATATATATATATATATATATATATATATATATATATATATATATATATATATATATATATATATATGTTGTAGTGAGCCGCCACGTCTAGCTTAGTTATGAAGTGATCTGTTGCTGGGAGCATCGCAATTAAATATATCCTGTTGCAGAGCAGTGAGGAGAGTTTGAATGAAGAGCAGTTACAAGGCCCCCTCTTCGTACCCCGCAACACACGACGTATGAGCAGATCTCCTGGCCGCAGAAATACTGTCAACAAAGTACAGGTAAGAAACCTGTCGATTCGTTCTAATACTCTCATTATTTTTATCTCCAAATGTCGACTAAATAGATAGAAATGGATGCCAAATTATGAGTTATTGGCTCAGAGCAAAATGGTGTTGGTTCAAACCCCTGTATTGAATTAGATATTTAATAGTTTTCGAACATAAGCTGTTGCCTTTTATATATTTTGTCTGCCCACAAAAATTACTTGAAATCTTGAGGCCAACAGTATCATCAGTATGCAGGGGTGGAAAGTACTATATACCAGAATAGATTGGCATTATTTTTCAGAAAAATTGTTCGAATGGTTTTTCCGAAAAAAAAAATCGAAAAGTTTGGAAAATCCCCGTGAGAAGAATCCGGATGGGAAATACTTGAAAAATGAAAATTTTTAAAGAGTTTTAAAATTTCCACTGAAATTGGAAAACACCATCATGCATATTCTCAGTGACTTTCACAGCAATGGGGTGGGAAATAACACAGTAAACGCAATAAACGTATATATTTTATTGAATTATGGGATCAACTGGTTTTGAAAAGTGTATGTGCGACAGGTTGCAGCATTATAAATATCATAAAGTTGTAGGTAAGGTTTTTGAACGTTTGAAGTAATCCAAGATACGTAGATGTGGATTGAGCTGACAGAATATTTTTTATTCCAGATTTCCATACTCCTAAGCTCATCTCATAACGCATAACCCGCGTTTTCCTAGTTAATGTTCCATAGCTCTTACTTTCATCAGATTATATTCATCGATAACTCTTTGAAGCAACGCTCGACAGTTCAAAAGTTGAAGAAAAATCTTGGTAAAAGATGCATATTTTCAATATCTTCATTTAAGACTGCCCTTCACAAACAATGTAGCTGTCATAAGTGACACAGAGTAATTATTGATATTATTGAATATGAATAATTAAAAGAATGATAGATTGAAAAAATTGAATTGATTACAAAATAATAAACAAAAAGTTGAAACTATAAGGAAGTAGAATAAGAAATAATAAGTCTTCTCCCATATCTAGCATGTGATCTATATTTTCATTGGTCCTATTTCTTGGAAAAATTTCAATTATTATTATTTAACTCTTGCAATTGCACATGAATGCGCAGTGGCAAGTTCCCTAACTTCCCCTATCCCACCACCTCCCTAACCCTCTGACGGAATAATTTTAACCTAATGTCATCCCCTTCAAAAACACTCTTAAGCCCATTCCAGTTCCTACCTGTTCTATTCAAGACAGGGAATTTACCGACATCTAATCTAGCCCCCTTTATGACTACCGCTCTATCATGACCCCGTCTACCTCCATACCCTGACTCATTCCTTTCAATCAACTTATACAGCTCCCCCCATCCCCCCTCTTCCTCTATTACCCTGAAGAAATTACATGAACGATCCTCCTTCCTCCGTATTTCCAATTTCTGCCATCCCAGGTCTCGCATTATCTCAGTTGGACTCTCCAACATTCTCACCCTCTCCCCCCTTTCATTCTCACCCCATTTCCACCACCTAACCCTACCTGTAACCCTTCTTACTGCTCCAATCCTTTGAACCCTTTACACATCCCTTACCTCACCTAATCTATAAGGATCCCAAACTGAACTAGCATATTCTCAATTTTCTCAAAATTCTCATATTCTAAAAAAAAAATCAATTCTCAATTCAAATTTTATGCTAAATTAATATAGTGAAACTCCCTATCTGTGATCTCAAGGGATCAGGAAATGAGTTGAATAATCAACCATATAGGAAAATGATCTATGCAAGAAAATGTTATATTGAGTATTAGCAGAGCGGGTTGGAAAAAATGTAATAGTAACAGAAAATTAACGGATCTGGGAACAATGCATCAAGGTTTCACACATCAGCCAAAACTAACCATAACGATAATGATATAAATTGGGTCAAAAGGAAGAAATTTTTTTTTTAGTCAGGTACCGTAATTAAAAAATAATATTCAAATGGAGATAGAACAACAAAGATAATTATTCAAACATACAATATTTTTACAAATTACTTCATGTTTTGACTATTGCCTTGGTCACTGTAGAGTAGTGATAGTAGCATTGAGTTTATGGTGTACTATAAACTCAATGGTAGTGGTTATCAACTTCCATTCACTACCACCACTACTCTACAGTGACCAAGGCTATAGCCGAAACATCAAGTGGTTTGTAAATAATCTCGTTTGTATTATCAACTGTGTTCTATCAACGGGCTCTCTACTATGAATATCTGAGATGAGTGAATGAGTGGTTAATACACTGAATTTTCATTCAGGAGACTGGGGTTCGATTCATACATGGTCGACCATACTGACCATACTTTCGTGGTTTCCCTCTGTCGTTCAGGTCAATACTGGGATGGTTCCTTAACAACAGGCTACGACCGACTCCTCCCCACTATCCAAAAACACATGATGAAATAACCTTTCATCTCATCATCCTACCATCTCATAAAGGCAGCTGTCATTCACCGACGCCAATAGAGTGTAGTCATCGGTAGAGTGCGTCGTTAAACCCAATATAAATAAAATAAACTATGAATATTTCCACTTGTTAACTTTGGTGGGCTGCTATTCTTCCCTTTTACTTACACACTCAATTCATCCAGCCTCAGGCTATTATCCCATACACACCATCTAATAATAATTACTGTATCACTCATTTCAGGTACCGACACGTAGAATGACCAACGAAACTAATGGAGTGGGGTGGCGTCGTCACACGGCGTTCATGAACAACAATCTGTTTCGATATCAGCAAACACTCAAGATAGCTGACATCATCATGGGCAAAGCAATCAAAAACATGCGTTACGGAGTACATCAGTAAGACTTGATTATATATATATATATATTACTAGTAAGGAAGTACAATTGCGTTTAGTTTAAATATAGTTTTATTATGACATGAATATAAATGAATGAATATGGTTTTATTGTTAAATTTACATTTTTAATCAATTGATTTTATTCTGTGTTCAGCAATCTCAAGTTTAATCGAGAGAATCTTTACTAGGATATAACTTATATATATATATATATATATATATATTCTAGAGACCCCTCTAGAAGCACACCATTGTGCTTCTATATATGCAATAAATCACACTGGTGTGCTTCTAGAGACCCCTCTAAAGACCCATTTAGAAGCACACCAGTGAAGCATACTGGTGTGCTTCTAAAGACCTGTCTAGAAGCACACCAGTGTGCTTCCAGAGGCTCCTTTAAAAGCACACTGGTGTGCTTATATATATATATATATATATATATATATATATATATATATATATTATATATTTTATATATATATATATATATATATATATATATATATATATATATATATATATATATATATATATATATATATATATAAATATATATATATATATATATATATATATATATATATATATATATATATATATATATATATATATATATATATATATATATATATATATATATTATTCAATAAAATATATATATATATATATATATATATATATATATATATATATATATATATATATATATATATATATATATATATATATATATATATATATGTGTGTGTGTGTAGGCCCACATATTTGTTAAATTTTACAATCATCTAATTAATATAACTGATAACGTTCGTCGATTATCATAAAATATTTCAATCATCGACACCGCTTTGTGAAATGAAAGGCAACCAAATATTAATAGCTTTTAAGAAGACTTACTGATTTTGTAGCCGTTGATATTGATTCATTTTTTACAGACGCTGGCTTAGAAACGAAGGCATCTCACCACTGTGCCTAACGTTTCGAGACCTGAAGTGGGAGTTACCGTATCTGAGGCAGCCAGATCCACTATTCAAATTCTATTTTGGAAGTGCATTCATAGTGTTAATATGTATGCTTGGAATTCAAGGTGTCAATATGCCTAGGTTAGTTGCATGGCAAGTATATGATACTAGAAACATTTTTAGCCACTTGATGGGCACAAAGCGCAGTCGAGTGCACTTGATGGGCACAAAGTGCAGTCAAGTGCACTTGATGCATATACGCATCCTAACACTTTCCAATACGTTGCATTTGATATCTCGACAGCATATCGTCATATATTGACATAGAGCTTGTACTGACATCCAAGAGATAGATTGAGAAATTGGTCTTGATTTTGTTTCCTCAATATAATATGTTATATAATACGTTTAATACGTATATACAGGACGTTTCTAATGCTTTGATAAATAATATAATACAGTCAACTGCTATCTTTGAACTTTGTTCTAGGCTTTCCCTCCTTACATGTACCAAATTTGCGAGCCTCTGAATCCTAAATTACTCTGATCTTGGCGAATTTATTGTTCTACATATGTATTGAGTACAATAAAATATAAATACAATTAAACCATTTGTTTACGCTATAAATGTTATAAAAAGCCACATAACCACAAGTACCTGTGCAGTTTAACCTGAAAATAACCCGACCTGGGAGGTGGGGAAATTTTGGACTTTGGTAACTTGTAACCTGGCTGTCAAATGATTGATGCAGATTAGTTGAAAAAAGTACAAAATAAGAAAGATGAAATATAATACATTATTTTTATAAGCCAGCAGCTTACGACAGTACTGTAGACACATTTCTAAACACTGAAATAGTATATATTGTACCGGTACTGGAATAAAAGTCACTCGGACAATTTAAACGATTATTTAAAATATTGAAATTTAGTTGAATATTTGAATAATTATTCAATGGATCATCTTAGTTTATTAATTGATAATTCATTGTTACTTTCATTTTCCTTTAAACTTGAGCTACTGGTAGACCTACCGTACTTCAAACTAGCTAGAGTTAGTAATTGCTATTTTTACAAGCTCATTATCAATTATTTGTGTTATTATTTTCTGAATATGTCTTCAAAAACACAAAAGAAAAAGTTGTGTGATTCTAGAACACACTGGGTTGCATGGACTGCATTCACAACGACTTGCATCTCAATGTTCCTCTTCTTACCTTTCCTGTGGACATTCTTCTTGTGGAGCATTAAAAACCCTCACGAGGACAATTATCCGGTGTTGGAGCCCACAAACAAGATAATCAAGATGTTATGTAAACAGTCTCAGTCCATGGTCAGTTCAACGAGTGCTAGAACAACAGCGTATCTCGTCATCTGTGTACTGTTGGGAGCCTGCTCGCTACTAGAACTTGTACGTTGAAGCTCTTAAATTACTAAATAAATCGTCAAATGAATACGCATGTACTTTTATCATATTTGTTTTGCTTCATATCATATTTGCTTTATTAAATTTATTACTATATGCTTACAATTGCTTTATATGGTTTAGATGATTGGTTGGTTATTGTTTACTAAACAACCCCACCTATAGGCTATAGCTAGGTTAATTAATGGGTACGAATGAGCAGGCAATCATGAAACTACGAAGTGATTATAAATGAAATGCGTTCACAAAAACCCAAACTCCAAGCAGGGCTCGAACCCACGCCCAACGATGGCTTCAGTTTCTATTGCGATAACATAATCAATTGACCTGCAGAGGGTAATTGAATGTTTTCACTTTTTAGTGTAACTTCAAAAAAATTATACATAGACAAATTTAAACTAGCTGCTATCTATCAGTCAATCACACATCACCATTTGTAATGATTTTTGTTTTAATCAACAGGTCGAATGTGGTATAGAAAATACTTCTAATTCAACTGTTACTACACCACCAGCATTTTCACACGAAATTCCCAACCATAAATGTGTGCCACCGTGGGTGAGTTGATGTGTTATAGTTAGTATTTATACTTTTCTTTTGTTTGCTGACATTTTATTACATGGCACCCATCCAACATCACTTGTCACTAGAGTCATGTAAACTAAGCAAATATTTTTGCTTTTCATTGCATTTAGAATTTGAAAAGTAGTACTTTGGTGCAGCTATTATTTTGAAAATTTTTACTTTGTAGCGTAAGAACGTTCTGTAGAGTAACAATATTACGGTATTGGTAAAAACATTTCTAACGTATCATAGGCATACAAGAGAAACACGCCAATTTATACTTTTAGAAAAATGGTGTCCATCCCCCACCGGGCTGCTTATGAGTTATCTGCAACCTGGATTTTGCCTCAGTTTTCAAATTTCTTGACTATAACCTTACCCTTTTAATTGATATAATTAGGAGAAATAGGGGTCTATAACGCTTTCATTCAGACTAGTATTCTGATTGTCAATACGCTAAAACATAGCGTAATCATACGTTTATTGCTCTTTGTAGCCTTTTAAAAAACATGATCAAACAACATCAAATTGTTTGATGAAACATGAAGAAATATTGGAAAACATGGATTGAAGCTCTTTTAGATTTCATTACTTTCATAGCAATTACTATTTTTAAATGTCTTCACTTATCACTTTCTAACTGTCACAATTCACTAACTATCACCAACACACAACACTATCAGTCAGTAACTAAATGCCAATGGCAACTATGTATCTCTATTCACAGCTGGGAAAAACTTCAAACGAATTAAACTCCGTTGTATATTTTCATCATGTTCATCACACTGTAGGCCTATATCAAATAGAAGAATAAAATTATTGGAACATTTGTTTAAATAAAAAGGTGTTGAAATTCACAGTGATTGCTGCACAAAGCAGGAACTACTAAAAGTACAAAAATGACGTGCACAATCATCACAATATCCCTAAAGAAGGAGTTGAAGAGTACTAATTCATAAAGTTACCAGCTGTTTTACATGTGACATTTTATTTATTTATTTGTTCTTCACTAAATACATTGTTTGAACATCAGTTGCATACCAGTCAACAACCAGTCTTAATTATTTCCCACATAATGTAATACCATTTTTCTTGTAGATAGTGAATTTCTCCAATTATTTATATAGTTCTACTAGTTTTAAATCAATGTGGTCAAGTATAGCCGTGCATAACTGATATTTATGTATTCGATTGTTATACAGCAATTGTCACAAACATTTGCACTTGCAGTCCTTATGAGCTTCTTCTTCTTGAAAATCCATTATCAAGTGAAACTGCTGATTGGATTTTTATTCATTGGCGTGTACACTGCATGTGTATTGGTTGCAAGACCCAATGTTTTCAGCGTACGTAACCAACCCATTTTATTTTCATACTCATTAGTAACTGTTATTGTGTAATTATATTTGTATAGTTCTGAATTTTGATGCCCTCATGCAGGTATTAATCTGTGATAGTATTCATAGACGTGCACAGGACATTTTAATGGATAAAGCCCATTACGAAAAATTGCTTATAAGCAAAATTAAATTGCTTATATGCTTATAAGCATATGATGTATGTAAAATTTAAATGGTTGGTGGAAGATAAGGTTTAAAGCCATAGTCTTGCCATTTTATTTTATGAGTCGTTATCATGAATGTGCACTTTGAAAAAAAAATTGTGTGGAAAACATAATCACCCATATATGTAAATTTACGTTCAGAATACCAACAGATGTGATGAAGAAATTGCTCTGTATGATATTCATGGCTATACTCCTACAAACGTAAAAAATCAGATAACGAATAACGTAGTCAATCACGAGCCACTAAGTGGGAAAGTCTCATTTCTCTCTGTGGGAAAGTCTCATTTCTCTCTGCAGGAAATTTATGAAATTTCTGAAATTTCATGTAAAGTCATTTCATAGGTTTTCAAATTTTAAGAACTACGTTGGTGCAAGAAAAATGTCATTCTGTTACAATTGTAAGAGATTATTCGGGATGAAATATTCAGTTCCCTCCTCCTTGTTGTGCATTAGGTACGGCCTGGGCCATTCATGCGTGCACTGTACGCACTCCTATGGCACTTACCGGTATAACCGTACATCAGCATTCGACTTTTATTTGAAAAAATTTGAATATTTGAATAGATACTCATCCTTTCACATTTTTTATTTGAACATTGTTAACAACTGCTCGTTATTTATGCTCAACATGAAAATGAAAGTGTTTGAAATCCTGTTGGGATTGTTCATTTTCTTTATTTTTATTTTCCTGTAATTGATTTTGTAATTTTATTACAAGTCTATTTGGATCTATTGGTATTGCTAATGTTTCTATAAGGTCTAACTTTTGTTAGTACAGAATAAACATGTTCTCAATCGGTTATCTAGTGTAAAACTATAGCCTACTGGTCTGACTTTCTAGCACGGTGAGACTTGGAACCCTCATGTGGCGCCCCAAACTGCTCACATTATGAACGTAGTGTTTTTACTTCTCACGCTTCACTTCTTAGATCGTCAGGTAAGGTTTTATGTCACCTCATTTGAAATAGTTTATATGAGTTGTAGTGCCTTATATTCAATTAGTTACGTCATCTATGGGAACTGAAGGTTTAGTTCGTGACATTTTTGTCAATTGTTATCGTGATTGAAATTGTTATACACGAGAATAAGAACTGCAAGGCTAAAATTCTAATTAGCTTTTAAGCTGTTCTTCCATGAACTTCGGGTAGAATTTCGCTTTCGCTAGTAGAATCTTTAACGAATCTACCTATCAAAACTTTTGCTAGTGCTAGCTCGCCAGAAGTAGTAGGTCAACCCTGAATTTGAATGCTGAAAAGTAACTACTTCTGTTGATTTTGCTAGGCGAAAGATCTAAAAGGTCGGATCAAGTTCAACAATCAGAAATCGTGCCGCTCTTATCACTGATTGGTCGTTTTACCTGCATGGTGGCTAACTTATTCGCGTTGCGAATTTACGTAGGAAATTCCGAGTTCATGGAAGTCCAGCTTCACCCTTTTTTAACATTGCTGTTTACGTATTACTTATTTTCATTCAACATGCATTCCAATGTCATATAATGGTCAAAAATGTATTCTGATTATTTTCTAAATGTTATGAATGTTCATTTTCATTTGCATGTTCTTTCTTTATCATGTGCGCAACTAATCGGCCTTCAATTCAATTATTTTTAGTCTGAGTACATGATGCGGCTGGATTATCAGTGGAAATGTCAGTTGTTGGTGGAACAAGAAGATGCAACGTTGACAAGAGCTGTTAACCAGATGTTACTCGAGAACATTCTTCCAGTTCATGTTGGTAAGTCCGGGAAAAATAAAATAACTTTCCATCTAGGATTTGTTAATTATGCATTGGTTCATGAACCTCAAATGATAGTGATAATTAATGACTGAGAAATGAATGAAAAGAAACTCATCACATCCAATCTATTTTGTTATTCAGTATTTGTTTGTGTTATTTAGTATTATCCTTTCTGTTTTGCTTTTATAGGGTAACAATGGCTCTGTGTCAAGTTTTTGATGTTGATTACAAAAAAAAAAAAAAGTATGATATCATGAAAGCGCGTCATTATTGAGCATTAATTAATGCTCAATAAACTATATTTTTTTAAATCAAAGTTCATTCATTACAACATTATACACTAGGCAAACGCATTATGTGTTGCCGCGTTGATGGATGAACTGCAATAATTATATCAACTTATCTTTGGATTGGTTTTAATATATATCCACCTTGAGATCCAAACAATTACGTCACTGCCCTCCCATTTCCCAATTAATTTCTATGATAATGAAGAAGGCTTTGTTTTAATCGATTCTAATTAGTTGGTGACACCTGTTGCTTGGATTTAATTAGTTTCTTAATAGCTTTGAGTGATTTAAAAAAATTACATCATATACTTTTTTACATCAAAACGGCTGATCCGATTTGAGTGAATGCTCGGAATAATGTGTATAATTATTATTTTGACATTCCCTGAGAATTTGAATTCTCTCGAAGGAAATATTTTTCACGAATTTTTTCCTCTGGGTTATTCTTATGGGATTTTTGAAAACTTTGAAATGAGTTTTCTCAGAAATGGTTCAACCGATTGCGCCTCAAAACTATACAGTACCGAATTAGATAAGTACACTTATGTATGCCAAGTTTCAACTGATCTTGAATTTTCGTTTGACCTGTGGAGCGCGAAAAAAAAAACGGGCACTTTTTTTCGGGTATGGTGAAATTTAGTCTTCGCTTCGCTCATCCAGCTACAATCGGATCATAGATGTTAATCGTGTTTCTCATGAGAACCTAGAAAAAAACGTTGATATCATATCTTTCTTGGTAGGCCTATATAGTTCCAGCTGTACACTCATTTTGAATCTCATTGCATACTGCAAACTGTTTTGAGTTTAATTTGGTTTGGCAGATTCTGATCGCTTTTTTTTCATAACCAGCCGAGCTGTACTTGAACACTAATCGAGCCCACGATGAATTGTACCACGAGGAGTACGAGTCGGTGGCCGTCATGTTCGCTTCGTTGACCGAGTACAATCTCGACGACGACGAAGTCACAAACGAAAGGCTCAGTCTGACTCTCTTGAATCAAATCATCTGTGACTTCGACAAGGTAAATATTAAATGTACACACAACAAATTGTATGTTTTTTTTTTTTAAATAATATCGAAACTTGATACAAAATTATTGTTCCCCAATTAAGGCTGTGGATGAAATTGTATGTGGAACAACTTCTCGATTTGATGTACTAGGAATACCATGGGGCAACTGATTTCCAGGCACTCACTGTTTAAATTGCAGATCGTTAAAATGGCCGAAATGGGTGTTTTACCTGCCTTTTTTCCTTGAAATTACCACTTGTCCTGATTAAAATTTAGAAAATTTCGTATTGTGCGCGGTAGAAAACCATGACACCATTCTAAACCTCACTTGAGAACGCTAAATGAGGATCTTTATGCGTCATCAGCTTGCTAGACTTATGATCGCTGTGTACGAGCTCCCATCAATGCATAGATATTCCAAGACTGAAGAACAAATGTTTCGATCAAACAACTCAAGGTCAAGCCACACAGTGACGTAGAAGACACAGAGAGGCAAATAACTTATGCTTATGCAGGCTATCAGCTAGTTACTGTACGTTCTTTTGCGCAGCTTCTTTCTGAATCTTGATCCTGATTTTAATACTTGTCGAATACTAGCCCGGTTTCAAACCAGATTCTTCACACAATCGGATTCTCAGCAGCCAAATTTACCACACAATGTCATCCCTACGACCTACTAATTCTGACTTGGGAGTCCTGAACGGGGCAATGGGATCTGTATAGAATAGAAGTCACAGAATCACAATTTGTAAGTAGAATTGCGATGGGGTTGAATATTGAATGTTAATTTTTCTGGTTGAAACATTGTCCTCCATGGATGGTTTATTTTTCCTCGTCACTTGGAAAATTTTGAATAGAGGTCTCACCATATTCCAAATGGGCTACATAAAATTTAAATCTCCCTAAAAAGTATGAAATCTTCCATGCTCATTGTTCAGAGATGATTATTTACATGGTGACAAGACCGCTCGAAGTCTTGAAACAACAGAAAGGTGCCGCTTCAAAACGATCTTACTAATTCATCCTGATCCTTAATTGAGAAGTAATGAATGTAAATCAAAATTCTGATGTTGATGTTCTTTTTTAAAACATCACATTGAATAAAAACTAATTTTGGTCATGTAGAAATCCTTGACACCCCTGATAACAAATGTTTACTTCCAGCTGTTATTCAAGGACAATGCTCGTCGTATTGAGAAGATCAAGGTCGCTGGCTGGACGTACATGGCTGCTTGCGGGTTGGTTCTCGGAAGACGGGATTCGAACACTTCGTGCGTGCAAGTCAACTACTCGGAGAATGTGGTTGTCGTTCTAGTCAAGTTCGCTTTGAAGATGATGAAAGTTTTGCAAAAGTACAATCGCGAAACGCAACAAGCTTTCAATCTGCGGATAGGAATATCGCATGGTCCTGTAACGGCCGGAGTCGTCGGCTCTCAGAAACCACTCTACGATATTTGGGGCGATGCGGTGAATATGGCATCGCGTATGGATTCAACTGGTGAACCGGGAAAAGTACAGGTAACTATATATTACTTTATATTACCTTATTACTTTGATTAAAATCTTCTTGATTTTCATTCTATTTATATTGTGGTATATGCTATCGATTATTCATTTTGTTATTCAAATTTCTTCTAGATCAAGCAATGATACATTTTTTTTCTTTCATCGAAATTTTGATGTACAACCATTGGTTGCCAATAGGGCTAAGGATGAGTTAGTAATACAATTTTGAAGCGGCACCTGTTGGTACTTGGTTTTGAGACTTCAAGGCAGTCTTGTCACCAATATAAATAATTATCTCCAGACTGTTTTAAATTGAAAACAATTAATTTTGACACCAGGACTACGCTGTCTGTGACCATACTTTTTTGCCGCAAAGAAAAGTCTTCCAGTTCCAAAAGTCTTAAACACATCATAAGTATAAACAGTTTGTGTTGGATTTGGACATTACCAGCATTGCTATTATTAGTACTACTGTGTAAACATACATATGGATAAAGACATATGGAAATATACATATTGATAAAGACAGTATTGCTTCGAAGTTTTAGCTGAAAAAGTAGCTAATAATGGTCACACCAAAATCGTTAACCGTTTTTAACAATATATTTTGGATTATCAAAAAGTAGGCCTACTAAATGCATAAATAATTAATTATATCTTTATTGTGAATCAATCACACTCTATTGCTTTCTATCAACACTATTTTTCATCTTGTTTTATATTATTTAATTACCCACAAAGTTTTGGCTCCTTGCTGATTCAACATTTTCAAATGTTGGTATAACTATGGAAATAATATGGTTTATGACTATTGGTACATGAGTTGTTAGTTCTAATTAGTTGTAGTATCTATATGAAGGTGTATTTCAAATTTAGTTCACACAATATATCTTTGTAAATTGACCATTAATACACAAATACAAATACAAAATACAAAAAAAAAAAATTCAATGTGTGACTCTTCTGAAAAAATTGAAATCTATGCTTCTCTCTTTGTTCAGGTTACACCAAATACTGCCCTTGTCCTGTTGAATGAAGGTATTGAATGTATATACCGAGGTGAAACGTTTGTCAAAGGAAAGGGCATTGTTAAGACATCGTTTGTTGCAGTGGACGATAGATTTAAGCCTGTGAAACTGCCAGAGAACGTAACTGTATTCATGGGCGATGAAGCCGATGATGCAAGCTACGAAGACTATGTGTTACCGATAGGTCAAAGAGTAGAAGTGATTGAAGAAGAAGATGAAGAGAAAGTTTATGAAATAAGTGAAGAAGAGGAAACTGATAAAACAGTGTTGGAAGGTGAAGATGGTGAAGATTTACGAAGTGAAGGATATGAAGAAATAGGCACACAAATGTGAAATGATGCTAATTTATAAATAATTTTCAAATTAATTATTCATTTGGGTGATGAAATGAATTTTTTTTAGGCAGATAGGAAAATAAACGCAGTGATAAATGATTGGATGAGCAAAGCGAAGACTCATTTCAGCGTACTCACGCATTTAACTCAATACAGTATTGTAAAGTTTTGAGGCATAATCGCTTGAACCACTTATGAGAAAACCATTTGGAACTCTTTCAAAACTATATAATGATCCATAGGACAAAATTTAAAAAAAAAATTCAATCCAAATGAATTCAAATTTTCACAGAATTTAAATATAATAATGATACACATTATTCCAAGGTGAATCATAAATCAGATGAGTCATTTGTGAAAAATGATATATAATATAGTTTTTTAAATCAATTAAAAAGCTAGATGATCAAATGTCAAAACAAATTATAAGTCGTTGAACAATGTCAGGAATAATTGCATCAAATAGAAGAAAGAAGGCCATGCATGATTATTTTAAAATTAAGGTGTGTGGAGCTTTCCATTTCACATTGATCATCTCACAACGCATATGCTGCGCTTTCCTGAATTATAGTAATAATAAATGTGAATGCTATCTCCGCTGCAGTGAATAAACATTCTCTAAGCTGATATTTTACTCACATTGTGCACAAAGTGTATGAAGACCTCTTGCAGGTCTTTGAGTGTAAGTAGATTCTAGCATGGTATAAACTTATGCAAACTTGTGTGATTGTAGTAATTTTCTCAAATTCCAGCTTCTATTTCAATTGTGAAATGCTATTATTGAAAATATGTAACTAAACAAATATAAAATGTGTTTTATATGAAGTGCAATAAGTGTATTTGTATTCATCAATTTGAAGAAAAACGTTGTTTCCAAACAGATTTTTTGCCTTGTCTTCTGACATGATTTTGGAACAAAGTTCATACATCAGTTTCCACATCGTTTTTTCATCATAACAAGTTTTTTTTCCATCACAAACTCCTCCATATGCACGGCTCAATGAATAAAATAACTGTTGAATAAGTGGTTGAATATCGAATCCAGTGCCTCCTGGAATTGACCATAAGGCCGTGGCCAGATGTCACTTGACAATAATTGACGACTCGCAGTCTCCGCCCCCATGACGTCAGAAATCATACCGTCCAATCAACAGGGCTGTTAGAATTGTAGTCAAATTCAAATATTCAATCGGAATATCTTAAAATGACTGCAAATGATATGATCCAACTGGCTGACTGGTAAAGCCATGCGTATTTCGAGTCGTCAATTGACAAAATTCATTTCGGCCGAATTTCTTCCGATTTTACTGAAGTAAACCAATTTTGACAAGATGTTTGAGGGTCAATAGGCACGTTCTTATTTTGAATGCATTCTAGATTGTGATTGGACAAAATGGAATTTAGATTCAAATCTTGTTAGACGACAAGAAAAACTTTGGAGTGGAAATCCTGCTCAGAAGTCGGATTTTCCAAAACAGTATTTGAGTCGAATCAGTCATGAAATTCTCAGGTTCCCTCTAAATTCTGAAGCCATTTAATAGAAATAATTTTTTGCTTTGTATATTCGATTATAAATTTGATAATAATACATACCGTGATTGAAATACACCACGACTCTATATTATACTCTCTCATTCTCTTCTCATTTCTCGTGAGGATTTTTGTTTCCCCAATTATTTTTGAATTTATTATGATCATACTTGGGCTACAAATTCAACAATTTCAGTACAAATCTGATTGTAGAAATGAATTATGGAAGTAATATTTTAAATCGAATGATTATATCAATACCGATGTCGGTGAAGTGGCGTCAGGTGTATGTGATACTAATATCTGTCTTGTTTATTTCTAAGATTTCAACTTTTTTTTTTGTAGGCCCCCATATTGTAATATAAAATATGAAAAATAAATATTTTTTGAAAATTAAAATTGAAAGTATACACTTGCGGTTACAGAGAATGGTATAATACGAAATTTGAATTAAAATAAAATATACCGGTACGCATACTTCATCACTATTTTTTTTTATAGAGAGTACGTGGAGTGCGTAGGTAGACTAGCTGCCAGCTAGTTTTAGTGAGTTTTATGAAAGCATTTTTTCTTCAGGACACATTTTCATGTAGCTTGGTCGATCACTTTATATGACCTCAGGTGTAGGCCTATTTAATGCATGTGAAATCAAGTCTTTGTTGATGCTCATCTGGTAAGTTTATTCATTTTGGCTTTAACGACCCACTACAAAATGATAGCTATAGGAACTATTGGCATCAGGTGAATTATTAATGAGTCATGACGATCATGACCGTAATGAGTCATGGGATGACGAGATGAAGATTTCTTAGATAAGGGATGTTTAATCAGAAGGAAATGGTCGAGGCCTATATTGTACGAATGGTCCCGGCATTAAAACCCCTGTGAAGATCGAACTATGCCCGATATGCCTCACCTCCCAGAGTACATGAAGTGAGTGCGTTAGCAACTGAGCTGTATGTGTTATGGTCACATGACACATGCTGACATGCAATCATATGCGTGGGTCACATGGTTCCATGAGAATTATCGTAGTAGATCTAGGCAGAATTAGAGCATTCAAAAAAATAGTTCCATTATTACTGGTTACTGTTTATACTGTTAATATATATTACATGAGAATTACAAATAGTAAGTACGCATTGTTGTAGCTCAAATTAAATGAGCATAAAGATAACATGAAGTTCTTATTTTTAGTCCATAGGTTGTTGGAGAGCTCTTACTCCTTGCATCTATCTATGAGACTGTTTTTTTAGATCTAAAGTTTTGAAATTAAAAATCATAGATGAGATTTTACTTATTCTATACATTAATCAATAATCACACTCGTTGAAGTATGTATAGAATATCTCATTAAAATATATTTCACAGAGCTAAATACTTTGAACACAAGATCAAGTTTTTTCATCTGTGATTAGATCAAAATCACTGGGGCTGTGATTAAAAGTCATTGTGGCTGTGAGTGTGCCATTGTTGTATAACTTCCTTGTTTGTATATAAGCCTAATTCTGATAGGTCTAGTTAATGTTATTGCATCTTACTTATTATTTTTACCTCTATAATAATATTTAACTAGATAACCACTAAGGTTATAGTAATCTTACGTAGTATTCATAGCAGGTCGGGTCTAGGTAAGATAATTTCACAGTATCCACATTAGGAGTAGCTTAAGGTCATCTGTACAGTAGGTCAACTATTTGACACACATGTCATTCAGGAACAGTAGACAAATGGTACATGACCATCTTTCTGACATATTTTGAATCAGAACAGATCGTTGTTATTTGATTGATTTTTCTTCCATTTTTCACTGCAGACTGAAGGTTCACATTTACTATATTTTCAAGTATAAAACAGAAACTTGCCATGACGATAAAAAAAACATGCTACTATAGCTCTACTGTGTGATGCAGTTCTGAATTTACAATAAGTACTATCAAACTCACACGTTATGAAAATATAAGTTAATAGGCAACTTAACGTTAATGCCTATAAAAGATTTGACTATGAAAGTTATCATAAACCAAACCGTCATTATGTGAACTCCATTAAAAAATAATCAGTTTTTTTTGCCATTCATTGCCCATGGAAAACCATTATTGAGCTTGGATTTTAGTACTATAGCAGATGGCCTATTGAAAATGATTGGGCAGACATTTTAACTTTGAAAAATTATATCACTTCATGTGTAAACACATTGTAGGGCTACATTTTGATAGCAGTGTCTACGTAAGCAAATACTGTCATTGAAATGTACCTATTTAGAAAAATGACTCAAATCTGATCATTCATTGCATATAACAAGGTCAACACAATAGAAGGTTTTACAGCTTTTTCACCAAACCGTATCTACACTAAGCTCTTCTAATTGACCATTGTAGATGGGCGTGACTTATACGAAGCAGGGGAAATTTTAGATACCTTGATTGGTTATTTCCCTATTTCCCCTGCTTCACTGTCCACTTGATTGGTTTTTATATTTTGTGACATCACGAGGGCAGACGATCTACAATGGTCAATTGATGCCTGTAGTTTAATTAACATCATGCTCATATATAATGTGTATGGGCATCACTATTATAACAATGCATATTATTATCAATGCAAGAAGTTTTGCTTGTTTTTCATTCTATATTAAAATAAAATAATGTCAGATCTTGAATAACTGCATGTGCATGATTAATTCTGTTCACCTCATTTTTAGAGATTGATATACAACACAGTATATTACACTTGTTTTAATTAATTCATATTTAAATTCCTGTTCTCATTATACAGAATATATTTGATATACTAGAACGGTATTCATATTTTTTTACCACTCAAGGTTGATTCTCAATAATTGTCACAGTAAAAACTAAAAAGGCAAAAAAAAAGAACGAAACTACATATACTTACGATTTGAAGTTTGGTTTTCGTCTTCCTACTTTGTTGGTTGTGTCTTTCTGACCGTTGCATTGTACAACTAGATCTTGAATGTATAATAACATCCATCCATACATCAAATTTTCAAATTAGATTTAAATTAGGTACTTCAATCTTATTAATCTTTATCACTAACAAAGCAGTAGTATAGTTAATTAAGAGTATAAGACACACGTTGTATCCCGGCGTAATCTAACCAAGTCATTGATGTGCCATTGAACCCTACTATTCATTCGTTTATTTACATGTTACCGGTATACTATTTTGACCGTTACATTCAGATCTGTTGCTACACAGCTCGCTTCATGTGATCTGGGAGGCGAGGGGCATATTGGCCCTTGGTTCGATCCCCACCACCATCCATTTTTACAAGGGTTTTTCGTGATTTCCCATCTGTAGTCTAGGCTAATGCCGGAATGGTTTCTACAATTTAGGGCATGACCGCCTACTTCCCACTATCCTTTCCATTACTTACAAACCTTCATCTCATCATCTCATTAATCATTCATCCGATACCAATAGATCTCATTCATGATTACAGTGCGTTGTAAGACCCACTATGAATTAAAACAAATTGAAGATCAATATGACAAATTTAATTTACTCCAATTCAACAGAGATCCACCAGTAGTATGGCCGACGAAGAAAATGTGGAGGAACCCCCGCCTGAAGATGAGGAGGCGCCCGCCGAACCCCCTCCTGAAAGTGACGAACCCCCAGCAGAAGAGGTAATGGAAGTTTCGGATCTGGTAGACGCTCCACTAGAACAATCAGAGAGCAGCTCTCCTCCTCCGGCTCTAGAGGCTACACCAGGGGACGGAGATGGTGGGAGTCGCCGTAATTCGCAGCAACCAAAGCGTGGTTCCACGATGAGCGATATACCGCTCACAGACAGTGCTGTGCTGGATGAACTCAAAGAAGCTGACGCACAAGCTTGTAAAACTGCTTTACTGATCGAGAGTATGAGAAAGTCGATAGAGAAGTTTCAAAAGGTAAACATAAACAATCTGTCCAGTTTGAGTACAACTTTTTGTTCGTAACTGCCATAGGCGTGTGCACAGGGTACAGAGAGATGCCTTGGGCTGTACTTAATGCATCACAAAGAAAGTTATTCTACTGTATACTGTATTCTATCCTCAATTATCTCTAAGGAATAGAATAGTCTAACATTTCTTGTATTAACGCAATTCTTACAAAATTATAGAATCACTTTTAATTCCTCTCAGCAATGTCAGCCATTCCTTTCGGGGCATAATAGGAGCCTTCCCCATTATAGAATTGTGATTATGCGTGGTATTAGCCACGTATATTACACGTAACAAATATTTTAATCAGCCCTATTGGTATTTTTGGATTTGAACGTTTACGTAAATATATGTGACTATGTGTTCAGCTCACATTTTGTTTTGCTATTATAACAAGTTTTCTTAGAAAATGTGTTTTCAAATTTTCTTAAAGGCCTTTTTTAATATGAGATGTCCTGCGCACGCCTATGGTAATTGCTATTGAGAACAAGAACTATAATACTTCAAAGATGGACATTTAGACAGATATGAATACATATCAATATTTATAGTAAAATGACTTATTCTCTAGAAAGTTAGAAACCCACTGTTACTGCACTTCAAATTGCTCCGTTATAAGGATGATCAGTTTTGAAGAATGCCACTAGACGTGTCATGTCGAGAGGGAGAGAATGTTGGAGAGTCTAACTGAGATGATGCGAGACTTGGGATGGCAGAAATTGGAAATACGGAGAAAGGAGGATCGTTTATGTAATTTCTGCAGGGTAATGGAGGGAGAGGGGGGATGGGGGAGCTGCATAAATTGATTGAAAGGAATGAGTCATGGTATGGAGCTAGGCAGGGTCATGATAGAGCGGTAGTCATAAAGGGGGCTAGTTAAGATGTCGGTAAATTCTCTTTCTTGAACAGGACAGGTAGGGACTGGAATGGGCTTAGTAGAAGTGTTTTTAAAGGGGATGAAATTAGGTTGAAGTTATTCCGTCAGAGACACTCTCTGACGGAATAACACCCTCTGACGGAATAACACCCTCTGACGGGAGTGGGGGTTGTTAGGGAACTTGCCACCGTGCATTTATGTGCAATTGCAAGAGTTTAAATAATAATAATAATAATAAAAGTACCGTCATAACAACCTGAACATACAATGACCTGGGTGCAGTTTATTTATTGTTGAAGTAATTCTACGGAAGGTTTTCATATTATCTCGTAGTGTGAAAAAGAAAATATCTGTCCTTTGTAACATTACACATTTCTTTTTTGTTATGGTCATTTATGATTCTGTTTTATATTATTCATTGTAATATCATTTTCACAGAAAGCTCATTTATCTGAAGAAGATGCGCAGAAATTATCAGAAAAACAATCAGAACTAATGAGGAAACTCGGAGAGTTTGAAGACATTACCAGAAGAGTTCAACGCCTAGTCGGTTTGACAGATATCAGTTCATCACAATTCCAGCCTTCATTTGCAAAGTTAGAGGATGTGAAAAAAGCCAGCCAACTTTCAGCCGAACATGAGCTTGACAAGAGTAGTATGATGCCCGAGATCAAAGAGCCTGAAGCAGAAGAAGAGGAATATGATTTCGAGCCAGAAACATGCCTCTCTGAAGACAGATTACCAAAAGTCATTGTGTGTGGTATTGAAGATCAAGTTCCAAGAATTATCGTTTGTGAGACGCCTAAGAGACTTAAGCCGAAGAAGAGATTGTCTGATTATAAAAACAAATGTGTAAGTCTATAAATGAAAAAAAAAGATTATTAATATAGTATACCCAAGGTTAATTTAAGCACTATATTTATTAACCTTGTAATAGACCCTCATTTATAAGTTTCTTGTTTATACATTTATTACATTTATGAGTTTTACTTTTTGACCCCACCAATATGCTCCTCATGTTAAATAGTTTCATTACAAAGTTTTCACAATAGAAAATTTTTTTCAGTCTGGCCCCCTGAGAAACGAATGAATGAGACTCCAATGTAATTGGACATCTGATTTTCACAGCTGTTTTGAAAACCAATCTCTTCTTGATATCAAGTCAGCTTTCAAAAATCATTTTTTCTTACTCACAAAAAGTGTCATGCTACCATCTAAAATCACTAAATCAATAGCTGATACCAGTGATTGTGCAATCCATATAATGTTGGACGTTCTAGTGACGTCAATTTTGAATATTCATGTCGAAATGAGAATTCCAAAAGTTCAACAAAATAGAACTTGACCAAACTTTTTTTTTTTTTTTTAATTAGATTCAAATAATACATACATACAAGATTAATCAATACGCTCTTCCACAAAGCCAAAAAGGCTTATCTGTGGGATGATGAATGAAATTAATAGCTTGGACAGGGAAAAAATAAATGAAAACTTTTCAATAGTTGAGGAATACAAAATCGAATATATGTATATCCTATATATATGTAGAAATTTTTTTTTTTTTTTTTTTATTGCTTCAAAAATTACACATAAATTACAAAAACGACATTCACGTGGCATTTCCACAAAGCCCCATAAGGGCTTAACTGTGGCGTTCTAACAGATTTAATTGAATGAAAAGAAATGTCTTTCTTCGTACAAATTAATGAATTATGTGAATCATATTATATGAATTTAATTAATAAATTATATGAGAGGACGTTACTTGACTTGAGTACACATCAAATAAAAATACAAAAATATAATAATACACTGGATCATAACAGCTATAATATGTCGGTGATGAATAATTATTAAGAAAAATAACGAAAATAATACTTGAGCAGCAGAATAATCAGAAAACAAATAAATACAAAGGTAAAATTATTAGGATCAACTATATGAATAATTCAACAATGGTCGGTACATGCACCATCCATATTGGAAAGAATGAAAGTTTTAATTTCTCGTTTAACTTCAGAAAATTTTGAAAAATTTCTTAAATCATTAGGCAAAGTGTTGAAGAATAATGGAATTATATAACTAAGACTTCTCTTTCCATTTTTGTTGTTCCATGTAGGGAGAACAAAATTGGAGAGCGAAGCAAACCGAGTATTAGCTGAATGACTGGAATGTATTTTAAATTCTTCTGAAAAATAATATTTCAATATAACTCGATATTTGTACAGCAAAGGAACTGGAAGTAGACTACAATAACGAAAATACTCGGGAAGACTGTGGCTCAATTGATCTTTTATATGATTGGGCACCAATGTTGAAATGATACGGTTTTGAATAGATAGTATTTTATTCAAAAGATGTTGAGAAGCATTTCCCCAAGAAAGGATCCCATATAAAATTAATGATTCTGCTAAAGCGCAATAAACCGATCTCAGTAAATTGAATGGTAGAATAGTTTTTAATTTATAAATTTGAAAAGCACACGAGCGTAGCCTATTGCATAAAAGATCAATATGACCTCGCCACGAGAAGTATTTATCTATAGTTAAACCCAAATATACGTGACTGTCAACATTACTAATCTGAACATCACAATTACAAATATAACCAGGAGAGCCGCAATTTAAAGAATAATAATAAATTAATAAATTGATAATAATAATAATAATAATAATGTTTTTACTATCGGAGACTCTACAAACAGTATGATATACGTCATGAATTACAAATATACATATAATAAGCATTGTTCAAGATTAGTTGAAAGCTAAAAAATCGTCAACAGAGTAAAAAGCATTTTCACACAACAGTTTCTTGACTCTGGATTCAAACATATGCATGCTGGATATCGACTTGATATCTATTGGTAGGTTGTTATAAAACCGTGACATTGAATATTGCGGTCCTTTCTTATACAGCATAAGTCTATGTTTGTCCACACATAAGTCATTATGACGTCGTGTATCATGTTGGTGGATTTCATGGTTACATTGAAATAGTTTAAAATTCTCTTTCACAAAAACGACGGACTTAAGAATAAAAATACAAGGTAGTACATAAGATTTAAAAAGAGGTCTACAAGTTGTTGACTTATTAACATTACCAATAATTCTCATAGCTTGCTTTTGCAGCAGGAAAAGTCTTCTGGCATGAAAAGAATGGCCCCAAAATATGATTCCGTATTGTAGGTGCGAATATACGTGTGAAAAATAAAGCATGCGTAGCACTACTGGAGAAACAACCCGGCACAGGCTTCTAAGCATAAAAATGCCCTTTAGTACCTTCTTCACTGTCATTTCCACGTGGCACGACCAGTCCAAAGTATCTGTAACCATGATGCCAAGAAACTTGGTACTCTGGTACAATGACTTTGAATCTGCACATCTTCAAATGAAACATAATAATATCCAAAATTTTATTTCAGGGTTTGATGGAATCTTTAACAGGTCGCCTGTCTCAAAGTTACTCCATGCAAGAGAAACTTGCATCGGAAAATGCAGACCTTGAGGGAAATAGGTATGTCTTTGTGATGTCTGTCTTTGTTGGGGGGGGGGGGGGGGGATTTGCGGGGGGGGGGGGGGTCATTTCTCTGAAGTGAAAAATAGTTATCTAGGTAAGTGCCATTGGATAATGTTACCAAATTATGTAGACAAAGATCAAAATAAAACAATAAAATTATCTAGATAACGAAAAAGATGAAACAAAAATATTCAAGTCACAACACTGTGGCTACTTGTTGATGGTACAACATCACTGCAGCAAGTAGCTATAAAATTAATTGTTGACTGTTCTCAGCTATTGAGAAGTTTATTAATTTATAAGACAACAACAACAAAAAATAGTAATGGAATTTACAATAATCAAAGGTGTGTGTGTGTTTCGTCATTGTAGAATTATTTATGCAGGAAGATTCAAGTTTCTACGGATACTAACCATATTTATTCAACGACACAATACTTTTCGATGAGTTTTTCATTTTAATCTATACTAATTGCTAATACATAGTATTATCAATAACATTTATTACTGTGATTTTTGATACTAGTTTCAAAATGACAAGTAATAATGATGATTGCATGCCCATGTGTGGAAGTGGGTAGGTCTTAATATAGGCTATTTCACATTTGATAGAATAATTTATTGATATAATTCATAATCAATTTCAACTTGGGTTCAACATTTTAACGATATAGTCATTTTTCATGAATTATGGAATCATAATACTTGCAATACAAGAGATTATTCATGTAATATTAACTATTGCATCATCTGGTGACATTGACTCAATACTGAAAAATCAACTAAAAGTCATCACACCTCATATTTTTATGTTCATGTCTGAGCACTGTCATTCCATTTAGTTTGGGAAAGTATGTGTATTGAAATATGTGAAGTCTGAAAAGGAAAATAAATTAATAAATGAAAGTCTTCGCAAACGGCAAAAGCAAACCAATTCAGGGTGTGCAAATATCTGAAAAATCGAATAATCAGTCTGAATGTTGTTCAAGCATTTGAACATTGGGTCACTGCACAGGTATTCAATCAAAAACGTACACAAAGGTGTGAGAACTTACAAAAATAATATTCCTTGTATTAAGTAGTGTTATTAATTCATCTAAATATAGGGGCAGCTACTACATATTATATTGCACTCTTAAAGGAATTGACAATGATAGACATACACAAAACTTATGTATTAGATCACCTCAATGCCGACAAGTTGAAAAAAATATAAAAAAAGACGACTTATAGTATTTATTTTGATTTTATTTCTAATGATCTGCGTACCCCATCTAGCAGTGCGGCGTGACGTCTCAAAGGTGTTTACCACTCGTACACTTGTATACTGCTAACCCGCGTTATCCTATCTGACAGCTCATCTATTTCTTCTAAACAAGTTAGACGAATGTTTTGGATATTTTTGGAAAAGGTAGGGAGGGGGAGAGTTATTCTAAGATATAAGCATAAATACGAATTACTGGGAAATTCCAACTTACTGTAGGTCTACATATTGACACCATAAGACAAGAAAATACACGCAACAGTATAACGCACTCCTCCCATTGTACTACGATAGTACAAGACGTTTATTACTAGTTTTTTAATAAAAGTAAAGAGTACTTCATCTTAATATTCAATAATCAATGATACACATTTAAACACACTTTTAAGAACACATTTCTCACTTGTTCACCCAACCACAAGGCTTAGTGTCAATGAACTAACCGTCCTTCTTTGACTGCTATAGCGGGCGGCCGACAGCCAGCTACGTACCCTTACGAAACGCCTTTGTGACGTAGCGCTCATTTGGCGTGACTCGCAGTAAAAAATTCAAAATAAAAATAAGGATTTTTTTTATGTTACATGTGGTATTTCAACATTAATATCTATTGATAAAACAATATGTATGTGTATCATGTTCCCGTACTTTGAGGCGCATTTTCCCTTGCCAATCAGAATTGATAGAATTCCTGCCGCTTGCACTTGTTGCTCTCTCCCAGTAGACACAAAATAAATTCAACATTGCAAAAAAATGCCTCGGTTAGATTCCCTCATTTATACAAGGAGTAAGATTAGGTCAAAATATTACCACTAAAACTGTACTTTTCGAATACCGCTATTCATTGAATGCCATATAATACGAGGTTAGAAATCACTTCACCACCTGAATTAATCTCGTTCTATATATGTAAATAAACAAAATCTTGAAGTGGATGCATGAAGAAACTTGGCTGTGTGAACAGCGCAGGCGGCGGGCGTTTTTTTAACCGCCTCTGCTTGCCGCGAGCCATGAAAATGTATCTTTATACTATTATTATTGAAAAATTGCAATACTTGTGTGATTAAAATATGATTAATTCAACCATTTGAATCTGTTTGGATGTCTTTCTCAAATACTGTATCAAATTCAACATTGAGCATAATAGAATCAATATTGTAGACAAAAGATACATATAACCAAAATGGTTCATTCTTATGGCTAAACAATAATAAGTCCCCGTACATTTCCATCGTTTACGTCTGCAATTACTAGTACCTTTGCTTGCCACTGAAGGAATGGCCATGTGACTGCTGGGTAGCAGCACAATCCAGTATGCTAGTAGCACTTTCTACTGCATAGGTACTGCAGGAGAGGCGAGTAGAAGAGAGGGGTGATAAAGTAGGGAGGAGGGGTAAAAGTGGAGGTCAGTTTCATTCTAACATTTTCTGACATGTATTGGTAGTATATCATTTGTCTATGGTAATAGTATTTTATAAATACAAAAGCAAAGCCACTAGAAGTAGAACATAATGAGGACCTGAAACGAAATTCACATCTGGATAGATAACAAAATGTTGCATTTTAAAAATATCTTCTATTTTCATTTTTCACCACAGCTATCGAGAAGGATCCATAAAAAATTGAAAACGCCGCTATACTACTCATTATGCAGACGTGGGTTGTAATTCCCTATTTATTCACGCTGATAAGAGTTATTTTGTATAGTCAATGAAACTTTATACTATCCTCGATAACTTCTATTGTGAAAAAGTTCAAGGTGTTCAATGCATCAATTGATTTAATTGCAACAGGTACTCGCTGCAAGAGGAATTATACCAAAAGGACAATACTGTCGAGAGCATGCAGAAGAAAATCTGTAGTCTGCAGACAGAGATGAGAATAATGGCGAAAGAGAATGCAGTCCTGAGTGAATCATTGGCTCGAGCAAATCAGAAGGTATTTTTATACACTTGACATAGAATTCTCGAGGAGACAAAAAGAGCTGCTTTAACAACAATCTCAATTTAGCACGAGACGTCATAGAGTAGACCGTAAGGCGCTAAATGACCTTCATTTCATTTCATTTCATTTCAATTTATTAATCTTGATTGAACATGTACATGTTATAAGATAAGTCAGAAAAATAAAAATACAATATATTATAAAAATCAGTATACATATGGTACAAATTAAAAGGCGTGAAAATATAAAAATATACAAATACAGTCCATCAGTCAGTTAAGAATTCTTCAACAGAATAAAAACACTTGCTTCGATGAGCCTTAAAACCCTAATATTCATTCATTCAGTAGACCGTAGTTAGCGAAATGACTTACTAGATGCAAGGCAGCAATAATTATTCATTGCATTGTTGGATTTTTCTTCCAAGTAGGATACTCAGATTATTTCAGAGTTGACTTTTGATATGAAAAATGCAAACTATAGGCTATTGAACCTTTAATATTGAATATTGACCATAATATATTGAAAATTTTAACTTTCAATCTTATATATATATATATATATATCAAACCCAGATAACGAATTAAATTGGGCCAGGGGGTGTTTCCACCAGTTTTTCGAGGGCAGACTTCTCATATCAATCGGTTCCTGCCAGTTCCGACTTCCTCCTCCTCTTATCACTACTGCTAGGCCTAGCCTCTATTTCTTCTTCTCTTCCTACGAGCTCCCTCCATCGTTCTCTATTCTCCCACCATCTCTTGTCTTCCACTTCTTCCCATTTTTCTTCTCGGTTGACTACCCCGAACTTGACTCCCTCCTGCCACCTTTCTCTTGGTCTTCCAACTCTTCTCTTAGCTCCATTGTTTTCTGCTATCTCAAACATTGCTCTCGGTATTCTATCCTTTTCCATTCTCCGCATATGCCCGTACCACCTAAGTCTCTCCCTTTCCGATTTAAATGATAACCTTTCCACTCCCACTTCCTTCCTTATATCACTGCTTCTCTTCTTCTCCAACTTTGACACTCGTCCTGCTACGCTCCTTACAAACTTCATTTCTGCTGCCTCCATTTTCTTTTCTTCTCTTCAGTTGATTGACCATGTAACTGCTCCATATGTCAAGATAGCAAGGTAGAAGATATCAACCTATCTATATGCAAGATGGGCGATATTCGATCGTAATCGAATAAAATTGAAAACATTCAATTGAATAGAAAATATTGAATGAGAAAGAATGCACGATTAGAAGTCATGGTTCTTGATCATGTGATATTGTTTCAGTTTCAGTGTATTTTCCACTGATTTTACAATAATAAACGAAATTATATTTGACTCTTAAGATGGTCAATTAATTTATCAAAGGAGAAAGTCATTGTCAATTTTTTAGTTGTCTTCTAACAATCTTATACTGGTGGTTATAAGAATTTAAGAACACATTACAACCATGTCGAGCTCTTTACCTTCATTGACATATTATATGCAACATACACCATTATAGATAGCAATGAGAAATTGTGAGCAAAGCCCCCAATATTTGTTGCATTCACTTTTTTTAATGGGTACATATTCAATTTTTCCCTTCTTTTGTCACTTTGTTATTTGACGTATTACTTATTTTAGCTATTTCTGATGTTTATTTGATATTAATTATCGTTTTGATATCGAATTAATTGAATATTGAATATTAAAATTCGATATCAAATCATAGTACGAAAATATACAATCGATCAAAAATATCAAAATCAAATGGCAACCCTAGATTATTTACAGTTTTGTGAATCAAATTGTGTATGAACTGTTGTTGTTGCTACAATTTATATCACCTTCTGAAATTAGCATGACTTGCAATCCATATAGTTGATGTCCAAGTTTCAATGGACGTATAAGTGAATAAATACATATAATTGTAATGAAACATACATGCGGTTGATTAAAAATGAATACATTTTCTGAATAAACTAATGAATATTTTCTTACTCAGCAACAACATCCTCAGAGTCAGGCAGAAAGTGGGCCATGCCCAAAACTATGCCCACCTACATGCATCGCAAATAAACCAGGATATGGAGGATCAGGGCCGCAACAGCCTCAAACGGAACACTTGGTACGTCTTGTTGTATTGTATTGTCTTGTCTTCATTTGTCATTGTATGGTGTGTACAATCAAAAGGGCGAGGTATAGTCTTAAAACCTTGTCCTTAAACTTACATGATAATAGGAACATAAAATAAAATAAAATTGGAAATAAATTGTAATAATTATAAACCTAAGGATAGACTAAAATATATTCTATACAATAGAACACAAATTTAAAGGAGAAAAAAAAATGTTATTCCTCAATTTGTTTTTAATATATAAATTATCAATAATTGATTCATTGATAAATTAAGAGTCTATAGAATATGAATATAATAATGGTTGAGCAAAGTGAGAAAATAAAATGGGCGACGAATGTATAATGATGAGGAGATGTGAGTACGATGATTGAGCAAATGTGGTGACGATGGTGAGGGGTAATTTGACCAAGGTGGTGTCATTGGGGGAAAGAATTTATTGGGGAATAGTAAGCCTGGTCGGTGAGGAAAGATTTGAGGAAGGATTTTAATGCAGGGTACATGGGCGAGGACTTGATGTGATTGGGGAGATTGTGAAGGACAGAACGAGATGTTTTGGACTTTTGCCGCTTTCAGTACTTGATAGGGGCTTCAATTGAAATAATCTGTTGATAATATTACACTGTTATGTCATGTGCTGCTCAAACTATGAATATAAATTAAATTGTGTCTATCCTTTATTATATTTTTTGAAGAGAATCATGTATGTATAATTAATATTTATAATTTCATATACATGCATATTAAATTGAATTAATTTTGAAGTAGACCTACCCCATAAAGAATATGTAAGTGATAAAAATTTCCAGTGGCCTATTAATTTGTTTCACATAATTATAATTGAGCTTACGGTATTCTTAATGGCCACACTAGTGTAGCTATTTTTTGTTACGCGTGAATGAATTTGACCAGCAATGTCTTGCAATAAAAGAAGGCATAATTTCACATTTCACAATTCAGTTCATTTGTTATTCATCATACTTTCTCATCACTTCTATTATTGATGGGCATAAAAATGGAAATTTTTGGCCTACTTCCACTTTGCATAGGAGAGGAAATTATGTTAGTAAGAATAATAAAATCAAAAACTTGATTAGTAATAGAAAAAAGAGAAAAATATAACTGGCATTGGATTTTGAGTTGATTAAGAAACGTTGAAGGGATAGAGAATATGTGATAATTTACCCAAGATTGTGAAGACAATCTGATCAGTATTTCGTGAACGAATGATTTTGATATATTGTATGATTCCGAAAAAAATAAAAAATGTGGTAATAGCTGCCCTTACTCTACGAAGGAGTCCTATAATGTCCCAGTATTTCTCAGAAATTCCATCCCGTTTCACGAGGTCAGGAATACAGGGATGAAATAGCTCCTTCTCCGTGTCAATCTTTATAATAACAAATTGTAGCAAATTATGCAAGACCTTTACATCAAACATCTGGTCAATTTTAAATGGCAGAGCGAGTGGAGTTTCATAGTAAATAATGAACGTCATGAAATCAAACCAATCATGGGATTCCTGTATTCGCAGTCTAAGAAGAAACGGAATGTTTTGACCCATTTGCAAATAGGTCACACACTTCTAACTCCAGCTTATTTATTTACATTAGAACTAATTAAACCTTGATACAATATATGCAATGATATTCTCAAAGTGATACATATTTTTATTGATTGTGATAAGTACTCATTTGTAAGTCGACAGTTGTCCATGGATAACGCTTTATATAAAATATTTTCAGTTGACTCAACAAATTGATACAGTATTCAAATTTCTGAATTTAACAAATTTATTGAATAAAATGTGCTTGAATTTTGTATATAATTAATTAATTATTCATCTTGAAAATAAAAAGAGGTGAAAAAATGGCAACACTGTCTGTGTCACCCAAAAAATAAAATTGTGCAAAGACAATATGAAAACCTTTACAAAACTCTCCACTAATGAGTAGCAACAGGAGGCTTAGAACGTGGTCTAATTAAGCTTTTAAACGATGAGTTGAATTTTTGTTTTCATTTCCAGGAGAGACAGCTGAACTTGATTGAACAAGAAGTGAAGAAAATGCAGGGCGACATTTCTAAAGTCCAAAGAGAACGCCAACAACTTGATAATCACAAGAAATTGCTCAAATGTACTGGGGCAGACTGCAGCAACAAAAAAGTAGGCCTATGCAAGTGCACAGATTGCAAAAAATCCGGCTAGTGGAGAGACCCGAAGAGACGTTTCATTATTTCAGACTATTTGTATTCTAACTTGAGCTGGGTTCTTTGTATCAACAATTGGAAACATTCTTAAAAATTTACAAACAGAAAAATTCTGGTGCAAAAACGCACAAAGTAGAAGTATTAGATCCCTCCTACTATGGTAAATCAAATTCTAGTACACTATTATATTCACATTAAAAGGCATTCTACTTTACTGCATTGTATCTTAGATTACAGCTCATCTGCATGGGGTAATCAGCCTGTGCAAGTGCTATTTTTTTATAGTCGATTCTGCAATATTTGAGATAGAAAAACTACGTATATGTTTTGGCCAAACTTTTTCATAACAGTGACTTTGAATAATGATGAGCTGCTGAATTAGATTGAATAATGAATAATGATTTGTGGTAATGCCTTACAAAAATTATTGTATGTATTATAATTTTAAAATATTTGTTGAAGCAGTAGAAGAACAGAGTCAATTTTAGTTCTGTATAGCCAATGTGTACATATAAGTCAAAAACACTGATTATTGTGAAATATTTTCTGTTCTCGTATAACTATTATTGAATCAACGAATGATCAACAAAATGTGATAGTCATACAATTTTTTATTCAGTCTTGTTGCTTACTTATTCATCTTTTGTCATTTTTTTTATCTTCAAAAACTATCTAATCAATCTTTTTCTTAAATCAATCCCAATCTTACAATGCCGTTTCACTAAAATAGTAACGTCCCTTTGCAGGAGAGTTGTAATCAGGGGTTGTATATATTCATTAGCTAGACCAAAACTAGCTTTCAGTTTTGTTTTGTAATTACTAATCAATGTTTGTTCGTAAAAAAAAAAAAAGATCAATTTTTGTTTTGTGATCAGGCCCAGTTTTACGAATTGATAGTCAGTGGAATAAGCAATAGTAAGCGGATTAACTTGCTATCACCCTTGGTTGCATAGGTTGTATTTGTACCTTAACTCCTAATTAGCGAATTAGTATGATTCGTAAAACTGGCTCTTAATCTTCTTAATGATTATTGATGAATTATAATGTATATCATAAAATTCACGTGCATCGTACAGGTCGTGTTTCGATTGAAGAATACAAAACGTAGAGAATAGAATCAATAATAAGTGAAATATAGGTTCGACATAAGGAGAGAATAAACGATATGGTAAGAATATTTACATTACGTATTTATATGACAAACTTAAATATAAGTATCTCAACATGAATTTGTGTGGGAAAACAAACAAACAAGAATATTTACATTGTGTCTGTTTCAGTTTCACTACAACAGTGGGTACCAGGCTTGATAGGTCATAATGTGACTGAAATGCCAATTTATGTGATTGCAAGCTCAGAATTAACATACTTTGTATTTCTTTATAGACACTACAGTATTTTATTTAAATTACCAAAAGTTGAAGTCAATAAAGAATTGTGTAATATAAACGGCACACAATGTATGTGTTGACAGTGTCCGGCCAAGGCGTTAATGCCGGCACGCGATTGCGAGCAGTCTTTGCGAGAGTTGAAGGAACAATACAAACAGCTGGAGGATGATTTCAAGAGCAAAGTGACGGAAGTGTCGGTATTGCGCCGCGATATTGACAAACAACGAGAATTAGCTGAGCAAGCTAAAGAAGACCAGGTGGCAGCCGAAACGTTACTCAAAGTTGCACAAGAAAAGCTTGATGAGATGGACAAATTGTCAAGAAGGGTATGTAAAATTCCATTTCCTTAAAGATTCCCCCCTCCCCCTCCGCCAACATCACTCCATCTTTCACTGTAAGATCACTGTAATGCTAGGCTCCCATACCTGCGTTATTTGGATTGCGAATTCGCTAAAGGCTTTTTTTAGCCACCATTATAATAAAACGACCAATCAGTGACGAAAGTTACGCGATTTCTGATTGTTGAGCTTGCCTCAATTCCACCGCCTTGCGAAAGCGAAACACAAATCGCGTTCATGGAAGGCCAGCATAATTGGTATTAACTAGTCATCAATTCATTTATTTTGCACTCCTAGTCTTATAACATTACATTATCATATTCCTATCACTCTCTTAGTCATTGCACATTTGTTATAAATTATTACTCCATATCATTATTACTTGAAGATTTGAGTGAGAGGCCTTGTTTCAAAAGTGAACCGCACCTTATTTGAGCAATCCTGTATTCATTATTGTATAACATCATATTGAATCTCTTTTATTATATCATACAAATATTGAACAAATGAAGAAAAACAGTACAAATATTTTGATGTATAGAGAGAAGTGAACCTGGTATAGGTTTTGTATCATTCAGCAAGGACACCGCTTTAGAAAATGAAATTAGGTTATGCGTGATTTTGAGTCCCACAGAAGGCACAAGTTTTTTTTGTAAACGTCCTTACAGACTTTATCAGAATACATTCTGCTTGTCTGTACCTCCACATAACAACAGATAATTACCACACCTAACAGTTGGTATATAGAGTCGTTATGCAACATTGAAAAAAATTGCATATTTTCTTAAATAATATGTACCGTATCATTTTTCAAAATTAAAATTACAAAACGATAATTTCAAAACTGTCAATACATTTCCGTTCTGTGAAGTCTCTTTCGATCAACATGTAAAATGAGCAGTCTGCAGCATCAACAGGTTATCTGGCGAGAAAACGCAAGACATTGTTGAGACTTGATGTGGAATACCATTTTGTAATATTCAAGTTGAGTCACGTAATAATGAGTGAGCAGAAAAAATGCATATAATTTACACTGCACACTTATTGAAGAGGGATTTACGTTACAAATGACTGAGATAAATCCGTTTGTCACAAACGTTGAAAAGAAGCAAACTCCCAAAATTGAAATGATTTTTTTCTACATGGGCAAATTTTACAAATTTAAAAAAATATAGATAATATTTTAATTATTCTTTGGGGTGGCAAGATCACCCTTGTAGATTGCCTCACCTTTCATCTATAGCCTAATTGGGGGAAAATTATTTTGTATCAAGTTTCGATGTTTATAGAAAAAAAAAGAAAAATATGAAAATCGAAATCTTGATTTATAATTTTTTTATTGTTGTTTAAATCACTAAATGATGAAGTATCTCTTCTGCTTAGATGGCAGGATCAAAGGAGCAGTTAATGGAGCAAGAGCAGGCATTGAACGTTTCGAAACAGCGTTTCCGTGAGTCTCAAGACGAACTGGAAGAACTCCGCGGCTTAATCCAAGACCAGGCGGCTCAGCTAGAAGACTATCGCAACAAATACTTGCTTGCCCAACAACAAGTCGAGGAGCAACGCCGTCAGATCGAAATGATGGACATGGACAATAGCCGTATCAGCGAGCAAGTCTCCATGGAGATCCAACGTGTGCGAAACCAGTTCCAAGAGAAACTCCAAGAGCTGACGCCACTTCCGGACATTCTCAAGGCCACTCAGTTGAAGCTGCAGGAGACGCAACAGTTGCGAATGATTGCCGAACGGAACTGCGAAGATATGGCCCGGGAGATGCAAGAGGCCAAAGACAAAGCGCGTAATTACGCTCGAGAACTGGATGATAGCCGAGCCACGAGTTCCTTGAGCATTGAAGAGCAAGGGAACCAAAAGACTCGTCTTGAAAACTGCGAGAGGAAACTGAAAAAACTTGGCGAGGAGAATGATGAGCTGAAGTAAGGAACAGTTACAATGCGTATGGTATAAACCAGTTAAAAAGCTTAGTAGAAGACTAATCTGTAGGTTACTAAAATACCGTAACTGCTTTCTACGTGAATTGACTGTCAATTAGATTGTAACTCTGATCACAATATCCAAGGGTCGAACCTTAAAAAGAAATCTTCTCCGATCAGATGAGTGATAGCAAAGACCTCCATGCTAATCTTATGGAGCTTTATCTGTGTTTTTTTTGTATGATTTTTTTTGTATATTGTATTTTTTCACAGGTGTCACAATGTGACTGATCGACCTGAAACTTTTGTGGGTTCACGTACTTATACAACTTGGGTTTTTACTCTCCGACTCAAACCGGTTAAAAACTGTTGAGAAAATCAATCAGAAATTTTGAAAACTGACCGAGAAAATTTGAGTAAAATCAAACTTTTACTGAATACAAATGCCCCCAAAAATATCACGTTATTACAAACTTTCATATAGACTGGACTATCCATTCTAAATAAGATAATTCAATTGTCAGGTTTCTAAGATCAAAATAGTTCTGAAACTATATAGTTAAATATTATTAAAGAGGAAGTGCAACATGCAGATCCACGCCACAGCAACTCACGGGTCACGCCTCTCTGTATCTAATAGTTTCCAAGTCAAGGTGTGTATAGGCTCATCTTACAATGCAAATGCTGTGTTTGCCTAGTTTACTCAGAACCTTCTTTAATGTGTGGCTTTCAAGTTTCAGGTGCTCATCTTCAAGGTTTGTACTGGTGAACAAATACATCAGTTTCGTTTTCAATATCATATTGAACTAAAGGATATCACAGCTAGATTTGGATGAATATATATTTTTTTTCATTATTTAAACTTTCAATATAATGATGCAATTATCCCCCCTAATTCCAGAGAAGACCAGAAATCATCATCTCAATTTTAGAAATCTTAGTTGATTTAGTTGTCTTCCAGACACTGTAGGTCTGACTCATTTTAGCATTACCAGATTTTATATTGAAACATGAACAGAAATGGGTAACGCTTACGATACGATTCAGAAAAGGGGGCGGCCCTGGAAAACAAATTGTTTATAATTTCTGAAATTGAGATGATGATTTCTAGTTTTCTCTGAAATTGAAGAAAAGACTAGCATCATTATTCATTAAAATCCAACCCCAGGGTTGTGACGACCTTGAGCAAACTGGACATTCGCTTCTCAAATCAAAACAATCCAATTTCAGAACAGCAACAATTCGGCTTGAAGAGCAGCTTGCCCAAGGTCAGATACGCCTTGAAGAGAAGTTACACGAAGTGGCTCAACTGTTGAGCCAACTAGAAACGTTACGCGAGGAATCTGCTCGACAGGTTGCACGCACCAAGGACAGGTGCGAAACGGTTCGAAGGTCGTACCAGAACCAAATCTCCGAGCTTGAGAGGCAGCTAGCTCAAAGCCGAGCAGCTGCGCAGACTGCCATGAAAGATAGAAACGAGGTACGATTACAAAACTTCTTTGTATTTTCACCACAGAATGAGTTGAAAATGATTCGTGGTACTAGTAAACAATTTTGTTGTTCACTCGTTATACAAGCATCTTATACTCTTTTTCAATATTTGGTTTAAAGATGCTACCGGTCAGTTGCTAATACCCTCGCTTCATGCGATCTGGGAGGTGAGGGGCATATCGAACCTAGTTCGATCCCCGCCACCGCCCATGTTTACAGGGTTTTTTCGTGATGACTGCTTCCTTTGCACCATCCTTCACATTACCTAAGAAACCTTCATCTCATCATCTTATTAATCACTCATCCAATGCCAATAGACATAAAGTCATCATTAGTGTGTCGTTGAACCCAATATAAATAAATGAATTATAAAATGCACTCCAATAAAACAGAGATCTGGTCCAATCTCCTGTATGATGAGACAGTGCATTAGCAACTGATCTGTGCATCTAAAGCTATTATCAAAAGAATTGACAGTCCATGCAGAAAAATAATCCAACCAGTAAAATCTAACATTGGTTACTTATAAGTTATATAGGAGTAGGATGAGCCAAAATGAATTATAGATTCTGGAAAATGATAGATCCGAGAACTATGCGTAGAGGTTTCTCTGTAAATTTCACATAAATAATAGCTTCACTGACAAATGTATTCTTGTTTTTTTGTATAACGGGTCGTATCTATTGCGATGTCCTGCACACACTTTGGCGATAGCTATTAGTTATCATTCAATAAGTCATACGTATAATTCACAACGTATTTATAATTGTTTGCCATGCAGATACGCCAGCGCATGCAGAGTCAGATAAATAATTTGAACGAAAGTTTCGAAGAAGCCCAAATGAGGATTCGAGGACTTCAAGGAAATGTGAATTTCCTCAAAACGTCCTATTCGAACATATTCGCAGGAGACAATCCTACCCCTCTTATGATTACTGGTGCAGCTCCTAATAACTATGGCGGAGCCAATAACTGTGACTGTGATCAATATTAAGAGCTAATGTATATAATATACAACAGGATTAGCACCTAAATCATTATCATCGCACAGCCAAATTCAAATATTTTATTACAATAATTTGCAATAGAAAAAATGTAGTAGCATATATACTTGGCTTGTAACTGTATATAGCAAAATTATTGATAAGTGAATTATTAGCTTTTAATTAATATGTAATGAAGAAGGCAAGTGTGTAGCCAACAAATGTATTCAACCTGTTCAATAAACTGTTCCAAGTTCTAAAATGATGACTCTTTGATACTGTTCAACAGAATTGTGAGTGAATGAGAAATATACATTTGATATATTGATCCCATTCATTTTTTATTTATTTTTAATAAAATCGAAACTTGATATAAAATCATTGTTCCTCAATGGCTATGCATGAAAGGTAGAATCGTTTGGACAAGGCACCACAAGGGCGATCTTACCACTCCATTTTGATTATTTAGAGCCAATGAATTAAATTGAACCAATTGAATATAAAATATTTTTTCAGCTTTTTTTTCTTTGTAGAGGCCTATGATGTTTATATGTATGTACTGGTATGTTTATACTTCTTGCAGATATGCGTGATGCATGGTGGCAAGAAAGATGCTTCAATTATCTTCCCTATATCCATTCACATAACACTTTCTTGAATTTTCTTTGCATTTCTCTGTTTTCTGATTTGATTATTTTTTAAATATTTTGCTACCCTATTTTTCATCATTAATTGTAACTGAAAATAAGGAAACATCAAGACCTGCTCGTGTAAGAACTAAACTATCAGAATAATACCGTGATTAGATTCAAGTACTGTATAATTTATAGTAGAATATTTACCTAAAACCTTGGTGCTCTTATCATTCTTAATAGAAATAAAAGTGCAGATAAAAATTATTAGAGATTATTGTAAAGAAATTTTGATATAGGAATTTATTATTTCCAGTCATTTATCATATAGGGCCTACTGACGTACAAGTTTGAGAATATATAGCACGACAACAATACAAGAGTGTGTACTCTTTTATTGTCACTTGAAGGAATTACATGAATTCTTCATGTACATGCTTAGTTTCAATCACTTCAAGTTTCTCATATTAGTCTAGGCTTAAACCCAGCAGGCGCTAAATGACCTCGCTGTCGATGCGCCTTAAAACCCTAATATTCATTCATTCTTAAACCCAGCTATATTTTTCTCTTGTAGACACCAACTTGTAGATGTAGGCCTATTAATTATCGGCGCAAAATGATCCAGATATCGACGTAACGTAAAACCAAAATATTCAATTCAATCTACAAATTTTCCGTTTCTTCCATTTCAATTTGTGTTAAACTAATCCTACCGGTATTCAATTAATAATTTTTATTTTCAGCTGCAAGTACTAACACTTGTCTGCACATCCCATTATATGTACACCAACCTGTACACATATAACACAGATTAAAATGACAATAAACAATACAGTTTAGGGCATATCAATATTAATTTACTATTGTAATGTTCCACTGTTTACCAATAAAAGCATACCTACCACTTTTTATGGCAATCGCTTCTGGCTCGATTAGTATCTGGTAAAGAAAAAAATATTTAATCAATTTACTCAAAATGGCTGGTCTGATCTAGGTGAAAATTCGTAATCGTGTAATACTTTCTCAAAATTTAGTAAAAGTTGAAACTATTTTAAAGAGAGTATTTTTCCAAATTTTCTGGGCTGGGTTAATCTGATGAGGCTTATCAAATCTCGTAATGGTTTTTCTCAAAAGTGGCCTAATGTATTTGGCCCAAAACCTAAACAGTTATAAGCTGAATAAGAAAGTTTTCTGCTCATCAGTCGAATAGTGCGACCTGTGCAGTGCATCCTAAAAAAAAAGCAATTGAAGCTCCATGTTCGAGGTACGGAGGTCTTCGCTAACGCTCAACTAATAATACGGCTAACATTATCCACACGCCCCAATCTTATTTGCATTGGATCCCAAATGCTTATTCGCACGCTAACGACGTCACGTCGACACAGAAACAGAGTAAAAATGGAACAGAAAACAATTCTAATATCAGTACCATAACTAAAATCCATCTAAAATCATGGCTCAAATCATAGCTAAAGTCTATGTTCCATGGCTAAAAGCCTCAAAAACTACTGCACGTTGATTTTTTCAACTCGGTGGGTTGACTTTTATATACGCGCGTGTCAAAAAGTGAAGTTACGTTTTGGGAATTCCATTGGTGCATTATCAAGAAACAGCTGCTTACTTGGTTATAATATACTGAAGTAGCTTACTTCAGGCATTGAGTTCATAGGCTAGTGTTATATAAACTCAATGCTACAGGTACCACAAGTACTCCAAAATCTCAAATTAAATTAAGCAATTTAGGTCGACCAATATTTATTTTTACAATTATTGTTGGCACAAAAATAGGAAACAAGTCTAAGAACACATGTTTAGGCCTAAACAATACTGGGCGCTTACCGCGACTGCCACTCAAGCCCCCGCCTAAGAAGCCCGCCGATCATTTTAGCATGGGCGGGCATCTTGGACGGGGCTTAAGTGGCAGTCGCGGTAAGCGCCCTGGTTTTGGCCTGCTAACTACATAGTAATCGAACATTGTAAAGTAGAAATACTTGAACAAAAGCATTACACTTGGGCTAGTATATCTACCGTGCAATTACAGCGGTAGGTCTCACTTAGCTATGTAAACTAATATATATTAGGCCTACTTATTAAGTAGATTATAAAATGGGTATACAATACATATGAATTATAACAATACTAAATAACTAGATGTCACTGTCAGATTACTTATTGATAAGTTATAAAAGGATTGTAGGCCCTACAACTAAATAAATTGTGTGGTTGTACTGTAGACAGTTATTTGACAATATTTAGGACCATCTCCTGTCTTTTTACAGTAGACTTTAACAGTCGTTGATGTATTTCAGTAAACTACAAACCTGTAACTATCCATTAATTTTAGTCAAAAGACATCATACTCAAAATGGATAAATTAATACATCTTTTTAGTTTTGTTATATGAATTTTACCCAACACAATGTAGTTGGTTCATTCATAAAATGGTTACAGCTGTGTAGATTCTTGTTTATATTTAATTATGGTAGAATTGTAGAACAATGATTATTTATCAATCTACAAGACGTATCACTACGTAATGCTTTCAGGTAGGCCTAATTAGATTGATTAGAAAATCGGAGTTCTAGAGTCCATTTAAATTTGTGAAAACATACAAGCTAGAGTGGGACTGTATAATTATTTATAAATAGAAACTTCATTTGAAAAAATTGGAAAGTTATTATAAACTAATATGGGCTATCAACAGTTTGACCACTCATAAATAACATAGAAATAGAAAGATCATAAAATAATATATCTACATAAGATTATATCACTCAGGCATAGAAGAATAATCACAAGTCAATCCTTTTCCTTTACTTAATTCACCCATGGAATAAAACTAAGGGCAGAATATAATTTGGAAAATGGGTGTTTGAAGTGATTCATGAGCAATTGTACCGTTTGTACGTAAGGAGCAAAATGTATTGTACGCCAACTAATATTCTAAATCTTAACAATGAATAAAAATTACTTTGGTAGGTTGAAACAAAATACTATGAGTTACCCATGGGTCTCTACAACAAGTGATAGTACAATGGTACGATCAGGTATCTTACATGCGACTAGGCATAAATATAACATGGCACTTAGAAATTAACACTAGGTGGGGACAACATCGTGAGCGTCTATATAATTATTATAATAATTTGATTACTCTAAAGACTCATTCAACTGTTTAGCAACATTCTGCATTATAGCTTCAGATTTACCTTTCAAGTTTTGAGCACACTGATTCATTTCTTCCAGACACTGAACTAAACTATTATCCCTTTCGTCATAACTACCTGTGCTACCACGTTTACTGTTCTCTGTCGGTCTGAAAATATGATTCACACGACTGTTAATTGTAAAAATACTTTCAGGCGTTGTGGTTGAGTGATTAAAACTACTTACTTTACAGTTAGAATTCTTTAGATGTCCAGACAATATTAACCTAGCTTTTTGGCCAAACAGTTTTCTCCTACGTAAATGAGAACTCTCCGTTAGTCCCAGACTCTTAGGACGGCTTACTGGTGTATTTGGTGAGTTAATTGATGGACAGGTCTGACTTTTTTGTAATGGTATTTGAAATTGGTTTTCTGAATGATTTGTAAAGTGGGTATTTACTTGTACAGGCAATGATAGTCCATCGGGATTAAATGTGGGAATCAAATGTTGATCCAGGTCATACTCTAGACTAGTACTACTTTGTACAGACGACTGACTGAGCCAACTTTTGAGCTCACTTGTATTATTTGTACGTTGAGTATCACTGCTCAAGTTATTTGGCTGAGAAATACTTCTTAAATAAATCATGTTATCTGAAAATGAGTTGACAATCTTGCATGCTTCAACCGTTGCTGAATCAAGATTACTTTCTTTAAAGCCTACTTGATCATAATGATCTTCAAAGTGTTGGTCAACTTGTTTACTCACTTGGCTAGCTGCCACCGTTAGGCCTACACTTTTGTTATTACCGGTACATGATATTCTTTCATACGAGCTTGGTTCTATGAGTTCAAATGATGGCAAAGACTCTTGCCATCTTTTCACTTTGCTGAATGGATTCTCTGCAATTTGGTTCAATCGTTCAGGAGACAGTTCTTTAACTGCCAATACTTTCTGCTCTAATCTTCTTCCATGAACACTTGCTTCCAATGTAGACACACCAGTAGTCCTACCATTGATATTATTATCAATTTGGTAAGACAAAGATAGATCATTATTGGTTATGCACTGAGCTGCTTTACTTGAATAGCTTGACATCAGCGGCAGAACATCCGTCTTATCCAATCTAATTGAGTTGCTATATGGCTTTGAGATTGGACTAAGACTTTTGCTGTTGCACTCATGTTTTGAGGTTTTTTGAAGAACAGTTTTCTTATTGTGCTTATTACAGGTCTCCCTTTGAATATTTTCTAATTCAGGTAAAAGGAGCATATTTGGTGATGCCTTTGGCTTTTTGTAATCTTCCTTATCAAAATTGAATGGAGCATGATTGCCTGCATCTACTGAGTTTAATCGTAGGTGATCAATGCGATTCTCAGCAGCAGCATACCTCATTAACAAAGTATCGTAGTTTTCTTGCAGTTTGAACAACATTTTGTCCTTGTCATCCAATTCATCTTTTAATTGGTCAATTATCGGAATCAGAGATTTGACGGAATACGATTCATCGTTTGAAAACTCTCCTTCTGTTTGACAACTAGTTGCATTAGAACATCCTTTGAAAGCAAGTTTTCTTTTGGCTCCATTTTCTTCTTTAATTTGCTTAATATATTCTTTAACTTTACTTCCAACATGAGAATAGTTTTTGTTGCTGTTGAGACTGAAGCAACTTAAAGATCGAGGTAATCCCGAGTCTTTGGATTTGGAAAGAGATGCATCTGTTGTCATTGATTGACTTTGGATCGTGCTCGTAGACAAATTTGTAGATTTTGAGGTTAATGGGTATGTAGGAATTGTTGAAATGTCATGCATTGATAAAGATAATTTAGGTTTTGGGATAGTTACACTTGATGACATTTCTGCAGGTTCATGATACCTTCTCTTTGAATCACTCAATATATCAATAGGGGTGCTAGGCCTAGACCTTTCTTCATTGGGGTAACTGTCCCAATCTGGTTGATCCATGGCATCATTACTATTCATGTGACTAGAAAATGAGTCTGTTGAGATGGAACACACAAGATTTGGCTCTTCATTTTCAATGAAATCTTCTTCCCTTATTGAAGAAGTGATTAAATTTGACTGCATTGTCCACTCGTAGGTGCTTCGTCCTGTGTTTTGATTTGGCGTAGGCCTATTCTCATTCAAGGGTTGAAGGTGATTCATCTCGCATGCTAGGCCTACAGCTGTTGGTGCCAAGCTGTATGATTTTCTGTTGTTTCTGAAATATAAGTAAGAAACGGAATTAAAAATTCGTATCCTGTTCCTGCGATGGATATTTGTATACACTCATATTTTCATATGCCTATACAATTAACAAACGTTTGTAACGTACCTTTAAAATTCACAACACAAATTTGTACCATTTTCTCGCTTTTGCGTTGCAACTTGCACTTCTACTAAGGATGAAGCTTCTCTGATTTGACGCACGATCGCAGTTATTCGCCTCTGCGCTTGTGCAGTATTGCGCGTGTACTGTTGACCTATCAGATGTTATGTGAGAGCGTCAATAATAATAATGTAAATTCCATAATAAATTATAAAATGACTGTATTTAGAAAAATGGTTAATTTGATATATTTAAAAACCTATAATGTATTTTTCAGTATCGTTCTTTACTCAATAAGTAAATATTCTCGAAAGTGTTAATTTACAAATTAGTCAATTACTCCTCCCAGTAGGTCAAGGTTAATGCGAATATAAAATAAGTTGAGACGTCAATGATCCATAGTTTTCAAACAGTACCTTTGGGTTCATTTGAATATAGTAAATGTCAGTGTTTATTAAATTTAATCTTATAGATATAAAACACTTGACTTCATATAATGTGTTCTACCATTTATATGATATCAATTATCAAGAATTAATTGTAGGTCAATCGCCCATCATCTTTTTTGTACGTAGGGGGGGGGGGGGGGCGGGGGGGAATCGCTCCATAACACAATCACATATCATTCACAATGCTTTATTACAAAATAATATAATATTGAATAAATATAATATACACGATTATAATAATTATTATGTATAAGAAATAAAATAAAATACAAACAAAATTAAGTACTACATATAAAATATATATACACACAAACAATTAACTTCTATCAATAATACAATAATATTAATAAACATAAAATAATGAAAATATTATTAATGTACACTTCAAGTTGATCTCACGTGTAGTGACGTAAAGAAGACCAGTTATGTAAGATCAGCCTAAAATCTCGCAATACCATCAACATGTGAGAGAAGATTTGAGCCACTGAAACAAAATTCAATCAATTAATATGTTTGCACATTAAACTTATTACCTAAAAATGGTGCTAGCAGCAGTGCTAAAAGAAAATCTAGAAATATGTTGGGTAATGTTCACTAAAAGAGCTACGTACTATGGCAACGAGCCTACTGCTTGTGTATTCCCATTGTTGTGAGCACAATATATCCTAGCCCTCCTCATGAAAGAAAGAGGCTACGAAATGTGATGAATTATTGCAGTCCAAGAGACCGTGACTTTGTTATTAGATCAGCGTAGCGAAGACTTCTATTTCACATACCTATGACTAGCACATACCGACAAAAAATCGGGCTTCGTATTTATGTTTATTTTTATTTTGTATTTTTTGTGATTTTGGAAATCCCCAAAAGAATAAGCGATGGAAAACACGTGAAAACCATATCACTTTGAAAAAGCTCTCAAATTTATAATGAACACAAAAAAAAACTGAAGTGATTTTTTCGGTGATTTTTACAAAACCGCATTAGAAATAACGAAGAAAACGCATTAAAAGAATACATTTGATTGAATATATTAGGATTAAAAATGGTGCATTATAAATATGCCACAAGTTGCACTGTATAAATATCAACAGGCAGTAGAAAGGGTTTTTAAACGTTTAAAGTAATCCAAGGTCTGTAGTTGCAAAGTGAGCTGACAAAATATTTTCCACTCTAGTTTCTCATATTTCTGAACTAACTCATCTCACAACACATATACTGCGTTTTTCTAGTTACATTGTGTTGCCATCATTTGTAGCTGTTTTTACATGAGCATAGCAACGACTTCCATTTCACTTGGCGTGGAAAATCGGGCTCGTTTTCATGTGTGTGTGTGTGTGTTTTTTTTTACGTGGCATTCAGCTCAGAAAAAGTAACCAATCGACTTGTAACATTGTTGTCACACCAGAATAGATAGGGATTCTTCTTGAGAGAAAATCGTAAACTTTGGAAAATTCCCATAAGAATAGCACTGGGTAGAGTAATCACTTTTTCAATTTCATCCGTTTGACATGAAATTTCTACAGAATGTTGATTGTTCTAATACGTATTTTTACCATTTTTAAAGAAATTTTAGTGTGTCGTTTATGATAAAATGAATAATTACATTGGAAAAATGACAGATATTAAGAATATAGTTGGTCAATGAAAATCTACATGACGTGTCAACAGTCAAGGTTATTAGTTACAAAAATAGAAAAAAATATTGAATATTGAATATTTGAATGAACTAATAGATTAATATGGAAGTCTCATAATAATAATTTTGAAATCAACGTGTGTATATAATTCAGTAAATTTTATATAAATATCTCGCTCATCCTACAACGCATACGATGCGTTTTCCTCGATCTGAACATCAACCAATCAAATTGCTAGTCTCTTGGAGATATGCTAATTCAAGGGTTCAGAAATCTAACCATGATCTAGCCTTGACAGAAAACAGTTGAGAGTGAAAGCCATCATTGTAAACATTTTAAAACTGTTACAGATGGCTGTTATGGTTTAAAAATTTTTCACTCCAAGATATTTTATGTTCATTTATGAGAAAAGAAATACACCCTGCACAGTTGAAAAGTTGGCCACCAGAGGAGTAGTGACAAATATAACTGACAAGCTGATAACAAGAAATAATAAATTAAAAATTAATAAATCAAGTGCGCAAAGAGAGTCGATTCAGCGAAATATCAGTTTCCTGGTCACTTCTGAATAGTACGATATATCAACATTCTAATTCAATATGAACACAGATATTTTTGAAACCTCCAAAAAGGTTTGAGTAAAAACTATTTGACTAATACCGCATAATTGTCAAGCCAACTAGTAAGTATAGTTGTAAGTTTGTCATGGCCCTACACTCAAAATAATGTTTTTTTCAGCTGTATATTCTTTCAGTTATGGGATATGAGTTGAATAAATATAACTTATACCATCTTGAATGTATTAAACGAATCTGTGTTTCCCTTGTTAGATGAGCGTAGTGAAGATTCCATTTCACATACCGAAAAAGATGGGCTTCGTTCTTTTTTTTTTTTTTTAATTTTGTGCGCGGCATACAGGTCAGGAAAAAATATCTGTCGACTTGAAACTTTTTCTGCATATTTCTGCCATACCAGAATAGACTGGGATTGTTTTTAAGAAAAATCAGTGGGAAGGTTCTCCCGGTAAAAATCGAAAAGTTTGAAAAATCCTCATAGGAATAACCTGGAGGAAAAATACTTGGAAAAAAAGAATTCTTCAAAAGTTCTCAAATTTTCATCGAATATGAACAATACTGTTATACACCTTTTCAGAGATTTTTCCAACAATCGGATGAGAAATAACAAAGAAAACGCAATAAAACTGTTCATTTTATCAAATAGGATCAACAGGTTTTGCAAAGTGTATATGCGACAGGTTGCAGCATTATAAATATCAACAAGTTGCAGGTGAGGTTTTTGAACATTCGAAGTAATCCAAGGTCCGTAAATGTGGATTGAGCTGACAGAATATTAATCATTCTACATTTTCATACTTCTAAGCTCATCTCACAACGCGAATCCCACGTTTTCCTAGTATTGAATATTGAGAGCAATTGGTTTTGCAAAGTGTAGATGCGACAGGTTGCAGCACAATAAATAGCAGCTGGTTGTAGGTAAGCTTTTTGAAAGTTTGAAGTAGTCCAAAGTCTGTAGATGTGGATTGATCTGACGAAATGTTTTTCATTCTAGATTTCCATACTTCTAAGCTCATCTCACAACGCAAATGTCGCGTTTTCCTAGCATTAAAAATTATAATTTTTATCATCTCATACCGTTCAAAAGTCATCACAAAAAAAAACTGGTATTTCACTGAATCGACTCCTATGGACTCTTCATAAAGAAAACGCAATCAGCCAAGTCAGTCAGACTTTTTTTCTGCCTGGACAATATCTATAATGCGATCAAAATTTTGTGTTGGCCAAATAAAAGTAAATCATTTAACCTCACCTCTGCTAGTGTTAATTTTATACTGCTATTTTGGAGTGGATCCTTGGACTCGAAAATATCTGAAACAATTGAAAATATGCATTAGTCGAACTGCAATATATATATATATATATATGTATATATATATATATATATATATATATATATATATATATATATGTATATATATATATATATATATATAGATATATATATATATATATATATATATATATATATATATGTTTGACTTTGAGCTTCCACAACTCATTATATGCTATAAATTGAATATCAGAAAAATAATTTTAAAAAAAAATTCAATGTATAGCATATATATATATATATATATATATATATATATATATATATATATATATATATATATATATTATATATATATATATATATATATATATATATATATATATATATTATATATATATATATATATATATATATATATATATATATATATATATATATATATATTATATTATATTGAACAAAAACTAGCAAGATTAAAACGAATACAAGCACAAGTAAGAGAGAAGAAAACAGAAGAATTCATGAATAATAAGAAAGAGAAAATCAAAATAATAGGAAGATTGAAGATTTTTCCTTCCCAATTTAAAGGTTTGAATTGTGAACTATCCCTAAAATTATTGAGATTTATTGTTTGCTACATGATTTATCTTATTTTAATTATTCTCTGGGTTGGTAAGATCGCCCTTGTGGTGCCCGTTCAAATGATCATACCTTTCATCCATAACATCAATGGAGGGGGGGGGGGGGGGGAATAATGGTTTTGTATCAAATTTTGATGGTAGCGTAATAATATCACACGTTGGTAATTACGGCACTAATGCTAGTGATCAATTGACGACTCGAAATAGGCGTGACTTTACCAGTCAGCCATTTGGATCATATCATTTGTAATCATTTCAATATAACCCTATTGGATATTTGAATTTGACTACAGTTCTAACAGCCCTGTTGATTGGACGGTGTGGTTTCTGACGTCATGGGGGCGGAGTCTGCGAGTCGTCAATTGTGTGGCTCATTAACAATAATATTAAACTCAGTTTAAACGGGATCATTACCCCCGTTCCTTTCCCTTCCGTCGAACCCATTCGAATCTTGGCTCAATGTTCTAGTTTTGTATGTTGACGGTCACGATTGACCGTCTCCTCGACACAATAACACTAACGGTTGGATGTTCCAAACCACAAAGACTAGTGAAAGGAATTGCTGTTATTTTGAACGAAATGCGCGACGGTTCAACTTCTACGCAATTTGCCTGTATGTGTGTCTTTATGTGTGTATAGTTCACGCCCCTACAAATCGGAATAAGTGTTTGTATCAAATCAATATCAGAACCTCTAGATAAAGAATATAATGTGGATGAATTTTCAAGGAAGCCTTCCTGTTGGAATTATTTCATTGAGAAACTATAAAGAAAAAAACGAGTTACAAAAAATGTATCAAATATTCAATTATGTTGGAATCTTGTGAAAAATAACATGGCGGCAATTTTTTTCAAGGTGGCATTTTGTGTACGATTTTTGTGTTAATCACGTACCTGACCCATTTGGGCGAAATAAAAAAGTAATACTTGCCAAGAAGAATACTAATTCTACGCATTCATTGTCCATCGTACTTCAATCGACTTGAAGAAAAAATAAGTTTCTAAAGTAAAAAATATTTTTTCTCCAATCAGTTGGTATTTTTTATTTTCTCCTTAACCCAATTCACCAAACCCACCAACTTAATTTTGAATGATATATTTCACTCATATTTTTCTTTTGAAGAGGAATACAAGAATAAGAAGGAAAAGAAGAACAAGATAATAAGATTCCAGATTTTCTCTTCCCAATGTAATTGTTTGAATTGTTTTCCATCACTAAAGCCTCAAGATTTATTTATCTTATTATTAATAATTATTTGGAATGATAAGATCGCCTTTGTAGTACCCCATCTGAACGATCCTATTTTCCAATCTTGGCCTTAATTGGGGAACAATAATTTTGTGTCAAGTTTCGATGTTGATAAAAAAAATACACATATATTCGACTCACTGAATGCTACGCTGAGATGTAAAATGGACGATACGAAATCTCCGAACCGAAGCGTCCCGTCTTTTCTCATGTATCGTAGGATAAGGATTGAGAGTACATCTGTGCTCAACTGGAAGCCCACTTCTAAGAGAGCATCTCGCACTCTTTCGGCTTTCAAGATGCCAGTCTTCTCCCGCGTGTGGTTCTTGAAGGCGGTCTGCCAATACTTCAGACTGCACATCAGATCTTTGAAGTCGTTGAACTTTAATCGCCCACTGCCAGAACTCTGAATACTTTTCATTAAGGATAATTAATAGACCTAATTAGAAGCCAAAATACTTTTCAGAAGGAAAGACATAAAGTATCAACTTTTGTGTGTTCGGACTACTCTTGATAATAATATACCAATGCCGATAATGTCCGGATATCACCTAAACAGTTTATACTTATAATTCGTGTTACGAACTTTTGGAAACTGAAATACTTTTATCTTTATATTTCATATTATTATAAAAATTACATATATTATTCATCGTATTTTATATATATTTTATTTTTATATTTATATTTTTTTATACTTTAATCTTTGATATTTTAATTTTTTTCTGAATACTTTTATATTCTATCTGAAAGTCTTTTATTTTGGAAGGTATTTTCGACAAATATTAACTGCATCTTTTAATGTATTTGTAAATTTAGTAACATGCCATGTTGAAGTTGTATGATAATTCAAATCTGTGAAATCACCCTGGCGGAAACTTTTTGCTCTGTGGAGACTGGGGAACGCCTTAATCAGCTTCATTCTTTCGAGGGCTGCAACTTTTGAGAAACTTGGCGCGATATTTATGTCATTCTCCAATACTTGAGGCTGATGTCGTGAGATTTGAATCGATCAAGGTATCAACTTTTCAGAAGCCTTTTTCATCTAAGGGGCCTTCAAACTGTTTTATTGTTGTCCTATAACTAAAACCTATCGCTATATTGACTATTCGTCGAGCCGGAAGTAGGTTTTAGATTGGTTTTAGTTTGAATTAGGCAAAAGCAGTATTATGGGTAGTATAAGATGAGCGAGATATCTGAAAAGAGTAACACTCTTGTGGTTAGTGTGGATAGGTCACGTTCATTAAATTAAATAGATTGGGTTATTTAGGTTAGTTTATGCTGCGCGTAACAACAACAACAACAACAACAACAACAACAGAAACATCCGCATGTCGTAACAGACCGATGGTCTGGACCCTCACCTAATACATTCCGTCACTCCGTGCTAGTGCTAGCTATAGCTAATGGAGGCTATAGGACTTTGATTGGTTAGTGATTACTAGGAGAGCTACCTGTCATGGCAACGTGTCTGGTCTCTGTGTATTTCCATTGTTGTTAGCACAAAATCCTGGCCCTGCTTATGAGATGGTCTTCAAAATGTGATGAATTATTCAATCCAAGAGACCGTGAATTTGTTTTTGTAATATATTATCATTGTTGGTAGTTCTTTTAGTGAACATTAACCAATCAAAGTCTTGGCCTCTTGGAGCTAGCTAGCACTAGTACATTATTTCAAGGTATAAGGATCCCGGTGAAATAAACACATAATTGATGAAATAATTGAATCAACTTCCAGTTGAATGATTAAAGGATACATCCAGCGTTAAGACGACTTGTCGGCAGACTTCCATACAGGCGCAGCTCTTGATGTAGTCTGCAAACACAGAATGCTGAATAAGCGATTGGTTTTATAATTCGTACAACAAAAATGATAATTTCAAGTTTTTTGTTCAAAATTCAAAATTTACAAAAAATTCGAAAAAATACAATTTTTTTTTCAATTATTTTATTATTTAATAACCATTGAAAAACTTGAAAACTGATTAACGTTAACTTAGTTAAAGTTGATAGTTGAAGTAACTTATACTTCCTTTACTCAGATCGAAGGATTGACTATTTTGCAGATCAATTTCTAAATAAAATATGCTTCTCAAATTCAAAGTACAGGTTCTACTATTGATAAAATATAAAATCGATTCAATACATTTCTGCCAATACAATACCGACCGCTGTAACTCTATTTTTTTCCATGTCATATCATATAGCTCACAAACAAATTGTTTACCCGAGAATCAAACTGAAATACACAAACAGAAAATATTTCAAGTATTAAATTTTTTTCTCACCATTTGGTAGACATGCATCTAATAGTTCTTGCAGCTCGAATGCGTTTACTGTTCTGTGCTCGTCAGCAAGCTGTAGAAATACCGCTTCGTACTGACTGAAACTCTTGCCATCCAGTGCGGGCGGGGCCTACACGCGAGATAACAACAACAAATATATAATAATATAAGCCCAACTATACGTTTTGAGAAGAGTACAGAATGTGGGAGGTGGATAATGGAATAAAAAGTGATGAGTAACTGGAATTTATTACAAAACAAAGTATTGGACGCAATGAAAGTGCAAACATTGCTGTTTGGAGCATGAGGTACCATTTCAAAGCTGGGGTATAACTAGAAGAGTATATAAAAAATGTGGAAATGTCAGGGATAATGAACCATATTGTCGTCAGCATCATTGGTGACTCAGTCATCATTCTCAGAAATCATCTTTATGGACAATTATTAAATTATTCACCATCCATTACTCCTGTAGACAAATTCACATTTTTGTCCATGCCATCAACACTACTCACCTTCACACTACTTTATTTACTTTTAATTCAGTTTTGTTTCACCATTATTATCATACCCCCCCTCCCCCTTTTCTCATGCATACTTCATATATAAATCAATCATTAATAAACACAATCAAATAGATTTGTAATTTTATTAGATTTTAATATTTGTCATGTTATTCTGTGTGCCATCGGGCAACTCTTTTGATTCGATGTAAAAATAATGTAAGTACGTAATAATGTAATAATGTAATAATGTAATAAATGAAGTACGCCTGTACATATGAACTGTAATAGCATACTTAATGGATTCTTGATCACTCACCTTGACTATAGCAGATTTTACTAATGAAGGATGTGTGTCCAGTAACCTGAAACAAATAATACATTATTAATCAGTCAATAATTTATTTTTCATTTAATATTTTTATAATAATTATTATAATTTAAGCATATTAAATTTTTTTTTGTATAATTTTAATTATAACTCCTTAAAATTTTCACCTGCACATTTATTGTTTGTTAAATGAGTTATATTGAATTATTAATTATTATTCTTTGGGATATGATGGGATCGCCGCCCTCGGTAGCTCGGTCAGCTGAGGCACCGCTTCAGAAACTGAAGTCACCGCTGGGCGTGGGTTCGAATCCCGCATAAGGCATGGGTTTTTGTAAATGTCCTATCACTTATCGTCACTTCATAGTTTCATAATCACCTGCTCATTTGTACCCCCGTATAACCTAGCTGTTGGTGGGGTCGTTAAGCAAACAATAATATATATATATATATGATGAGATCGCTCTTGTGGTGCCCCTTCTGAATAATCCTCCACCTTTCATTCTTGGTCTTAATTGAGGATCAATGATTTTGTATCAAGTTTCAACATTGATACCAAAATATTATATTTACCTATCCAGGGTCTCTTTTCTATTTATATTTTATTAATTTGAGATGGTGACTTCTAGTTTTTTTCAGAATTAGAGGAAAGAATGGTGTTATTATTAATTCAAATCTAGTCTAGAGGTTGTTATGTCCTTTAAATATAATGAAGCTCGTTCGTAACGTAAACAAATTACGTAACTAAAGTGAAGTAAACTATACATTGCTTAGGAATAACGACTTAACTATTTACTGTAGCTTATTTATTGTTATCATGCCGGAAATTAAAATTATTAACATTGAATAAGTGAATTTTCTATTTATTTTCAATAAATTGAAATAGTTATTCAACTTACTTGAGCTTAAGAGGTTTACTGGAATATACTCGTAAAGTGAAGGAAGATTCTTGTCCGGGTTCGAACGTCGTGGGTAGCAACAAGTAGCCACCTTGTTCCAGCTGGCATCTGTGACTTACCTACATGAATACATGGAAAACAATTATGTAGATCATGTACTTAACATCACTGACTTAAGGGGGTAGCCACAGCACG
>OZ023330.1:33393431-33450931 GCA_964007535.1 Brachyptera risi | reverse complement strand
TTTAACTGATATATATCTTGAACCTATTCATAGGAATGCGCAGGACATTGCATCAGGTATGCATGGTATCAGGTACCTGTATACGGCCCATTACGAAAATTTAAAAACACATTTTCTAGCAAAGCTATAGGCCCTATATAATATTCATGCAACATATACATGTTTATAGGAGTTCTCCCAATATGCTTGCTTTATTAATAATAATATGAGAAACAAAAAAGTGGGCTGAAATATAAATATACGAATATTTACGTTCAAACACTGAAATACCAACGGGGCTGATGAAAATGATCGCTCCACGTAATATCAGTGGTGGAATTCGTCGTAATAATGGAAATAAAGCCAACAACGAAAATACAACGTACACAAATTGGCATCCATTTCGCTCTGCATGGAATTTTCCGAAATTGAAAGGAAATCAAAGCGACTTTATAGGTTTATATAACAATTACGTTGGTGCAAAAATGTTATTCAGTTTTGAAGATAATTTATGATAAACTATATTCAGTGTACCTTTCCTTAAGGTGCATTAGGTACGGCCTGGGCCGTCTCTGCGTACCCTGTTCACCTGCCTTTAAATGAGAGTCAATCCATGAACGAATAGTTCACTATTTTTAGACTTATGGCCACAAAAGAGGAAGCTTGTCCCTGGGCACCAAAGTAACGATCGAACACAAATACAAAATCTCCATTAATTGGTATGAATGTGTGGTATATTAAAGGTGTTATCATTTGTCAAGGCACGGTCCACGATAAGAAACGCAAACGACTCTGCGTATACCCTATGCGAATGCCTATGGTGATATTTATATTTGTTCTGTTGGTAAACGACCTTCATCTTTCGTGGTTACAAGTATATAGCCCGTTGGGCGTGGGTTTGAGTCCCACATAAGGCATAGGGTTTTGTAAACGTCATTTCGCCAGCTATAATCACTTCATCATTCCATCATCACCCGCTCATTCGAATCTCCGTATAGCCTAGCTGTTGGTGAGGTCGTTAAGCAACATTGAAATAAAATGAGTATTATAGCTCATAGAAATTCCGATACATTGTTCCCTTAATTCCCTGTTTAGTCCTGAAGTCCGTGTCGATGAGAGGTGAGTCTGACGTCAGAGCTTTTTTCCCCGTCAAGTAACCCCCACTACTTGCTTCGTTGTGGTGAGAGGTCCGAACCTTGGCGAAGGAATCAGCTATCACCACAACGAAGCGAGTAGTGGGGGTAACTTGACGGGAAAAAAACCTCTGACGTCAAACTCATCTCTCCTTGACATGGCCTCTAGTTCTAAGACCAGTGCACAACTCACCAGAACTCTCCTTCGTTCATGTGCCGTACAGAGAGTCGGTCTTGTTCCTGTTGGGGCACTTCTTCCCAGTCCATCGAGTCCCGCGCCCAGGCGCCGACGTACTCCCCTCCCGAGCCCAACGGGTTCCTCAGTTTCACCAGCTGGATGGGCTCGCCACTGAACGACTCGACCTGATTGGCAAACAAGTCGCGTCGCGTTGAGGGTCGGTGTCAGGATGTTGTGTTGAGTAACCGTGGAGGAAGTGTGGAAACTCGTCATGAGGTTTGAATATAATTAAACCAAATGGTGATGGGCCTATTAGAACGTCTGCAACTTTTTTTCATATATATGTGTCTATATTCATATACGGGTTCATTTATATATATATATATATATATATATATATATATATATATATATATATATATATATATATATATAAATATATATATATATAAATATATATATATATATATATATATATATATATACATATATATATATATATATATATATATATATATATATATATATATATATAAAACATAATTTATAACTGATATACTAACTATAATAAAATATAAAATATATAAGATTTTATCATTGTAATTCAGCTAGCTTATAATTTTATATGATGGGCTATCAGTATAACCTATTGGTAGTACATCATATCGTATAATAATACTATGACACCGTTCACAATGATATCAGCGTATTATTTTTATAGACCCTATACATGTTATACTAGAATCACGAAACCCTATTTTCAATATGAGAATTATAAAATTAGTACCGGTACTTGAAATTTATATTTTCAACATTCGACACATATTATAAAGATTCAACTGTGTCAATCTTGATTACATTATCAATTGGAATTATACTTCAATCACAATGCATAGCAGTAAAATGACGTTATATTTTCATATGGGAATTTACATTCAATTTATGAATTATATGTATGTTCGCAAATTACTTATACATCATGCTCTCATTACAGTCATGTACGATAATATACAAAAATTATTCAATAATGTAATTCACGTTTTCCGTGATAAGAAATGTGACCATGCATATAATATTAAAATTTAATTATGATATGAATATCAATATATATACGCCTATATTATATGTATATATATATATATATATATATATATATATATATATATATATATACATATATATATATATATATATATATATATATATATATATATATATATATATATATATATATATATATATATATATATACATACATATATATAATATTAATCACCCGCTCATTCGTACCCCAAATAAGCTAGCGGCTGGTGGGGTTGTTCAGAACACAATACTCGTTACCATGAAAATATAATCATGTGACTTCAACATGAACATGCACAAAAAGACGTAACCATATTAATATTTATTTAATTAGTAATCAAGTTAAGAAATTAAACTTACCCGTTCGACGGCGTATAAACGGTAGTTTGCCCCAATGTGTATGCCGCTTGCTAACTTTTCCACTTGGGTCCTCATCTGGAAATTAAGTACGCGTTTAAGTTATATTATATCAGAATGTGTCATCGTCTTAGTGCTGGTATCACATGTATCAGACTGTGGTTTACACGCTTTACTGCACAACTTTTCCCTCATGTGTTTCACGCCAAGTGTTGGCTGTTTAGTCACGGATCCGAATACTATAATGTGGTGATCACAACGGAGAATATGAAATTTACCCTGATATATAATTAGTAGCTAATATGAATGTAATATTGTCATATAGCGTATCGTGACCATTTGTTCCATTTTGTTTCATTTGTTGTGTATTTGAATTAGCTTTTTGAGGAGGGTTATGGGCGAGGTGTATTTACTGCCACCGGACCAATGGTCCAAAGCTGTAATATGAATAAATATGAATAAATAATAATCATTTTTATTTTTAGAGCCCAGCGAAAGTGTTTTGATGTCAGCTTTTACCAAAAAATTGCCAATAGTTATGGCTACCTTCATGCATGATCCAACATGTTCAAAGGAGTTTTAAACTACCGTCTATCGGTATTGAATAATAACAATTCTTAACGAGTATTGGCTTCAATTCAATAGATCGAAATCAAAAAGATCTATTGAAAAATATTAATTTCAGGATAGAATATTGAAATTGATCGGGCTATATGACAGTTTTACCACCTATTTAATTCAATTGTGAGGATGTAAAACACTTCTGTAGGAATTAAAAGAATGCAAATCAGAACTACATAATCTGAACACAAGCCCTCGGTATGTGCTTTTAGCAATAACTAGCAACAACAATTGCCCAGTCTTTCTTCATAGTCTGGAGGCTCATTCTGGAACTGGATTTCGATCATATGGGAATGAAAGCGACCGTTTTGAAAGCGATTCGGCTGTGTTCGTATTATGGATGATATTTTTTCCGGCCCATAGCCATCGAATCCGTTTCGGTCGTCATGGAAATCGACGGATATATATAGCGAAATCGGATAGTACTTAGACGGATATATATATATATATATATATATATATATATATATATATATATATATATATATATATATATATATATATATATATATATATATATATATATTAAATAAAGCGAATTAGAAACGGATTCGATCGCATGGAAATCGACGGATATTTTCTGAATAAGCCTCCTGATCGCCTTTTCTTCTCCCGTTTGAATCCTACCCGTTTGAAACATTTTCAGTGTCCACATAACATTAAAATTATATATAAAACATCGCAGTGACTTTCCGTCTGAACATATTGTAGTGAAACTGTTTCATACCATTCGTACAAGTATCCTATAAAATATAGTCGACCTATAATAAAAATTCGCAATATAATATGACATTTGTATGTATAAGGGTACGCGGTGAGGTGAAAATCGATAGCAAAAATATCAAGTATACACTGTAACTGATCTTTCCACATTTGTTACACAAAAATTGAGTAATTAACATTTTTGACAGAATTATTATCTGCATCAGATGATGTATTTGTTAATTTTGTAGAATGCACTGTTACAGTTTTATGATCATGTATCTGTGAAATAATCTTCAAGGGAACTTTTTACCCATTGGAGATGGATGGGAAAGTCATGAATGTCCGTCAGTCCGAAGCAATTCTGTAGTAACTCATGAGCTATGATTTTTTTCTGCAATAACATCGAAACTTGATACAAAATTATTGTTACTCAATTAAGGCTACGGGTGAAAGGTAGGATCGTTTGGACGGGGCACCACAAGGGTGATCCCTCCACTCCATTTTAGTTATTTGAAACCAATTAATCTACTTTAAAACCAGAACTGCAATGTCTGTGACCATAATTTTTCGCCGCAAAAAAAGTTTTTCTGTTAAAAAACATATGAAATAATGGATCACCTTAATAAAAATGAATGATATATCATATAATAATACATAAATGAGTAATAATGAATATGTAATTTAGCTTTTATATTATGTTTGTATATAGTTATAGATATTATGGTTACAGAAAGTTTATTGCAAGTAGCATTGATGCTATGGCCTACTAGATTATTAACACTTTTGTCTGATTTACATTTTGGACTTTCAAGTATATATTTTCAAACATGAAAGTGAAATAAATTCCGAATTATGTTAACAGGTCATTTCAAACATTAAGAAATAAGAACGTTAATAACTTAATTTAGCAATTATCAGTGCATTACATGAGGAAATAAAATGGTAATTTCGTCCGAATAGTTAATTGCCATGTCACGGTGGTTTCAAACGATCTGACTTGACCTATCCAAAGCGTGACATTTTCGGTATCAACATAAAACATAAACGATTGCAGTGACTTTCCGGTTGAACATATTATTGTGAAACTGTTTCACAGCATTCAGAGATGTATCCTATAAAATCGTAGATCCATAATAAATATTCACAATATGTTATTTGTATTAGTACGCGGTGAGGTGAAAATTGGTGGCAAAAATATCGAATGTTTCTGTTACATACAACTGATCTTTCCACCTTTGTTATTATGAAATTTTAGTCATTAACATCTACGCCATACGTCATCTTAGTCATTAATATCCATAGCCTTAATTGGGGAACAATGATTTTGTATCAAGTTTCGATGTTATTAAAAAAAATTCAAATCTACGAATATTGTCTGTATATCTTATGATGTATTTGTTAATTATGTATCTTGCACGGTTCAAATTTTATAGTCAATAATATTTCTGAAATCTCCCTGGAGGACCTATTTTGCTCTATGGAGACTGGAGATGACTTGGTCCAAACGTCTAGTCATAATATATATATATATATATATATATATATATATATATATATATATATATATATATATATATATATATATATATATATGAGTGACCATCAATATAGGCTGTATACTTTATGCTCAAAAGTTCAGTCGGTCAATCTCTTTCCATCTTTTCGTTTTATTTAGATATATGTATAAATATATATATATATATATACTTATATATATATTTTATATAAATGACCACTATATTGTAGTCGAAACGTCGAGCAATTAAATAAATGAATATATCTTCGTCAACGTGACTTTTAATTATCCATAAAGATTTGATAATTGATTATATATATATAATATATAATTATTATATATAATATATATATAATATATAATTATTATATATATATATATATATATATATATATATATATATATATATATATATATATATATATATAATTATTATATATATATATATATATATATATATATATATATATATATATATATATATATATATATATATATATATATATATATGGGGAAATAATTTCAATCATGAAAATCATACAAATGAATCCAGAATGGAAACAAAATGACGAATATAAGGACATTTATATTTCTAACGTGTCCATTTGTCGCATAAAACGCTTGTATTCTAGTTGAGGTTTTTGAGACGTTTTGCCAGAGCAGGGGCTACAAAACACTCAAACAAGGCTAATCTCTGTCATCCCACTTTATTGTTTCGTATTAGGTGCTTATTTCTTTAGTAAAAATCATATAAAATTAGACAATTTTTCCCTTTTTTTAGACCCTCGCAATTTTCCCAACCCTAAATAGTTTTTTAAGCTCACAGCGTGTTGATATGAATAGGTCTTGTGGGAGGTCACATTTTGTCAAATAAAGAATTTCGTCTTTCGGAAAAGCTTTCAAGAGAGTATCGCCAATGTCCTGTTCATGACTCTTCACGGAAAAAAGTAGAAAAGCACTCACAAAAAAACAAAAAACACGTAATTAACAGTTTAATCATCAAGTGCGTTGTAGAGCAGCAACTAAAACCAACTTTTTCATTGCCTAATTCTTAAATGTCCATGAAATTTATTTCTCTCGAGATTCACACACATTATAATGATGTTCTAAAACGTCACGGTCAACAAACGAATGATTTTAAAGAAATCTGCATTTATCAAGACTGACGTTGTATTGACGCCATACAAAATGTCTTTTTTTTGACGTTCTAAAAGTTCACACTATTCAGTTCAACAAGTGAAAATACCTTCTCCTTTCACAATTATCCGTGAAATGAATTGCATAAATTTGTGTACCGGTTCATTGATTGTACAGTGATACAATGAGTAGCGTTTCACTTTCACAAATGCCTAATCACCGGTTCGTACGTCATTCTATTCTATTAGACAAATTGCTCGGAATAACGAGTACAGATGAAATGAGAAAACAAAAAATTGACGACGAATATTGATTGTTGTCAGTCGACCGCCATGTGTTGGATATTAAGGCGTCCCCAGTGTCCATAGGGCAAAAAGTTCTCGCCAGGGAAATTCCATAAATTAATTATAAATTATTATTAATCAGAAATTTTCAACAGTATAAGATACAAAATCATCGAATACATTATCTGATCCAGACAATATTTGTGAAAAAATTTGTTGATTTGTGAAAAAATCTGTGAAAACCCTTGATTACGTATGTTATTTGCGTACTTGAATTAATTATGCATCAGTTGGTACGGCTCCAATTATTATACCTCAAGCTATGATTCATTAATTGATGCATTTAATCATCATTTGGTACAATCTGAACTTGGTAATTAGCAAGCATTTGTCGAGTTCAACATTTATTTTATTCCAGTAATACCAACTTTCATAGAGAAACATGTTAAAATGTATTTTTTGAAAAACCAAATCAGGGTAATTATTGACAGGCGTTTGCAGGAATTTACAGACAGCTAGGTGGCCATTTCATCGCATCATGACACTTAGACTGTATTGTTTCACATGCACAGTGATGTACGGTCTGTACTATCGGGTCTTGTATCAAACGAGAGCTATATTTTTTATGATAGTGATTGAAAAATTATTTGATGTTAATTCTTCAAAATTTTTAATCAAGTTGATTAAATGTATGTGCATGGTGACTATTAGAGTGAGCGTCAGCTCTGACTGTTGTGAACATACAACTCTCTACCTAAACCCCCTATAAATCGAATATCTTGAGAATCCTTCATACATCATATTATAGGAATGATACTCCCAGCACACATTAATAAAAAAACATAGAAATTAAAATCAACCAACTTGTGAAAGTAACTTGTATATCTACGAGAGATGAAGATTCCGAGCAATTGCCCGCTCTATAACACGACAAGCGCGTGGGTGGTTCATGCCTTTTATATAATCATATTATGTATATGTATATATATATATATATATATATATATATATATATATATATATATATATATATATATATATATATAAATATATATATATGTATATATATATATATATATATATATATATATATATATATATATATATATATATACATATATATATATATATATATACATATATATATATATATATATATATATATATATATATATATATATATATATATATATATGAATATATATATATATATATATAAATACATATATATATATATATATATATATATATATATATATATATATATATATATATATATATATATATATATATATATATATATATAAATACATATATATATATATATATATATATATATATATATATATATATATATATATATATATATATATGATATTTATATTGGTAGGATGATTTCTTCAGTTGTGCCACGTGTTGTAGATGATGAAGATCAACGTTTTGAAGGAATTTCACCCCTCATCTTCAGGAGTCTTGCCGTGACGAATATCAGAAATTCGTCACGACAAAAGACTCCTGAAGATGAAGAATGAAATTCCTTCAAAACGTCGATCTTCATCATCTACAACACGTGGCACAACCGAAGAAATTATCCTACCATGTACCATCGGCAACGAGAATCTCCGTCAACACACACATATATATATATATATATATATATATATATATATATATATATATATATATATATATATACACATATATATATAAACAGATATATATATATATATACATATTATATACATTATATATATATATATATATATATATATATATATATATATATATATATATATATATATATAAATATATATGCATATATATATATATATATATATATATATATATATATATATATATATGTTTGCGCCAATCCTATTATGACGACCAACTAGGTCTTTCCCCCTTGTGTTTTGTTTTCGCATCCCTTACCCCTAGTTGTAATACGCAATATGCCTCCAGTTATTATGTCGTCATCCGTTGACCTTTAGATACCACAAACAGGCACATCATGTACCTGTCATTGCAGTTCGATCTCAGGTCACTTATTTGTCGTCTCTCGTGTCGTATGGTTGGGCCTATATTGCCTGCGTAAGTCGTCATTTCGGACACCCGTTCGTCAGTGTCTTTTCTCGTGTATGCAAGTTGCATAGTGTATCTCCTCGTAAAGCAGTGAAGTTTATTTAGTTAAATCAAGCCTTACTATTCCTTTTCTATCATTTATTCATCACCAATTCCCAAACCATTTCGTTAGTTCCAAATCCAACCTCCAATACGTACGTACTTCTTTCTCCCACCCAACGTCTTCACAAAGTGCATTCTCTCAAACATCGTCGCGACGCTTCAAGACGCTTCAAGACGAATACCTCAGGGGAAACACAGGTATCGTGCCATTTATTATAAACTTCTTCCCAATTACCCTACATACAGTCCACTCATCAAATTCACTCGTCGATAGTCGTAAGATTATCATCCCGCGTCACAAATAAATCCAATTGGACTTATAACGGCGCCAACATTTTGGTCCATTGACCCGGAGTCTTGCATCAGCTAGTTTTCGCCGTGGAAGTTTAGTTTCGTGATACATGCTCCCCTTGACTTGTGTTTGCATTCCCTTTGGAATTATTTCGGTGCATTCTCATTATGCACATTTTCGTACTAGCTATGTTCTCTGATCTCCTGATCATCTCAGCTTATTTTCGACGCTCGTGAATAAGTCTCGGTAGGTCTAGCGTCGTTGTAGCCGTGTCTAGCGTCGTTTTAGTCCGTCATTTCACATTGCTGTGCCATTTCTTGTATATACCACGTCATTCTCGTTGGTTTTTCGCTAGGTGATCTCGTGATAGTCACTAACCGCATTCCCTCTCGCTTGGGACGCTCGACCGTTTCGAGTTGGTTGTCCTTTGCCCTATTCTCGTGCATTTTTGCATTAACGTTGATTCACGTGTCTGTTTCAATATACGCTCGGTTATTATTAAGAAAGAAATTCTTTCATTTCGGTTTTCGTCATGGATGAACAAATCCGTGCACAAAGGTTGTTCATAGTTCAGCGTGAAGAACTGTTTGCTGAAATTCAGCGAACCTATGACAAATTCAAGTCGTTGAAGCCGGACGATGTAAACGCAGTGCGGGATAGGTTCGAACGTCTTGCCGTGATTCGAACCGAATTCAACGCCGTGCAGCAAAAAATAATGCAGCACAACGTTTCGCTGGACTCAACCGTGAAGCCACTCGACGTAGTACAGGTTAATGCCAGCTTCGACGATTTGATATACGCTGCTCAATCAGCCTTCAGGAAAGCTGAATCCAAGGTTATTCCAGTGGTTAGTCAGGCCATGCCAGATCTTCACGCAAGCACGGCAATGCAAGCAGTCTCTTTGCCTAGCATCAACATTCCTAGCTTCTCTGGTGATATTGTTGAGTGGACCGAATATTATTCCTTATTCAAGTCTCTAATAGACGAGAATGAGTCACTGAATGCCATTCAAAAGTTTCATTACTTGAGGTCCACGCTTCAGGGAACTGCGTTAGCTGTTATTTCTGGTCTCCCAATAACTCCAGTGAATTATCCACTTGCTCTTCAAGCACTGGTAACTCGCTATCAAAACCCTCGCGTGATAGCAAGTTTGTACATTCGTCAGATTTTAGAATTTACGCCTCTAAAGTCAAATTCACACTCTGGCTTTCAAAGCTTTCTACGAGTTCATAAAAACTCGATTAATGCGCTCAAAGCGCTAGCTCTCCCCGATTTAGCGGATTATATCCTCCTTTCGTTGACAGCCAGAAATCTCGATGTTTCTACGCGTAAGGCTTCTGAAGCCAAGCATTCGTCGCAAAGTGTTCCTACGTACGCTTCTTTGATCGAGTTCATTGAAGATCACTCTCGGACATTAGAACTGTGTGGCCTCGACGTGCCAACTTCAAGCCAGCATCAGGCTGGTACCTCATCGCCCGTCAAACGGGTCAATTCATTGCTTGCATCTCACTCGAAGATGACGTCACCTCACTCTGGTCAACAGCAGAAGTCATGTCCGTTATGCTCGCAAAGTCACACCCTTTACAACTGTGACATGTTTCTCAATCAAACTCGTGATGAGAAAAACCAAACTTTGAGGCGTCTTCATCGATGTTTTAATTGTTTAGGCGCACATACACGGGAGCAGTGCAAGTCAAAACGGGCTTGTGCAAGTTGTCAGAGCAATCAACATCACTCGATATTGCACTCCCCTCGAGTGAAACCCCTCCCTACCCCGAGTGTCAGTGCCGCAACCGCCGTGGCCACCCCCGCTGCGCACGCGAACCCTCTAGTGTTAACCTGTCAATCGAATGACACCCCAGTTGTCAAGACTGTGCTATTAGGTACTGTCCGCGCATTTATCAGTGACGCGGAAGGAAACCTCCAACCCTTTCGTGCCGTAATCGATTCTGGATCTCAGATCTCGGCGGTCACTCACTCTTTAATGAAGAAGCTTGGCCTGAAATTTGAATCTAAGCAATCTGAACTGGTCGGCATCGGAAACTCGGCTGCGCGTGTCTTTGGCACGGTTAACTGCAAGATCACCTCTCGCGTCCTCCCCCACGAACCTATATGCGTTCAAGCTGTAGTGTTATCATCAATCTCGACCGAACTTCCCAACAGCGATGTTCCTATCGATGTCTACAACCAGTATCGTGGTCTAACTCTAGCCGATCATCAGTTTCACCTTCGCGGCAAGGTTGATTTTCTCATAGGCGCTGATCTCTACCCGAGCATTTTGATGAGATCAGGCGACACGCTGATAGGACACGCCCCCTCAGCTCTCAACACCCTATTCGGCTGGGTGGTGCTTGGTCCTATTCACTCTGAGAAGCCCACCTCACCCCCTCTCACTCTTCTCGCGTGTTCGACTCCGACGTTGGACCGAACACTTCATCTTTTTTGGGAATCCGAGGAAGTTCAACGTCCTCCCCAGCAAAGTCCTGAGGATGAATGGTGCGAAGAACATTTTGTCGCTACGCACGAACGTGACGCCACCGGACGGTATTCGGTAGCGCTTCCGTTTACATCATCCCCCCCTCCCCTCGGCGATAATCGGGACGTTGCTATGCAGAACTTTCTTGCGCTAGAACGTCGTTTGAAACGCACTCCTGACCATGCTGACGCCTATCAGCAATTCATGACTGATTATTGCCAGGCTCGACACATGCAACTCGCCACCACTTCGTCGTCGTATGTGATACCTCACCACTGTGTGCACAAAGTTGCCAGCACCAGTACGAAGCTTCGAGTCGTTTACAATGCCTCCGCTCCCGATAAAGCGGGAGTTTCGCTCAATCAGCTCTTGTTGAGTGGTCCGAAGCTTCAACGTGACTTGTCCAATATTCTCACCGGTTTTCGCACTCATCCCGTCGCAGTCTGCGCGGACATACGTCAAATGTACCGCCAGATTTGCATCCAGCCGTCTGATCGCCATTATCAACACATATTCTGGCGCCCTACGCCTGACTCACCCGTTCAGGAGTACGAACTGAACACAGTCACGTACGGTCTTACTCCTTCCGCATTTCTCGCTCAGAGAGTTCTGCGCCAACTCGTCGCCGACGAAGGAACCCGGTTTCCGCTCGCATCCCTCGCTTTAACTGCACACACGTACATCGATGACGTCGTGTCTGGTGCTGAAACCCTCGAGCAAGCACATACCTTGCAAGAAGAACTGACAGCTCTCCTCTCCTTAGGAGGTTTCGAGCTACGAAAATGGTCTAGCAATGATCCTAACGCACTGCGCAACCTTCCGGCCGATCATCTGGAAATTCCCCTCGTATTTTCCAACGACGACCTGGGCATCAAAATCCTCGGTTTTCTATGGGACCCTCGTGCGGACTCCTTCTCGTTTAATACTCAATCCTTTGAAGGAGCCGTCACCAAACGTTCAGTGCTATCCTACATAGCCCGAATCTTCGACCCGCTCGGCTTTCTTACGCCTTTCGTGTGCTGGATGAAGATGTTCCTCCAGCAGCTATGGCTCACTCCTCTCGCGTGGGACGACACTCTACCTCCGCATCTCTGTGACGCCTGGTTGCGTGCCGTCGCCGAAGTTCACGAACTATCCCTCTTCAGGATTCCGCGCATCTTCTCCAACGGCACAGGACACCGTCGACTGATCGGGTTTTGCGACGCCTCCGAGAAAGCCTATGCAGCTGTGTTGTACGTGCTCATCGAAGCCTCGCCAACCTCTTCGTCTTCAGTCAGCATCTTGCGTGCCCGAAGTAAGGTAGCCCCTGTCAAACCATTGACAATACCCAAGTTGGAACTCTCTGCCGCCGTGCTGCTCACTCGGCTGTTAAAGGATGTCTCCAACTCTGAAATCGATTTGTCCATCTCTTCGGTGCATTTATTCACGGATTCCACTATTGTTTTAGCCTGGTTGGCCACCCCTCCTTACCGGCTCAAAACATTTGTCGCCAACCGTGTAGTGGAAATCACCGAAGATTCGTCTCCCGACTCCTGGGCCCATGTACCTTCGGCTGACAACCCAGCTGATTGTGCTTCTCGTGGTTTGACACCCGCAGAATTGATGAACCACCGCCTGTGGATGTCCGGCCCCGCTTTCTTGCACGACTCATCGGCGTCGTGGCCACGCTTTTCTCCTTCACTCGTATCGGACACTGCGCTGCCGGAGGTCAAACCTGCTACGGTCAGCCTCAACGCTCACGTCCCCGTCGACACTCTACTTGACAATCTCTGCAAGTTTTCAAGCCTACGCAAGGCCCAACGCGTTTATGGTCACGTAGTCCGTTTTGCTCGTATCCTACTGGCGACGCGTTCGCGAACAGCTGTTCCAACCGGCCCGCTGTCGCCTCCGGAACTGAATGATGCCCTCGACCTGTTCATTCGCGCAACTCAACGACGTTACTACCTCACCGAGCTGCGTCAACTAGAACACCATCAGCCAGTCAAATCCAGCCTTGCAGCTCTCAAGCCTTTTCTCGACCCCTCCGGGTTTCTCAGGGTAGGCGGCCGGCTACGTCACTCGTCTCTACCCGCTGACGCTCGTCACCCTCTCCTCCTTCCAAAGGAAGCGCATCTTTCAGCACTACTCTGTGATCACTATCACCTGCTTTCTCTACATTCTGGTCCCCGAACGGTCCAGTCCCTTATTCAACAACGGTACTGGATCGTGTCGCTCCGTGGGCTGTTACGTCAGCGTATTCATCGGTGTCTGACGTGTCACAAGTTTCGCAGCAAACCCATGCAGCCCCCGATGGGTGATCTACCTTCCCCACGTGTGCAGCTCTCTCGCGCCTTCGCCCACGTGGGCACGGACTTCGCCGGCCCTTTTCTCGTGAAGACTAGTACTCGTCGAAACGCGCCCCGCACTAAAGGATATTTGTGCCTCTTCATATGCATGGCCACCAAAGCTGTTCATCTGGAGATGGTGTCGGACTTGACCACCGCAGCTTTCCTTGCTTGCCTGGACCGTTTTTGCTCGCGACGAGGGCTTCCCGCGCATATTTATTCAGATTGTGGCCTTAACTTCGTAGGAGCCGCCAGGCATCTTCGCGAGATTTTCGCTTTTCTATCCCAGGACAAGACCTCCAATTCTGACGCCCTCTCGGCCCGCCAAATACACTGGCATTTTAACCCCCCTCATGCTCCGAATTTCGGTGGTTTATGGGAAGCCGGCGTCAAGTCTGCAAAGGCTTTACTTCATCGCCTCATTTCCGACGACGCATATACTCAAGAAGAGTACTCTACACTCTTCTGTCGTATAGAAGCCGTATTGAACAGTCGGCCACTATGCGCCACTGCATCGGACCCCGAAGAGTCCTCCGATTACTTGACACCCGGTCACTTCCTCATAGGCACGTCTTTGCTCGCACCCCCTGAATCGCACTTTTCTGTTGACAAGTCGATCTTGACTCGTTGGGACCGCGTTCGTCATTTGCACCAAACGTTCTGGACCCGCTGGTCCCAAGAGTATTTGAACTCCCAAATGCAACGTGGGAAGTGGTTGCGCGGCTCCCCCAATCTTCAAATAGGCGACGTCGTTTTCCTTTTTGAACCCCAACGCTCCCCTCTTTCATGGCCTATCGGTCGGGTAACTCATGTACATCCCGGCCCGGACGAAGTAGTCCGTGTGGTGACCTTGCGCACTCCTACCGGAGTGTACAAGAGACCAGTGAACAAACTGGTCTCTCTCCCCGTCGATTGTTAATTTGCGTGCTTTTCCCAATTTTTTTTCGTATCATTTTCGTTTTCTTTATGCAAAACATTGTTTTCCATGGTAGGCGGTATGTTTGCGCCAATCCTATTATGACGACCAACTAGGTCTTTCCCCCTTGTGTTTTGTTTTCGCATCCCTTACCCCTAGTTGTAATACGCAATATGCCTCCAGTTATTATGTCGTCATCCGTTGACCTTTAGATACCACAAACAGGCACATCATGTACCTGTCATTGCAGTTCGATCTCAGGTCACTTATTTGTCGTCTCTCGTGTCGTATGGTTGGGCCTATATTGCCTGCGTAAGTCGTCATTTCGGACACCCGTTCGTCAGTGTCTTTTCTCGTGTATGCAAGTTGCATAGTGTATCTCCTCGTAAAGCAGTGAAGTTTATTTAGTTAAATCAAGCCTTACTATTCCTTTTCTATCATTTATTCATCACCAATTCCCAAACCATTTCGTTAGTTCCAAATCCAACCTCCAATACGTACGTACTTCTTTCTCCCACCCAACGTCTTCACAAAGTGCATTCTCTCAAACATCGTCGCGACGCTTCAAGACGCTTCAAGACGAATACCTCAGGGGAAACACAGGTATCGTGCTATTTATTATAAACTTCTTCCCGATTACCCTACATACAGTCCACTCATCAAATTCACTCGTCGATAGTCGTAAGATTATCATCCCGCGTCACAAATAAATCCTATTGGACTTATAACGGCGCCAACAATATATATATATATATATATATATATATATATATATATATATATATATATATATATATATATATGCCTATACATGTGAATAGAAGCAAAAAACTTTCATCATTTCATGTGTGATGGAAATAATAGAATTTTTAATGGAATAGTTTTTTGCTTCTATTCACATGTTTGCTTCTATTCACATGTATAGGTATATATATATATATATATATATATATATATATATATATATATATATATATATATATATATATATATATATATATATATATATATATATATATATATATATATATATATATATATATATATATATATATATATATATATATATATATATATATATATATATATATATATATATATATATATATATATATATATATATATATATATATGCCTATACATGTGAATAGAAGCAAAAAACTTTCGTCATTTCATCTGTGATGGAAATAATAGAATTAACAACTCGCTAAGCTCATCCAATAATAAATGAACATTCGACTCAAGCGTGGAGTTGGATACGAGGCGTCGAGCAGCGCATGGCGAGAGGTTGCATGTTGACTTCATTCGAAGAGATGGAACCCACTGGACCTACAGTGCCCACAGGAGCCACAGGAGCCACAAGACAGACAGGACTCTTACATCATCTGCAGGTCCTGTGGCTCCTGCTGGTCCGATGGGCCAACGTGTTGATCTTGTAGACGTCTTGTTGGAAGAATTTCTTTCCGATGGAGTTGACTGTATACATAGCGTGTTCGTTCATGGGGATAAAAGTCCCGCCAGATGGATTTCACAAAAATAATTGATCATTGGATGAGCGAAGCAAAACCTCAATTTCAACGTACTCGAAAAAAATGACATTTTTTCCCTCCATGTTCGCGCTCCACAGGTCAAACGAAATTACAAGTCCACTTGCAACTTGGCATACACAGGGGTCATCGTATAATCAGATGCTGTATAGTTTTGAGGCGCAATCGGTCGCACCACTTCTCAGAAAACTCATTTCGAAGTTTTCAAAAAAAAGAACATAAGAATAACCTTGAGGAGAAAATTCGTGAAAAACATTTCTTAATTCGGATATAATAGTGGTACACATCATCACGAAGTTTCACATAAATCCGATGAGCCATTTTGTTGAAAAAAAAAAAAAAGCTAAACGAAATAACCCAATTTATCTAACCTATCTAAACTAGTCTAAGCCAACCAACCTATTACCAAACAGACATTCAAAACTGATTCAATCCAAATTGAAACCAATCAGAAATCCGCTTCTGATCCGACGAATATGGCCACTTCTCAATAATCGCATGCTACTTCTGAAAATATCAACGGCCGTTTACCTGTGGCGTCGTTGCCTGGACGACAGTACACGTGACTAGTGACGTCATCTCGAGCAGCTTCGTGAGGATTCGGCCGCACGTGGTCGGGTCTTGTCGTATGTTGATGCTCTCGGTGATGCCGCCCGTGAGGTCCGCGAGTCCGTCCAATAGCGTGCCGTATTTCAGAGCCTCGTACGACCCGTGCAGCCTGGAAAATAGTCAAATATTGGAAACCGAAAGTGATTTTTATTTCTCTAGTCACGCCCACAAACATGTCGACGTATCTCGGCCGCATATGAGTGAACTTTTTCAAATAAAGAAGTGAATTGCTTATATTTTTATTTCCAATGCACATCTTCGGTATACAAAAATCCTTATTCCGACAACGATTCTAATTTATTTCTATAGGTCATTCAATTTTTATTGTTCCTTCCGGCGCAGGTAATGGATCCTTTCGACTACGATCCCGTCGAGAGCTTCGACCCTCTCACCCCAACGGAGTGAAAAGTGGTGGTAACGTTGAGGGGAAAAAAGCTCTGACGTCAGACCTAACTCTCCCTGACAAGGACTCTAGTAAATATTATTGGATGAGTGTATAGCGAAGACTTCCCTTCAACATACCGAAAAAAATCTTTTTTTTTATCTCTTACGCGACATACAGTCAGTGAAATGCCAAACAACTGACAATTTTTCTGCAGATTGGTGTTATACGAGAATCGGTTGGAATTGTAAAAGAGTAAAAGGTTTGACGATTTCTCGAAAGAATATCGGAAATGTTTTGAAATCCCCATGAGAATAACGGGCAGGAAAAATGACTGCTTTACACAAATTCTTCAAACGCTCTGAAATTTGCACTGGATTTAAAAACAATTATACATATGTATAGTAATTTTCACAATAGTCGAATAAGAAATAAAGAAAAAACGTATTAATAGTATACATTTTGTTGAATATGAGGCTGATATTATTCTATTAATATCATACAACATTATTCTGAGGAAGCAATGGCGTGCACAAAGGGTACGCAGAGACGGCCCAGGTCGTATCTATGCACCACAACGAGGGGTATACTGAATATTTCATTCTTAATGATCTCCAACAATCACAGAATAACATTTCTTGCAGCAAAGAAATTCTTGCAAACTTATAAAGTCTGTATTAATTCATTTCAAATTGAACAAATCTCCTGCTTGGTGAAATGGGAGCCTTTTCCATTATCGGCTTGTGATTGGGTACGTTATTGACTCATTTCCGTTAGGAGTGTTCGATTGGTTCTGTTAGTATTTGAACATAAGTGCTATATAATTATGTTTTCCGTTTTCACTTTTCTCTGTATTCACTAATAAGTTATAATGAGGGCTAGATTAGATGTCGGTAAATTCTCTTTCTTGAATAGGACAGGTAGGGACTGGAATGGGCTGAGTAGAAGTGTTTTGGGGGGGATGAAATAGGGTTAAAGTGATTCCGTCAGAGGGTTAGGGAGGCGGTGGGATAAGGATAGTTAGGGAACTTGCCACCGCGCATTTATGTGCAATTGTAAGAGTTTTGAATAAATAAATAAATGATCTTTTAAATAAATAAATGAAATGAGCATATCGGGTAAACAATGGGGCTAAGACCTAACCATTTATATTTTGCATGAATATATTAAATACATTTGCTAGACTAGGAAAACGCAGTATATGCGTTGTGAGATGACCTTAAAAATATAAAAATCTGGAATGAAAAATATTCTGACAGCTCAATCTACATCTACAGACCTTGTATTACTGCAAACGTTCAAAACACATGCTGCCTGTTGATATTTATATATGGAGAACCTGGTGAATGCTTTTAATGTCACCACTTGGATGTTGTAATACCTTTTGATCCCAATATTTAATCAAATGTATACTTCTAATTCGTCGTATTCGTCATTTCTAATCGATTATTGCAAACATTTCTGAAAAAGTCTATAATAGTTGTTTTTGATGGCCGAAATGAATAATATAATAATGATACATAGTATAATTGAATATTACTTGAGATATAAATGTAAGGAATAAACGAATTGAATATCTTAGTTTACAGAACAAGGTTAGGTGGTAGAGCGGTTGATAGACCGAACCTCACCTTTTTAATGTTTTCACTAAATAAAGAACTTAACAGCGACATAACAACAACAACAATGAATTGTAAAATGTTATTTAGACTAGTCAAACGCGAAATATGCGTTGTGAGATGAGCGAGATATCTGAATAAGGTAGAAAAGTCGTTAAAGTAGTTCTACCCTTGCTACTTTATCGACTCTGGTATTCTACACACCTTGATATCTGAATAAGCTATAAAGTCGTTAAAGTAGTTCTACTCTTGCCACTTCATTGACTCTGGTATTCTACACACCTTGATCTATATAAAAAATACTTCATTGTTGGTCAACTCTTGAATCTAGAAAGCAGTGAATCTCGACAACTTAATTCTGTCACAATTTTTATGATATATTTGATGAATATTATCAGTTATTTTATTTTTTTCTTCAAAACGGCTGATTGGAATTGCATACAAAATCGTGAAAATGAGTAAAATCTATGTATACACATTTAGAGAAAATTTCATCTCATTTGGAGAGATTTTATTTTTCAACATTTTCCGCCCAGCCAAATCTTATGGGGTTTTTAGAAACTTCGAGATAATTTTTCTCAAAATCGGTCCAACCGATTCATTTCAAAAACTATACAGTTCTAAGTTGGATGAGTTTGCGTGTACAAAAACAGCTTCATGTTGATCAGTCAACCCTTGCGACCTGTGGAGTGCTTACAAACAAAAAAACAAACAAACAAACAAAAAAACACACAGACAGAGCCCCATAAGAGTGGGATGGAGACTTCGCTACACTCATAAACTAGTCAAACGCGAAATATGCGTTGTAAGATGAGCGAGATATCTCAATAAGGTATAAAAGTCCTTAAAGTAGTTCTACCCTTGCTACTTTATCGACTCTGGTATTCTACACACCTTGATATCTTAATAAGCTATTAAAGTCGTTAAAGTAGTTCTACTCTTGCCACTTCATTGACTCTGGTATTCTACACACCTTGATGCATATGAAAAATACTTCATTGTTGGTCAACTCTTGAATCTAGAAAGCAGTGAATCTCGACAACTTATAATTCTGTCACAATTTTTATGATATATTTTTGGATGAGCGAAGCGAAGACTCAATTACACTATACCGAAAAAAAAGTGCCTGTTTTTTTTTTTTTTTTTTTTTTTTTTTTTTTTTTTTTTTTGTTTTTTTGTTCGCGCTCCACAGGTCAGACAAAAATTCAAAATCAGTTGAAACTTGGCACACACATGAACCTCTATCTGACTTGATGCTGTATAGTTTTGAGGCACGATCGGTTGAACAACTTCTGAGAAAACTCATTCCAAAGTTTTCAAAAATCCCATTAGAATAACCCAGAGGAAAACATTCGTGAAAAATATTTCATCTGAGAAGATTCAAATTCTCAGAGAATCTCAATCTGATAATGATACACATTATTACGAACTTCTACTCAAATCGGATCAGCCGTTTCGATGTAAAAAAATATATAATGTTATTTGTGTCAATTATTCAAAGCTATTAAGATACCTATTAAATCAAAGCAACAAGTGTCACCACTTGATTGTAAACGATTAAAACAAAGCCTTCTTTATTATCATATAAATTATTAATGAAAAATAAGATGGCAGTGATGTAATGGTTTGGATCTCAAGGTGTATATATAAATATAATAACCAATCCAAAGATAAGTTGATATGTTCCAGCTCATCCATCAACGCGGAAACACATAACGCGTTTGCCTAGTATGAATATTATCAGTCATTTCATTTTTTTTCTTCAAAGCGACTGATTGGAATTGCTTAAAAAATCGTAATAATGTGTAAAATCCATGTATACACATTTAGAGAGAATTTCATTCCATTTAGAGAGATTTTTGATGAGCGTAGCGAAAACTCCATCCCACTCTTATAGGGCTTTGTCTGTGTGTTTATTTATTTTTATTTTTTTTTTGTTTTTTTGTTTGTTTGTAAGCACTCCACAGGTCGCAAGGGTTGACTGATCAACATGAAACTTTTTTTGTACACGCAAACTCATCCAACTTAGAACTGTGTAGTTTTTGGGATGAATCGGTCGTACCGATTTTGAGAATCATCATCTCAAAGTTTCTAAAAACCCCATAAGATTTGGCTGGGCGGAAAATGTTGAAAAATAAAATCTCTCCAAATGGGATGAAATTTTCTCTAAATGTGTATACATAGATTTTACACATTATTACGATTTTTTAAGCAATTCTGATCAGTCGTTTTGGAGAAAAAAAATAAAATGACTGATAATATTCATAAAATATATCATAAAAATTATGACAGAATTAAGTTGTCGAGATTCACTGCTTTCTAGATTCAAGAGTTGACCAACAATGAAGTATTTTTTATATGCGTCAAGGTGTGTAGAATACCAGAGTCAATGAAGTGGCAAGAGTAGAACTTCTTTAACGACTTTTATAGCTTATTCAGATATCAAGGTGTGTAGAATACCAAAGTCGATAAAGTAGCAAGGGTAAAACTATTTCAAGGACTTTTATACCTTATTGAGATATCTCGCTCATCTTACAACGCATATTTCGCGTTTGACTAGTATTTTTCAACATTTTCTGCCCAGCCAAATCTTATGGGGTTTTTAGAAACTTTGAGATGATGATTCTCAAAATTGGTCCGACCGATTCATCCCAAAAACTATACAGTTCTAAGTTGGATGAGTTTGCGTGTACAAAAAAAGTTTCATGTTGATCAGTCAAGCCTTGCGACCTGTGGAGTGCTTACAAAAAAAAAAAAAAAAAACACACAGACAAAGCCCTATAAGAGTGGGATGGAGACTTCGCTACGCTCATCAATAATCATTCATGATGGAAAAATAATATCTGCTTTCATTAAAGCGTGGACAACAAGTGGTCTAATTATGCCCAGTCTATACATCTAGGTTAAGCATTAATTATCTCCTATTATTTGGGGTACAAAATTAACATATTTAACCAAGGGTGACACCAAATTAATCCGCTATATATTTTATTTTATATATTTTTTTCCTATTATTTGAGGTACAAAAATAACATATGTAACCAAAGGTATAATACCAAATTAATCCGCTATATATTTTATTTTATATATTTTTTTCCTATTATTTGAGGTACAAAAATAACATATGTAACCAAAGGTATGACACCAAATTAATCCGCTATATTTTATTTTATATATTTTTTTCCTATTATTTGAGGTACAAAAATAACATATGTAACCAAAGGTATGACACCAAATTAATCCGCTATATATTGCCTCATTAACTTATTTTCACCCTTGTTACATATAAGCTATTGATAACACAGCTTAGATTTAACAAGATAGATAACAAGACCTTGACTAATATTCGGCGGATTACTACTTAACTGAGACCCGTAAAACTTGCTCTGGTGAAATATAATCCACAGCAGATAACAAGACTATTCACTTCACTTCAAATACCAATAACTAATTATTAGTCCATTTCCATATTGAATACTCGAAGTAATTTCATCCCTCATCTTCACGAGTCTTGCCGTGACGAACATCAGAAATTCGTCATGGCAAGACTCCTGAAGATGAGGGATGAAATTCCTTCGAAACGTCGATCATCATCATCTACAACACGTGGCTGAACCGAAGAAATCATCCTACCATGTACCATCGGCAATGAGAATCTCCGTCAACACACACACACACACACACACACACACACACATATATATATATATATATATATATATATATATATATATATATATATATATATATATATATATATATATATGTATATAAATATATTATATATATATATATATATATATATATATATATATATATATATATATATATATATATAAATATATTATATATATATATATGGATATATATATATATATATATATAAATATATTTATATATACATATATATATATATATATATATATATATATATATATATATATATATATATATATATATATATATATATATATATGCCTATACATGTGAATAGGAGCAAAAAACTTTCGTCATTTCATCTGTGATGGAAATAATAGAATTAACAACTCGCTAAGCTCATCCAATAATAAATGAACATTCGACTCCAGCGTGGAGTTGGATACGAGGCGTCGTGCAGCGCATGGCGAGAGGTTGCATGTTGACTTCATTCGAAGAGATGGAACTCTCAGGACCTACAGTGCCCACAGGAGCCACAGGACCAACAAGACAGACAGGACTCTTACATCATCTGCAGGTCCTGTGGCTCCTGCTGGTCCGATAGGCCAATGTGTTGATCTTGAAGACGTCTTGTTGGAAGAATTTCTTTCCGATGGAGTTGACTGTATACATAGCGTGTTCGTTCATGGGGATAAAAGTCCCGCCAGATGGATTTCACAAAAATAATATCATTGGATGAGCGAAGCAAAAACTCAATTTCATCGTACTCGAAAATGAATAACATTTTTTTCCTCGATGTTCGCGCTCCACAGGTCAAACGAAATTACAAGTCCACTTGCAACTTGGCATACACAGGGGTCATCATATAATTCGATACTGTATAGTTTTGAAGCGCAATCGGTCGCACCACTTCTCAGAAAACCCATTTCGAAGTTTTCAACAACAAAAACATAAGAATAACCTTGAGGAGAAAATTCGTGAAAAACATTTCTTAATTTGGATATAATAGTGGTACACATTATTACAAAGTTTCACATAAATCTGATGAGCCATTTTGATGATACAAAACAAAAAGCTAAACAAAATAACCCAATCTATCTAACCTATCCAAACTAGTCTAAGCTAACTTAGGTTATGATTACCTAATTTGGTATACTTATTTTATGTCATCACATATTTGACCGGATATTGTTTAGAAGGCATGCTCTGAATACTAATGAAAAGTTGTTCGATTGTGCGCAGTTGGAAACGTAAGAAAGTACATTTTTCTATACTCGAATCGGATGAAATTATATCAATTCAAATAGCTGAATACTGCACTGTTTTTACTTTAGCCTTGTCCTTGAATGTTTAATTTAGGTTCTCGTGAGACATTTTATTTTAAGAATAGAGCATTTTGCCAAGGTTTGCACGGAGGTTGTTTATTTATATTTGCATACAAATGTGATCCAAGTACTCTATCGAAACGATGGGATGTTCAGAGGACACAATTTTAAATATATATATATATATATATATATATATATATATATATATATATATATATATATATATATATATATATATATATGTGTATATATATATATATATATATATATATATATATATATATATATATATATATACATATATATATAAATATATATATATATATATATATATATATATATATATATATATATATATATATATATATATATATATATATATATATATATATAGCATGTTCATATAAGCGTACGCGGAATTTTAAATACGTACGGTCCATTACAGAAAATTAAAAATGCATTTTCCACCTAAGCTATGTTTTTATGTAAAATATACATGGATAGGTGTTGTCCCATTATTATCAAATTTTTATCCCAATATATTAAATATTTAAAAATATAAGTGTATGATATAACAATATATAATTTATAAGTTAAAAATTGGAAAAAATGTGAGCCAACACATATTATATTAATATTCACGTTCAAACACTAAAATACTAACAGACTGATGGCAATTTTTGAACTTCATCTTGAGTTTGACTGCACCCACCCTTAAAGGAAATAAAGCCAATAACGTACAGCTTCACAAGTTGATAACGAGGAAGGCTCCTCTTCGGCCCGCAGAAACGTTATTTTAATTCAAAGAAATTAGAAGTGATTTTACAGGTTTTTCAGAATTACTTTGGTGCAAGAAATGTTATTCTGTTATAATTTGTTAGAGATAATTTAGGATAAACTATTCAGTGACGCATTATGGTACAGCCTGGTCCGTCAATGCGTGCCCTGTGCGCACGCCTCTATAAAGGAATGAACTTGAAACTTCACAGCTAACTGTTGAGTCTCGATTGTTGTTGTTGTTGTTGTTGTTGATATGGAACTGGGTTCCGTTATGTTATATTTTTAAGCACATGCTCGTAGCATTGCTCAGAAGTTACAAGCGTGGAGTTTTATTTTTTTACCTTAAATGAAATAATTACTTAACAACAACAGAAACATGAATGCATCTGTTCACTTTTTTCTACCATAAAAGTAGGCTACTTGTAAAAAGGTATCAATCTATGACACGTCTCATGCTATGTTTCAAATGTACTCATGTCTGTCTATTCTATAACGTTGTAAAGCAACTTTTCTATAAGTATAGTAATCAAATTGGAGCTGAAATCACTCGAGCTACTAGATTTTATTTGGAAGTAATTGAAACAGTACGGAATTAATAGAAAGCTATGGAATTGTTTGTCGTAAAGAGCGTGTAGCGTAAACATAAAAGAAAGTTTCAACAATGAGTTATATTTAGTATATAGGGGCTCACCCTAAAATATCCAGTAGCGAGTAAACTTAAAATCAACCTTAAAATGTATTGTAGACAATATCAGTTGTATTTACAAATACGTTCATTCATATTATGTACGGTACATTGAAAAAAGAGAGACAAATCCGTAGACAGATCCAATAATGGCAACACACAAATATCCTTTATTAGGTCTACTTATTTTTATTTTATGCTTTTTTTTTAAAAAGATGGAACCGATTGGATGGTAGCAACTGGGAAATTACTGTTTCTACCAAAATTGTACCACCGTTTAATATAGCCCATCTCATTTTTAATACATTCCCTATATTTTCTATTACTTGAAATTATAACAATACCACAAGATTTATTGTTTGTTAAATGTCTTAAATTAATTGTAATTAGTTATTCTTTGGAGTAGTAAGATCACCCTAGCACCTAGCGGTGCCTCGTCCGAACGATCCTACATTTCATTCATAACAGCAATTGGGGAGCAATATTTTTGTATCAAGTTTAAATAATAATGAAAAAATATATATATGAAAAACATGAAAAAATTTTTATTCTCATCTTCCCGTTTCGGTGTAATTACTTTGCATATGCTTTCTCCAGTAATCCAGGCCAAAACTGGTCCGAACTTTGCGCCTGTAGGAACGCCAGTTTGCCGTGGACAGTCGGGAGCCGGTCATCGACTAGAACCTCCACCCACTCGCCGCACCACCACAACCGGAACCGGAACACCCCCGCGTACTGCTCGGGGGTGGTGAAGTTCTGATCGGCGGGCACCACACGGTAGAACAACCCCTTGCTCAGGTACAAGACCCCGAGGCAAGACACCAACCAGCGGTCGCCTGGAATCAAACAAACAAACATACTGATTCATTTATATATGGGTTTATTGACGCACTGTAGGCCTACTGATGACCACGATCTATTGACGTCTGTGAATTATATATGAGATGCTGGGATGATGAGATGAAAGATTATTTGATTAAGTATTTTTAGATAGTGGGACAGAGTCGGTCGTGGCCTGTTGTTTAGAAACCATCTCAGTATTGACCTGAACGACAGAAAAAAAAGCACGAAAAATTCCTGTCAATATGGTCAACCATGGCGTGAATCGAGCCCCAGTCTCCTGAATTACGGTTCAGTGTGTTAGCCACTCGACCACTCGTCTTGGTATAAACATATTTGGAGTGCGAATAATTGAATTGAATGAATGGCTGTCATTTTGCGCCAATGTTCATGCCTGTCTGCTTTTTGTTGGTTGTCAAAGTTTGTGGATGTTAAACAAGGAGGGAGCGGGCAAGAAAGAGAAAAGTAAAAAAGATGGAGAAAAGGGAAGTAAAACTAAGATGAAATAAGAAGTCAACGCTTAGAACTCCCATCATATCCTCCGGTCACCACCAAAAGGATTCCAATCGGTTGAGACGGTCCGAGTTTGGTTTGGACCCTCACTCCAGACCTTATCGCCATGGGTGACCCTGCTGGGAGCAAATAAATTGCTCCCGACGACAGCTCTGGAGATCACAGGGTCACACCACGTCATTGTGTACGGATCCTTCGAAGGGGAATAATTCAATTATGTAGACAACAATAATTACATTTCGAATTTCTATATAACTTATTTTGATAATAGGCCTATATAACTTATAATAATTGCCTATATAATGTCTAATGAATAGATATACATGTATGGAGACATTTACATGGATGAATAGACTTCTTTCAATCAAAATCGAAATCTTGATAGTATACAATCATTGTTTCCCAATATTACTCATCCATTGCGTATGAATACAGTATCTTGATCCATGAACTATTTTATTTTATTCAACTAATATTATGTTTGTTTTGTTATATTCTTCTCGATTTGGTTTCTATGTATTTATAATTGTATGTTTGTAGTATTTCTTCATCATCTACACTTGGAAAATCAAGGACAGTGAAATAGGTTCGAATCATTATTTGTTATAGTTTTGTCAACATAAATATTAACTTTTGCCAGCAATGCCTGCACACAAGATTTAGTTCTTACGCGGGCTTCTTATTCTTTTCTTCTTTTCTCGATTTTGCAATGTCAATCCACATGTATATATCTGGTTAACCTCATTACTGTTTGTATGGTTTTCCTGTTATCCTGTTTTGAATAAGATGAAGAATAAAAAGATTTATAAATTGAAATTGAAGGCTAAGCATGACTCAGTAGGACCATTTTAACCTCTTGGTTGTTTTGAGACTTCGAGGTCGTCTTGTCAAAAAAAATCCTCTTAATAACTGTAGTAGGCCTATTTAGATATTACACCTTAAACCGTAATTATCTATCGTGATGACTTGAACGTTTATCCAATGCCGATACAGTTTTATGAAAGTGTTGATCCTACGATTAACTTCAATGAATTTAATCACTGATTAAGTTAACCAACAGGTTATAAAATCGCGTGGAGTAGCAATCCAAGAGAAAATACATCTAAAAATCGATGCCGATGATTGCTGCTTACCGCGATCCCATAATAACAGCTAGGCTATCATTTCTGGGTATGAATGAGAGATGATGGATTACAGACTTGTAAGACTTCTGACTTGATTTCTGCAGCTCCCAAAGCAACGCCTTGACTGCCTGAGCCAGTCGGGCAGCTAGAATCGATATGTAAGTAATAGTTCGCTCATGATTGTATAACTTGTTAGATAAGCGTAACCAAGATTTTCATTTCACTTACCGAAAAAACTTGGGCTTCGTTTTGATTTTTTTTTTTTTTTTTTTTGAGAAATTGTTTTCTACGCACATTAGCTTTACGCTTCTCTTGGAAAATAATCGGAAAGTTTGGAAAATGTTCATGAGAATAAACTGAAGACAGAATATTCGAAAATATAAAGATTCTTCAAAGGCTTTAAAATCAACACTGCAAATAAGAACAACTATTTTATATATTTTCAGTAATTTATACAAATAATCAGATGAAAAATAACAAAAAAAAGCGAATTAATAGCATAATTTGTATTGAATATTATAGGCTCAGAAGACCAAAAATTTGCATGACCAAGTATCACACCTGACAACAGTAGCAAGCAACAAGTAGCAGGGAAGGTTTTCAAGTTTTCAAGCTTTTGAAGTAATCCCAGGTCTGTAGATGTAGAGTGAGCTGAAAATATATTTCATTTTTCATACTTCGCTCATCTCACAACGCGTATACTGCGTTTTCCTATATAGTATATATAAGAAACAGGTTACTCCCAAGCTTCAATAAGTCGTGTCAAATGATAAAACATTAAATTGACAACTTGGTTCTTAGATAAATAATTGATTGAAGTTATAGCTACAATTCGACCTCAATAATGAAATGTAAGATACGGTGTCAATAAAATGTCGATCGAATGCAAACTTTCTATTCCCATGAGGGCTGAAGACGCCGTTTATTTCCATAGTTGATATAGTCTTTTTAACCATAAAAAAACTTTTCCATGAAGACAATAACATCGTACACACAATGGCAATAAAAAGTACCAGCAGATGCGATTGAATCATCAGTGATCGGGTTCTCGTATACTGTTAGCCTATTTGCTTATTCATGTTGTTCATTTAAACACGGCCATTCTTGTGTTTTATTACCACAATTTTCAGTTAACTGATAAAATAACACAATAAAACATTAATTTCAAACATTATGATAGGAATGAAATATTGTGGTCATTTGGCTTAAATATATATGCAATTATCCAACATTATTATATTCATAGGTTGTGGAAATTATGATGAAACAAGATACGAACTCAGGACCCTTACCACGACTGTCAATGAATCACGTCCAATGTCTAGTTAGCTTCAAGAGACTGGGACTTTGATTATTATTCACTAAAGTCTAAACGACCTAAATGCCATGGCAACGCAAGATATTAACAAAGTCACGGTCTTTTATACTGCACAAACTTGACATTTTTCATAGCCCACCTTATGAGAAGTACTAGTATTTAGTGCTCACAACAATGGAAATACACGAAGACTAGACATTGTTGCCATAGAATTTAGTTCTACTAGTAAATAATAACCAATTAAAGTCCTAGCCTCTTGAAGCTAGCTAGGATGTTATTTTATTTCAACTGGCAGACACGGTAAGAGTCCAGGCTTTAATTGAAAATTGTTTGTGTATATTCAGTATTCTACAATATGATATAATATGTTTAAATATTCGGAAAACTGAGCCTCAAAACCGTAATGAACCAATTTCTCGGTGATTTGACCGAGAATCGTTGACAGACGATGATATCAAAAATATAAATAAAATTAATGACCCATAAGGTAATTACGAAGATAACGCGACCCTTTTTGCGAAGTTGGCACAAGAGTTGACGGCCTCTATTTAGCCGCCAACTCCCGTACAAATAGTAGAGTAAATATAGCAATGCCTTCAAAGTATTCCCCAATGTAGCTCTTTCAATCTCACTTGTAAACATATGATCATATCGTCTAAACAGATTCAAATCAATGGAACTCGACCTGAATGTTTTCAGAGATTCTTGATCTTGCTAGTATCAGAGAAATTTGGCACAATTTATGATGGCTTGAGGCCACACTGATGGTATGTGCGTATATAGCGTTCACATTGTCGCCATCCATCAGAGAATATGTTAAAAGAAATAATAAGTATAATGTATTATGTGCTAGAGCTACGAAGCGACTCGTTTCATGTGATTAAGTGGGTCAAGATGGCCAGCGCACCTAGATACCGGACAAGCAGCACACGTGATACGTGGCTCTATGTAGCAGTGCATTTTCAGACACATATTTCAAATGAATCGAACACTTTCTTAAAACAGTCTAATTTGCAGCGTCTCCAGTAAGTTCCAACGGCGTCCCGACTTTTTCAGTGGCAATGTAAAATATAAACGATCGTAGTGGCTTTCCGTTTGTACTTACTGTATACTGAAACTGCTTTACACCGTGCAGAGAAGTATTTTACAAAATACTGTCAATCCATAATAAACATTCACATGAGGTTTAAATGTTATTTGTATATATGTATATAGGCCTAATGGTACGCTGATGAAGTGAGAATATAGGCTAAAATATAGAGCGTTACTGTTACATAAATGATACAACTGATCTTTCCTGCATCTTTGTTATTATAGAATTTGAGTCATTAGTATTGCCGACAAATATTGTATGAATCTTATGATGTATTTCTTGATTTTGTATCTTGCACTGTTAAAGTTTTATGATCACTTATATCTGTGAAATTACCCTGGCGGCAAGTTTTTGCCCTATGGAGATTGGAGTCCAATTTATTAGAAAACACAGCATTAAAATTATTGTTGAAGATACATTTTTTATTGGCTGTGTGTTCGAGAAGACTCGATTCGTCTGAATATAACGGCATTTATTTAGTCCATCGTCCGCCGGGCTTCACACGTCAGAGAAACTGACAGAAATCAACATTCTACCTGAGACGGGTGATCTAGTGAACACTGGACAGTCGTTCAAGAGACCGGGGTTCGATTCCCGCCATGGTCGATCATCCTGACTGAGGTGCATCGTGGTTCAGGTTGTGATGGAATGGTTCCTTAAACATCCTTACCACTTTCAAATATATATATATATATATATATATATATATATATATATATATATATATATATATATATATATATATATATATATATATATGTATATATATATATGGGGTATTTATATTTTTTAAATAATCGAATTTTGCCATTATCTGAATAAAACAATGAAAATTGACGTCGTGTGAGATTTATCAATTTTCTCATACTTCATCATAACATTTTTTAGGTTGCTAAGATCGCCCTTGCGCTGACCCGTACTAACAATCCTATTTTTCATCAAAGCCCTAATTGTGAGAACAGTGATTTTGTAGCAAGTCGGTGTTATTTTTAAAAAATTACCACTTCAATTTGTGTAACTTTGATTTAGACCTCATTTCTTACAAACTTTTGTTATCCTGTACATGATGATACACACAGTTACTGATGGATAGTTAAATATTTGTACATATGAATTTTATTTTTTGAATTCATACAACTTTTGATTTGATGTGTTTTTCATTTTTATCCATTCATTTTCATGGTACTTACATAATTTTAGTTTAATTAATTCCTTCACTGTGTAACATCATAACAAGAAGAAAAAAGAAACAAAGCAAAAATTTAATGAATAAGTAAGTATAACTGGGCAATTTTTCAATGTCTACCAACTGCATCTTTCGTATAATTAATACTTTAATAGTGTCACGAATTAATGCCTCCTTACAAAGTATGTCCATAAAATGTTTTAACGTCACTCCACAGTAATGGTTTCTCGCATACAAAACGTGACGTTACAAGCGAAACACGTGTTGTGAGAACCTGGATTTAAGTTCCTAAACAATCATGTTTCTGACAGAATTTTAAGTAAATAAAAAATTACCGAAAATCAGAAAAGATACGCATCCGTATTGCATGTATCATCATATCCTCTTTGAGTATATATTTATTCTGACATTAGAAAATGAAAAAATTACTTTTTTTACGTTGTAAAATCGAGAGAAATGAGATGCATTATATTACAAGCGATATATTTGAAAACCCTTCAGAAACGCTAACGTTAAAACGTAACACTGAGGTAAGAAATGTTAGGTCCTTGGTTCCCACCTACCACTAATCATAACGCTAACGTTGAAACGTAACACTGAGGTAAGAAATGTTAGGTCCTTGGTTCCAACCCACCACTAATCATAACGCTAACGTTGAAACGTAACACTGAGGTAAGAAATGTTAGGTCCTTGGTTCCCACCCACCACTAATCATAACGCTAACGTTAAAACGTAACACTGAGGTAAGAAATGTTAGGTCCTTGGTTCCCACCCACCACTAATCATAACGCTAACGTTAAAACGTAACACTGAGGTAAGAAATGTTAGGTCCTTGGTTCCCACCTACCACTAATCATAACGCTAACGTTAAAACGTAACACTGAGGTAAGAAATGTTAGGTCCTTGGTTCCCACCCACCACTAATCATAACGCTAACGTTAAAACGTAACACTGAGGTAAGAAATGTTAGGTCCTTGGTTCCCACCCACCACTAATCATAACGCTAACGTTGAAACGTAACACTGAGGTAAGAAATGTTAGGTCCTTGGTTCCCACCCACCACTAATCATAACGCTAACGTTAAAACGTAACACTGAGGTAAGAAATGTTAGGTCCTTGGTTCCCACCCACCACTAATCATAACGCTAACGTTAAAACGTAACACTGAGGTAAGAAATGTTAGGTCCTTGGTTCCCACCCACCACTAATCATAACGCTAACGTTAAAACGTAACACTGAGGTAAGAAATGTTAGGTCCTTGGTTCCCACCCACCACTAATCATAACGCTAACGTTAAAACGTAACACTGAGGTAAGAAATGTTAGGTCCTTGGTTCCCACCTACCACTAATCATAACGCTAACGTTAAAACGTAACACTGAGGTAAGAAATGTTAGGTCCTTGGTTCCCACCCACCACTAATCATAACGCTAACGTTAAAACGTAACACTGAGGTAAGAAATGTTAGGTCCTTGGTTCCCACCTACCACTAATCATAACGCTAACGTTAAAACGTAACACTGAGGTAAGAAATGTTAGGTCCTTGGTTCCCACCCACCACTAATCATAACGCTAACGTTAAAACGTAACACTGAGGTAAGAAATGTTAGGTCCTTGGTTCCCACCTACCACTAATCATAACGCTAACGTTAAAACGTAACACTGAGGTAAGAAATGTTAGGTCCTTGGTTCCCACCCACCACTAATCATAACGCTAACGTTAAAACGTAACACTGAGGTAAGAAATGTTAGGTCCTTGGTTCCCACCTACCACTAATCATAACGCTAACGTTAAAACGTAACACTGAGGTAAGAAATGTTAGGTCCTTGGTTCCCACCCACCACTAATCATAACGCTAACGTTAAAACGTAACACTGAGGTAAGAAATGTTAGGTCCTTGGTTCCCACCTACCACTAATCATAACGCTAACGTTAAAAAGTAACACTGAGGTAAGAAATGTTAGGTCCTTGGTTCCCACCCACCACTAATCATAACGCTAACGTTAAAACGTAACACTGAGGTAAGAAATGTTAGGTCCTTGGTTCCCACCTACCACTAATCATAACGCTAACGTTAAAACGTAACACTGAGGTAAGAAATGTTAGGTCCTTGGTTCCCACCCACCACTAATCATAACGCTAACGTTAAAACGTAACACTGAGGTAAGAAATGTTAGGTCCTTGGTTCCCACCTACCACTAATCATAACGCTAACGTTAAAACGTAACACTGAGGTAAGAAATGTTAGGTCCTTGGTTCCCACCCACCACTAATCATAACGCTAACGTTAAAACGTAACACTGAGGTAAGAAATGTTAGGTCCTTGGTTCCCACCCACCACTAATCATAACGCTAACGTTAAAACGTAACACTGAGGTAAGAAATGTTAGGTCCTTGGTTCCCACCCACCACTAATCATAACGCTAACGTTAAAACGTAACACTGAGGTAAGAAATGTTAGGTCCTTGGTTCCCACCTACCACTAATCATAACGCTAACGTTAAAACGTAACACTGAGGTAAGAAATGTTAGGTCCTTGGTTCCCACCCACCACTAATCATAACGCTAACGTTAAAACGTAACACTGAGGTAAGAAATGTTAGGTCCTTGGTTCCCACCCACCACTAATCATAACGCTAACGTTAAAACGTAGCACTGAGGTAAGAAATGTTAGGTCCTTGGTTCCCACCCACCACTAATCATAACGCTAACGTTAAAACGTAACACTGAGGTAAGAAATGTTAGGTCCTTGGTTCCCACCCACCACTAATCATAACGCTAACGTTAAAACGTAACACTGAGGTAAGAAATGTTAGGTCCTTGGTTCCCACCCACCACTAATCATAACGCTAACGTTAAAACGTAACACTGAGGTAAGAAATGTTAGTTCCTTGGTTCCCACCCACCACTAATCATAACGCTAACGTTAAAACGTAACACTGAGGTAAGAAATGTTAGGTCCTTGGTTCCCACCCACCACTAATCATAACGCTAACGTTAAAACGTAACACTGAGGTAAGAAATGTTAGGTCCTTGGTTCCCACCCACCACTAATCATAACGCTAACGTTAAAACGTAACACTGAGGTAAGAAATGTTAGGTCCTTGGTTCCCACCCACCACTAATCATAACGCTAACGTTAAAACGTAACACTGAGGTAAGAAATGTTAGGTCCTTGGTTCCCACCTACCACTAATCATAACGCTAACGTTAAAACGTAACACTGAGGTAAGAAATGTTAGGTCCTTGGTTCCCACCCACCACTAATCATAACGCTAACGTTAAAACGTAACACTGAGGTAAGAAATGTTGGTTCCTTGGTTCCCACCCACCACTAATCATAACGCTAACGTTAAAACGTAACACTGAGGTAAGAAATGTTGGTTCCTTGGTTCCCACCCACCACTAATCATAACGCTAACGTTAAAACGTAACACTGAGGTAAGAAATGTTAGGTCCTTGGTTCCCACCTACCACTAATCATAACGCTAACGTTAAAACGTAACACTGAGGTAAGAAATGTTAGGTCCTTGGTTCCCACCTACCACTAATCATAACGCTAACGTTAAAACGTAACACTGAGGTAAGAAATGTTAGGTCCTTGGTTCCCACCTACCACTAATCATAACGCTAACGTTAAAACGTAACACTGAGGTAAGAAATGTTAGGTCCTTGGTTCCCACCCACCACTAATCATAACGCTAACGTTAAAACGTAACACTGAGGTAAGAAATGTTAGGTCCTTGGTTCCCACCCACCACTAATCATAACGCTAACGTTAAAACGTAACACTGAGGTAAGAAATATTAGGTCCTTGGTTCCCACCCACCACTAATCATAACGCTAACGTTAAAACGTAACACTGAGGTAAGAAATGTTAGGTCCTTGGTTCCCACCTACCACTAATCATAACGCTAACGTTAAAACGTAACACTGAGGTAAGAAATGTTAGGTCCTTGGTTCCCACCCACCACTAATCATAACGCTAACGTTAAAACGTAACACTGAGGTAAGAAATGTTAGGTCCTTGGTTCCCACCTACCACTAATCATAACGCTAACGTTAAAACGTAACACTGAGGTAAGAAATGTTAGGTCCTTGGTTCCCACCCACCACTAATCATAACGCTAACGTTAAAACGTAACACTGAGGTAAGAAATGTTAGGTCCTTGGTTCCCACCTACCACTAATCATAACGCTAACGTTAAAACGTAACACTGAGGTAAGAAATGTTAGGTCCTTGGTTCCCACCTACCACTAATCATAACGCTAACGTTAAAACGTAACACTGAGGTAAGAAATGTTGGTTCCTTGGTTCCCACCCACCACTAATCATAACGCTAACGTTAAAACGTAACACTGAGGTAAGAAATGTTAGGTCCTTGGTTCCCACCCACCACTAATCATAACGCTAACGTTAAAACGTAACACTGAGGTAAGAAATGTTAGGTCCTTGGTTCCCACCCACCACTAATCATAACGCTAACGTTAAAACGTAACACTGAGGTAAGAAATGTTAGGTCCTTGGTTCCCACCCACCACTAATCATAACGCTAACGTTAAAACGTAACACTGAGGTAAGAAATGTTAGGTCCTTGGTTCCCACCCACCACTAATCATAACGCTAACGTTAAAACGTAACACTGAGGTAAGAAATGTTAGGTCCTTGGTTCCCACCTACCACTAATCATAACGCTAACGTTAAAACGTAACACTGAGGTAAGAAATGTTAGGTCCTTGGTTCCCACCTATACCACTAATCATAACGCTAACGACTAACTTTGAAACGTAACACTGAGGTAAGAAATGTTAGGTCCTTGGTTCCCACCCACCACTAATCATAACGCTAACGTTAAAACGTAACACTGAGGTAAGAAATGTTAGGTCCTTGGTTCCCACCCACCACTAATCATAACGCTAACGTTAAAACGTAACACTGAGGTAAGAAATGTTAGGTCCTTGGTTCCCACCCACCACTAATCATAACGCTAACGTTAAAACGTAACACTGAGGTAAGAAATGTTAGGTCCTTGGTCCCCACCCACCACTAATCATAACGCTAACGTTAAAACGTAACACTGAGGTAAGAAATGTTAGGTCCTTGGTTCCCACCTACCACTAATCATAACGCTAACGTTAAAACGTAACACTGAGGTAAGAAATGTTAGGTCCTTGGTTCCCACCTACCACTAATCATAACGCTAACGTTAAAACGTAACACTGAGGTAAGAAATGTTAGGTCCTTGGTTCCCACCTACCACTGATCATAACGCTAACGTTAAAACGTAACACTGAGGTAAGAAATGTTAGGTCCTTGGTTCCCACCTACCACTAATCATAACGCTAACGTTAAAACGTAACACTGAGGTAAGAAATGTTAGGTCCTTGGTTCCCACCTACCACTAATCATAACGCTAACGTTAAAACGTAACACTGAGGTAAGTAATGTTAGGTCCTTGGTTCCCACCCACCACTAATCATAACGCTAAAGTAAACGCCAACATGAGAGTTTGCAATTTCCAAACTTTCATGTTGACGTTACTGTGAAACAAGAATCAGTCAATAGAAACCTTCAATTTCTGAAAAATGAGAGAAAATTAAGTAGGGGATAAAGTGAACTATCTGGAATGGTCGACAGATTCAGTTTTGACGGTTGAGGTTGCAGTGGCAATTGCAATTAATAGCCTTGAATTCTGATTGGCTGGTATTTTCGTGATGGTGTTTTTTTTTTTGTGAACAGTGCAGTTTGTATTTTATGTTCTCGGCATACTTTAGGCGTTATTGTTACATGTTATACGAGTGTCGTGTTGCCTTGTGAATGAGCCTTTTTTACACCGTGATTTCGAACGAGATATTTATTCGCAATGTCAACCTAACTGGATTTCGAAACTATCAAGAGTAGGCAATGCCTTCGTTGTACAGCAACTTGTTGATTTTGCCTTTAAGAAATATAAAAAAATATATTACCGATTTTCTCAATATAATAAATGTTTTTTTCCTTAACAAGCTCATTTCAAACATTAAACGAATGGTAGGCCCAACATTCAGTAGAAATTTCACCCAATCTTAATCACCCTATTCTAGCCTAAATTTTCAATATTATATTCTGGAGACGAGCCAAACCGATTTTATAGAAACAATCCCAATCTATTCTGGTATATGACACAGATGTCCATTAAATTCTCATCTCGATTTCATTCCATTCATTCATTTCATTTTGTTTATTTATTAATTCTTTATACATGATACAATGTTTGAACAGTCAAAATATATAGTATACAATATAGTTACAATATAGTCACAATAATATAAGGTACCGGTACAATGTAATTAATACTAGGCAAACGCGTTATGTGTTTCCGCGTTGATGGATGAGCTGGAACATATCAACTTATCTTTGGATTGGTTATTATATATATATACACCTTGAGATCCAAACCAGTACATCACTGCCATCTTATTTTCCATTAATAATTTATATAATAATAAAGAAGGCTTTGTTCTAATCGTTTACAGTCAAGTGGTGACACTTGTTGCTTTGATTTAATAGGTATCTTAATAGCTTTGAATAATTGACACAAATAACATTATATATTTTTTTACATCGAAACGGCTGATCCGATTTGAGTAAAAGTTCGGAATAATGTGTATCATTATCAGATTGAAGTTCTCTGAGAATTTGAATCCTCTCAGATGAAATATTTTTCACGAATGTTTTCCTCTGGCTTATTCTAATGGGATTTTTGAAAACTTTGGAATGAGTTTTCTCAGAAGTTGTTCAACCGATCGTGCCTCAAAAGTATACAGCATCAAGTCAGATAGGGGTTCATGTGTGTGCCAAGTTTCAACTGATTTTGAATTTTTGTCTGACCTGTGGAGCGCGAACAAAAAAAAAAAAAAAAAAAAAACAGGCACTTTTTTTTTCGGTATAGTGTAATTGAGTCTTCGCTTCGCTCATCCAATTATGTGTGCATCATCTTGAATATGAGTCTCAAAATATAACTTGACTTTAGTCAATACTTCTACTGGTACAGTCTTATCTATGATCGATAAAAATATCAACTTATAATAATAGTGATTCAAAAACTAGACCTATATGTAGAAATAGACTAGGCAAACGCGTTATGTGTTTCCGCGTTGATGGATGAGCTGGAACATATCAACTTATCTTTGGATTGGTTATTATATATATATACACCTTGAGATCCAAACCATTACATCACTGCCATCTTATTTTACATTAATAATTTATATAATAATAAAGAAGGCTTTGTTTTAATCGTTTACAATCAAGTGGCGACACTTGTTGCTTTGATTTAATAGGTATCTTAATAGCTTTGAATAATTGACACAAATAACATTATATATTTTTTTACATCGAAACGGCTGATCCGATTTGAGTAAAAGTTCGGAATAATGTGTATCATTATCAGATTGAAATTCTCTGAAAATTTGAATCCTCTCAGATGAAATATTTTTCACGAATGTTTTCCTCTGGGTTATTCTAATGGGATTTTTGAAAATTTTGGAATGAGTTTTCTCAGAAGTTGTTCAACCGATCGTGCCTCAAAACTATACAGCATCAAATCAGATAGGGGTTCATGTGTGTGCCAAGTTTCAACTGATTTTGAATTTTTGTCTGACCTGTGGAGCGCGAACAAAAAAACAAAAAAAAAAAAAAAAAAAAAAACAGACACTTTTTTTTCGGTATAGTGTAATTGAGTCTTCGCTTCGCTCATCCAATTATATTAACAGTGCGACAAGTTAAGTTACCTCGTAAGATTGGTTAAGATAGGTGATTACAACGATGTCCCCATGGTCTCCATAGGGCAAAAAGTTCCCGACAGGTTGGTTTCATAGGTATAAATGGCCATGAACCTTTAACAGTGTAAGATACAAAATCAACAAATATTTATAATACGCAGTCAATATTTGTCGAGCTCAACTCGACTCTTTTGACTTTTGTCAACTTTTGTCAGATGTGACTCAAATTTTATTACGATAAACGTGGAAAGATCAGTCACTTGTTAGATGCACGTAGCGAAGATTCCATTCCACATGCCGAAAAAATGGGCTTTTTTATTATTATTAATATTATTTTGTACGCGGCATACAGGTCAGGGAACCTATCAACTTGAAACTTTTTCTAGACATTTCTGTCACACCAGAATAGACTGGGATTGTTATTAAGAGAAATCGGTCGGAAAGTTTTTCCGGAAAAAAATCGGAAAGTTTGAAAAATCCTCGTAAAAATAACCCGGAGGGAAAATACTTGAAAAACAAGAATTTTTCAAAAGCTCTCAAATTTCCACCGAATATGAAAAATACCATTAAACACCTTTTCAGGGATTTTTGCAACAGTCGGATGAGAAATAACAAAGAAACGGAATAAAAGTGTACATTTTATTGAATATTCGGATCAATTGGATTTGCAAAGTGTATATGCGACAGGTTGCAGCACTATAAATATCAACAAGTTGCAGGTGAGGTTATTGAATGTTTGAAGTAATCCAAGGTTCGTGGATGTAAATTAAGCTGACAAGCTATTTTTCAATCTATTTTTCAATCTAGATTTCCATACTTCTAAGCTCATCTCACAACGCGCACCCCGCGTTTTCCTAATATTTAACAATGACACTAGATATTTTGGCCATCGCTTTCTATCACAGCGCCTGTTGTGACATGCATACAAATAAGACAAAACATATTGTGAATGTTTATTACGGATTGACAGTATTTTTGAAGATATATCTTCTAAAATGCTGTCAATTCATTCGTAGAAGTATACTTCTATGAATGGTGTGGAGAAGTTTCAATACAATATGTTCAGACGGAAAAACACTACGATCGTTTATATTTAACGTTGACACTGAAAAAAATACGCTATGTGGGTAGGTTCCCCATAAACTGAATTTTGAACAATTATGTTTTTTTATCTAAAAATTATTTGTGTTCTCAAACTTATAGAATATGAAGACATAACGCAAAATGCAATACAAAATGCAAATTTGAAATTTGAAATTTTATCAGATGAAAAATTCGTTACTCATAAATCTCATTTCCCTAAACACTATTAATGTTGATGTATAGTTCTGACTAGTGACTATACTAAAAGAGGGCATTAAATGATGATGATAATGACGCATCATGACTTCAATCTCAATTTGATTTCAATTTGAGACCCAGAATTCAATTAATAAATCCTCGAATTGTTGTGAAAAGTGAAAACAATAACAATTTTTCATGAGGGCTTGATACAGCTTTGACACAAGAATATCATGCAGACAATATCGCACGGTCGTCAGTCGTGAAGGTACACAGGCAACTGTCTCAAATCTCAACAATCCTAAAAACCAATTAACTATCCTAAAATCAACTGTACTATGAACAAACTGCATACAACTTCTACTTTTGAGCAACTTGGACAGAAGTTGAAGTGTGAGGTTTAGTTCTCCCCTTCTCAAATTTCTTTGGAAATAAACCTCACCCACCTAAAGGCCTAACCATAATAATCACTGAAAGCCTATGAAACATATAATGGGAAGTAAAAATGTGTGAAAAGGTGGAGCCAACATCCCCACTTCAACTTCTCTACGCAGGTCGCTCAAGAAGTGGAAGTTAGTACAGTTAGTTTTTGATACAGTTGGTTTTTGATACAGTTAGTTTTTAGTACAGTTGGTCCGCTTTTTTTGTGCAATTTGTCGCTCTTTAAGTACAGTTTGTCAATTTCAGTACAGTTTGTCGATTTTAAATATAGTCGAGTTCTAGTACAGTTTACCCATCCCCACTGAGACATGAGTCGAAGAGAACCAAAAATATTTACAACTTTCGATTCATATTATTGAAATTGAAAAAAAAATCATTCAATTTCCCTTTACCTGACCTGGTTCAATCACAATTAAACAAACCAAGACAATTAAAACGGGTCCCTGGTTAGAGGAAGTTGAAGTATTTTTAAACTAAAAACAAGCCAGTTTCAAATATCCGTGCTCGAATAGATTAACTAGTTTTTATGAATCCGGTCGAATGTATAAAGGAAGGAGCTAGTCAATTGTGACAATTACAAGACCTGTTTTTATTGACACTAGGTATATGCTCCTTAGAATTGTCACGAGGCATTTAAGTCATAACAACTAGATCACGAGGTGGCGATTACACACAATTGTACGTAAATTCAACACTAACAGTAACAACAGAATGTGCGTCTAAATGACAACATGGCTGTCGAAAGGTTACAAAAAACTGTCAACAATCCAACATTTTTTATGAATGTAATTGTTGAGACACGATGTAGTGATACCAACTTATTTCATCATAATATAAAGAAGGTGACCCAACTCACATACTGATGACATGGAAGGCAGTAATTTTGTGGTTTCTTGCGGTCATTTCAGAGTCAATCGTCCCGATTGCCTGTCGCGATTTAGCGGATCCCCTTGTGAACTAGATGTAAATAAGAGTGGCTACGGTAACGGTGGCATTGTTGAACCTATGACTATCAATAACGTAACGGGATAAGCAACATGGCGGTTTCCTTTCACACCATGCGTACATCAAAGGGATGCCGCCTCACAAATGTTATGATGATTTGCTGGTATTGTTGTATGTTGATCTATACAAGTAATAGATGTAATGCAATCTGTGAATCCAGCTCTTTCCAACTGCATTAAACAATATTGGGATGAATTTCATTTGAATTAGCCAATCTAAATTTAAAATACGTCTGTAAAAGCATTTAGTCCCCTAGTCAAGAGCCCTACTGCTATATTTACCATTTGATAACTGGATAATTACTCATCATCTACGAGAAAGATTAAAATCAATGCAATTGTACAACTATGTACTATATATTGAAATACGAGCCTAATACGTACAATTTGATTTGAAATTGCGAATCTCACAAATGTACACGAAAGCGCGCTGATTCCATCATGGTGAAAACGGCCTAATGTTAAAAGGATAGGACTTATGCCGTGTTGCTTATCCCGTTACGTTATTGATAGTCATAGGTTGAACTCACAAAATCTATAATTCTCGTAATCTACTGGGCCGTGTAGCATTGTTGAGTATTGTTGCTCTAAATAGTTCGATATTTTTTTTCTTTTTTATTGAACAAAAAGCGATATATAAAATATAAAAGAAATATAAAAATATATAGAAATATAGAAATATAAAAGCAATATTTGTGCTACAGGCAATCAGGACGATGGACTTAGATTATGACCCCAGAGATATTTCACTTTCAAGACCCAAGTTGGGTCACCTCCTTTATATTGTGATAAAATAGGTTGGTATCGCTACATCGTGGTTGAGATAATATGCGTGTGCTTTATTTTGTAACTTTTCACACGTCTCACTGTTTATCACTGACAGCGTACCAGTAGGCCTACCTGCAATTACTTTTTCTGTCGAATACGAAAAACATTGTTCAAATTCATAGTTACATGGAGAATAAATACAAAATTATGGAATTACTAGAAAAATTATATTTATGTAATCAGCTATATGTTTCGATAAGAAAACTTAATATTTCCGTAATTTAGTCTTAAATATCAAATGAAAAATATGAATATATTAAAGAATAAAGATTAGAATATATATAATACATAATTGATTCAGTTGAATATTTTTACCTTCATATTTTGAAACCTGAAATGAACTAGATAACTTGTTTTCTTGCCAAAACTCGAGGCTTATTGAAGAAAATAATAAATACAACATATCGTGATTCGTTGAAAATAGATATTTCACGGCCTTGTAGACTATATTCAGCAACAATGGTTCTAAAAGGACTATTGTTACACGGAATAGTTTATTGTATATTCAGTTCTCTTACCATGGTCATTGTCACTGTAATTCAGCCTCTCGTATTATATTATCTCAAAAGCGAATGTTTTTGTTTCTACTTTCTGTTGAATTTAAATTAGACTTTGAATAAAAACAATATCTGTTTTATAGTATTTCACACATTTTGAATAGTGTTTGTTGCATATATGAATATACTACATTCTGTATTGGTTTAGAATGCATGGCATTCAGGACATACAATATATCCAACAATAGGGAGATAATGTGATTGTTAAGCAGGTTACTATAGCAACTATAGGATAGCTGGAGCAATTAAACTAGAGAGCCATGGATGTTCAAACAAACTATAATATTGAATTTGTTGTTGGGGCATATATATAATATATATATATATATATATATATATATATATATATATATATATATATATATATATATATATATATATATATATATATATACATAATAATTATTATTATTATCAGTACGGTAATATATATATATGGTTGGGAATTGGGATCAATTTGGAGGCCAATGTAGGGTAGTATTACACCAATCTGTGGGTATTATTTGGATTATGGCGAATTATTGGATTATCTTGAACATCCATTCCTATATATTTTCCATTTTCTATGGCCTTTGATGGATTTAAGTATTCATAGATTTTTAAAGAGAGGCATCTTGGCAATTAAGGCCCGGTTTTACCAATCTTAGTTAGGGTGCTAATCCATTAATTATTAATTAAAGGTACGAAAATAACATATGTAACCAATGGTGATAACAAGTAAATCCACTAACTATTGCTTAATCCAGTTTCGTAAAACCGGGCCTAAATTGAATTGAACGTTGAATGCTCATAACCAAATGAAAGCTATATTTCTAAAATCAGTGTGGCAAATAGCTAAAGCCGTTGAAGCATTAAAGTATAATGAATAGTAATTCAATATAATTTCTCAAATCAATAGAAACGTTTCCAATTATCTCATTCTGTAGAAGAGAATTAAAATTAATCTATCTTCCAAAAGAAATATGTGTGGCATCTTGTTTTCAACTTGACTGTGTTTTATTTTTGAGAAAGTATTTATTGAAAGTTCACATAGCCTATCTCAGCATGCAAGATAATTCAAAAAAGTCATATCATTGGTTTAGTATACATTATTATAAATAACTGCGTTGTAACTGAAAATATTTTGACGTCCAACTAGTTTTTGTTTTTATAGAGCTGTTAATGACTATCAACAAATGGGCTACTTTCACCGTAGCTAATGCCTACGGTAGAGTCTAGAATAATGTTTCCGTTCAATTTTACTTTCACGACGTTTTTATTATATATCTGTTGAGAAGTATGATTCAAGATTTTAATATCTGTAATCACTCTCATCATCTGTATTCGTTGATTGAGTTCTTCACTAACAATTAGAAAAGTTTATCCTCTCGCTTTTTATTTGAGAAAATCATGGTTTCTATCCAAACCGTGTTATCTCGAATTGCAAGTGTCAAATGAATTCACGTTGGCTTTTTACTTTTATTCACTTTTTGTGCTTACCCATTTTTCCTGGGATGATGTCAAATTGTGTAGGCGCATCGTTCACGAAAATAGGTCTTGTTGCTAATTCCTGAAACAGAAAGTCAATATAGAAATGATCAGTAAATTAATTAATTTGATTACTCATAGCTAATTTGAAATGAGATAACTCTATTTTGTATGATGATACACTTGACATCTTCTGTTGATGGAAAAAGTCGACATTGCGTAAGAGAAGTGGTTCAAAGTGGAAGATGTCAACATTCGTGTGATTTGCTTTACTGAGTATATCACAAAATCGGTTCACACTTATCTAATGTGTTCCGGACTTTTGAAAATTGACAGACATTTATATGTGGCGAAAATTATGGTCACAGGCAGCGCAGTTCTGTAGTCAAAATACATTTTTCTTCATCTGAAATAATTGAAATGAGTTGGTGAGATCACCCTCGTGGTGCCCCATCCAAATTTGTTTAAATAAAAAATAAATTAATTAAAAATGAATAAATTAAAAAAAATATATGTATAAATGAATATATGAAAAAAAAAACGGTTCTACAACTCATCTGTAGCCTCAATTGGGGAACACGGATTTTGTATCAAAATGGAAAAAAATGTTGGATATTCGAGAGTTATGGTAATTTATTTATTTATTCATTTAATTATTCCTTAAACCCTCTTCCAACGAAATCGGAAGAGTAATGAGTGTAATGTAAACATGTCGAGTGTAATGTATACATCTCTATTCGTCTTTAAAACAATTGAACAAAACTATATAAATTTTATCGTCACAAAATAGGAAAAATTACACATTTTGTTCTATGTACAAGAATTATACTCATATTCATTTTATTTTCCACAATTCAAATGAGGTTTCACCCTTCTGATTATTCAATTGTTTCTCAAAAGTCTTCGAACATATAACATGATGCAGAGAAAAACTGAAAATATTCAATGAATCAAATTTTTAATCTGTTTTGGTTATTTTATTGCGGAGAGCAACTATAGCGTATAACAACTAAACAGAGAAAACAGAGAAAACAGAGAAAACAGAGAAAGAAAGACTGTTTTGACACAGTGACTGTTTTGAGTAATGGATTATTATCATATCGATGTCTCTTCGTAAAGCGTTTTCTTTCGTCTAATAGCCTTATATCGACGATCATTCTACTGACCTGAAGCCGAAGGAATGTAGTTATTTGGAAATCTTAAGATATTCTGAGAGTGACACTGCATGGCCCACGTGTATTTAGTATTCTTTATTATTTATACATGATACAGTAAACAGCGACCATAACTACTTAAAGAGTGCATGTGTGCGTGTGTCGATTTAGCGAAAAATCAGTATTTTGGTGATCACTTTTGAATGGTAAGAGACATCAAACTATAATAAAGGAGGAAGCACATATATATTCTCAACAATTTGAAGATGGCATAAGTTAACTCAAATAGCATAATTTTCAAGCGTATACAGGAAAAAAAGTTCAAGCTGAATTCTCTTGACAATGATGCGATATAAGTGGAATATTTTCCACTCATTTCATCTTTTAGGTGTTAAAAATAATCTGTGTTTCCTTCTTATAAGAATGTTAATATCCCATACCGTTCGAAAAATGGCACAAAAAATCCGACTTCTCGCTATATCGACTCCGATTCATATGAAATAAAACAGCTGATATTTATTGTATGAGCGTAGCGAAGATTCCATTTCACATACCGAAAATAAAATGGGCTTGGTTTCTATGTTTTTTTGTTTTTTTGTAATTTTTTACTCAGCATACAGGTCAGGAAAGAATATCTATCAACTTGAAATTTTCTCTACATATTTCTGTCATACTAGAATAGGCTGGGATTGTTTTTCAGAAAAATCAGTCTGATCGTTTTTCCGGAAAAAAATCTTAGAGTTTAAAACATTCTCATAAGAATAACCCAGAGAAAAAATACTTGAAAAAGAGGCATTCTTCAAAAGCTCTCAAATTTTCACCGAATATGAAAAATACTATTATACACCTTCTCAGAGATTTGTGCAACAATCGGATGAGAAATAACAAAGAAAACGTAATAAAAGTGTACATTTTATTGAATGTTTGGTTCTGCAAAGTGTATATGCGACAGGTTGCAGCACTATAAATATCAACAAGTTGCAGGTAATTAAGGTTTTTGAACGTTTGAAGTAATTCAAGGTCCGTATATATGTGTATTGATCTGACGGAATATTTTTCATTCTAGATTTCCATACTTCTAAGCTCATCTCACAACGCAAATCCTACGTTTTCCTATAAGTAACGCTGCACACACTGCACCTTGAGGGCATCAATCAATCAATCACTGTAGATGCATTGCATTTATATGTAGTCTACACTCTACACGCACCAATTCAGCATTTGCAACGACATAACGGATATTGATTCGCTTGTAGCGTGTCTGCATATAACCTCATCATAGGTGGACCAATTAAACAACAATTATTAAAGTATTTATACGTAACGATGGCATGGTTATCACGCTTGAGCATGAGGGTACGTTGAAGACGATGTGTCGTTGAGAGCACCCAAAGGAGTCGATTTAGCGAAATATTAGTTTTTGGTAGTAGCTTTCGATCGCTTTAAGATACCAACATTCTAATACAATTGGAACACAGTTCTTTCCAACACCTTCAAATAGCATATTAGAACTAATAACTTACGTTTTATAATTCTCGCAGGTAAACAATTTAAAATATCTAGATATTTTATTTGTATACCTGTCAAATTGTTGGGATTCAAGATTAATGAAATTTTATAAAGGTAACACATTTAACTGGACTTTTACCCCGACTGTCGCTTGAAATAACGTCCTGGACCGACTTCAAAGGACTATAGGACTTGGATTGGTTCACCGTATCTTTGGATAGATTATTATTTACAAAAACGACCATTATACCGAAGATATCAGTCACGGTCTACAATAAGTGACTTTTCACGAATCCCACTCACGAGCAGGTTTTTGTGGGTTCTTGAGGGGATTTTGTGCTTAAATCAATGGAAATATATAAATGGACATTTTGTCATAGAATTCAGAACTACTATAGTAAACAATAACCAATCAAAGTTAAAGTCTCTTGGAATTGACGTTATTCTGAGTAATAGTAGCGGTAAGAGTAATGTGTTTTTAAAGTATCCAAATTTTGGTATCTTATACCCATCGAAAATTACCATAAAAAAAAAGTATTTAATTCGCTAGATCGACAGGCATGCGCTCTTAAACTGCTGAAATGACTATAAAATAAATCAAAACAAGCTGGTATGTTGAAGATTTGGCCAATGTCGAACAATATATCCAGTTGACTTTTCTAACGAGAGCAAGAGAAAAAAAAAGGTGAAGATATTTCGAACGAGTTTTCGTTGCATGCGCAGCCGGTTTTCAAGAGGGCAGTGATCGTACGATCGGTTGCGTGGACCAACCGTATATTCTCGGCTCAATTCAATTGATTCGGAGAAATATTCTATGCATGCAGGAGTACACTCCTGTCTAGTCCAGTTCACGTCAAACCGTATTATGCAGCATCTACTAAAGGTGCAGTTTTTCAGAAAAACGTAATTTACATAGGAATGTGTATGGCAGCCGCTATTCATTGGACCATCGGTCTATGTCACCATATGCGGACATTGTTGTTGTTGCGTGCGCAGCCTAAACTAATCTAAATAACCCAAACTAACTAATTTAACGAACAAGCTATCGAAACTATTACTACTCCCACGTTGGCAATTCCTGGACTTACGAAATTAACACATAATTAGCTAACTATTTGTTACGTTACGAAAATGACATTCGTTAAATTTGTTACGATAAGAACTTAGCATACGTAAGCAAACAAGGGTGTCAATCCGCTAACTATCGCATAATCCATTAACTATCAGTTTGTAAAACCGGACCTAAAGAAAATTATTGATAATTTACTGTCGTAATTAACATTCTCATCAGAGTCCTACTAGTTGACTGAAAAATGTAGGGTTGAACTGATAACAGATCTCATCCTTAATGGTTGTGTAATTGATTGATTCTATAAGGGATATTAAGGCGTCACTAGTGTCCATACAGCAAAAACCTTCCGCTAGGGTGATTTCGTCAATTTAGATTATCGTAAAACTTGAACAGTGAAAAATACAACATGAACAAATACATCACAAGGTGCAGACAATATTTGTCGAAAATGCAAACTACTCAAATTTTATAATAAGAAATGTGGAAATACCCCTTGTATGTAATGTAACTGTAGCACTCGATATTTTTAGCATCGATTTTTACCTCACAAAGTGGGCAATACATACAAAAAGAACATGTAACCAAAAAAACATGTAACCAATTGTGAATGTTCATTACGGATCGACAATATTTTAGAAGATACTTTTCTGAATGATATATGAAACAGTTTCACTACAATATGTTCATTCGAAAAAGTCTCTGCGATCGATTATATGTTATGTTCACACTGAAAATATTACGATGTGGGGTGGGGTAGATACCCCTTAACAAATATATATCTTCTATATCTCCGTGTCTAAGTTAGATTGTACAAAATGCTTGTTTCTAGAGTAAAGATATGTCACATGTGGGTATAAGTTAAGTCTGGATTGCTGGGCGTGTCTTTGTGAAGGCCGTGCAAGGGATCTAATATGCACTTCGTACAACCCAATATGGTGTCAGCGGGGAAAACGCCCGTACACGAATGATGTGGGTGAGGGAGTAGATCTATATACTATTGTGTCACAGCTCTTTACGTCACCTGACAGGTGAAAACGAGGGGGGAAAAACAGGTGATTACAGATGGTATGTGTTATCACTATAGTTTATTAGACTAGACTAGAGAATTTATGTGATCACTTGATCTCGCATTGATATAGACGGTGATGTATAATGAAATTGATCGAGACGCGTGGCCGAGTGGTAACACACTGAACCGTCATTCGGGAGACCGGGGTTCGATTCCCGCCATGGTCGACCATCTTGACAGGGGTTTTTTGTGGTTTTCCTCTGTCGTTCAGGTTGATACTGGGATGGTTCCTTAAGAACAGGCCACGACCGACTCCTTCCCACCATCCAAAACACCTAATAAAATAACCTTTCATCTCATCATCGTATCATCTTATTCATCATCCACCGCGACGCCAATAGATCGTAGCCATCAGTATAGTGCGTCGTTAAAACCCAATATGAAAAAAAAATCTAATGCAATTGTAATAAAGATGGTGGTAGAATTGACATACAGCGCAACGCGACCAATTTACATTTGTATCTTGAAATTAGTGTTTTTCTGATCTCAACTGAATGAAGCCACCGCAAGTTCAGAATTGTTATTATTCAATGGTTTGAAACTTCCTTGCACATGATGGATTATGCATAAGGGTATTTAATATCAATACGTAAAGTACGTATATGATTATATATGTGTATATATATATATATATATATATATATATATATATATATATATATATATATATATATATATATATATATATATATATATATATGTATATATATATATATATATATATATATATATATATTTATATATATATATATATTATATATATTATATATATATATATATATATATATATATATATATATATATATATATATTTATATATATATATATATTATATATATTATATATATATATATATATATATATATGTATATATATATATATATATATATATATATATATATATATATATATATTTACCACAGTCTTCTTTATTCATTCTTTTCTTATCAGAGAAGAATGATCTGATTAAAGAAGGCTGTGATATTTACATACATTTATTTATGTATACTTTTGTACAAGTCTGTAAAGTTGACTCAGCAATGAACAGCAAGAGCGCTATTCAATTGTGTCAAGTAAAAAATATAAAATATATCGATGGAAGAGTAATAATATAAAATATTTCGACCATAACAATGGGTATTTTTCAATGAATAAATACACATTAATAAGATTGAGTTTTAACGATGAACAAATTAGATGAGCGACAGCGAAGACTCCATTCCACTCTTATAGCTTTGTGTGTTTTTCTGTTTGTTTGTTTGTAAGCACTGCACAGGTCGCAGGGTTAGACCTTTTTTGTACGGGCAAACTCATACAACTTAGAACTTTATAGTTTTGGAAATTAATCGGTTGGACCAATTTTGAGACATATCATCTCGGAGTTTCTGAAAACCTCATAAGATTAGGCTAGGCAAGAAAATTTGAAAAATAAATTCTCTCCGAATTTTTTTTTTTTTTTTTTTTTTGAATGGGTATACACATCAATGATACACATTATCATCATTTTGTATGCAATTCGAACCAGCCGTTTTGAAGAAAAAACTTCAATCAACTCTTTTTATTCATCAAATATAGAAATAATAGCAGAATTATTGTGCCAAGATTCACTGCTTTCTATATTAAATTTGCCCAACAATGAAGTATTTTTCATATGCGTCAATGTGTGTATAGAATACCAGAGTCGATAAAGGGTAGTACTACTTCAACGACTTTGATATCTTATTGAGATATCTCGCTCATCTTACAACGCGTATGCTGCGTTTGTCTAGTAAAAAACAATTGATTGTAACACATATTATAAAATTGATATTCGAGCTGTACTGTAGATCTATGGTGGCGTGAACACCCGATCGAGATAACAACTCTCGATCAATTCGTATTCAGAACACGATCGATTTCCGTTAGATTTCCTGTAAAAGTTGAAACCATCTTACTGTTAAGATATGTGTTACTCTTTTCATAGGCGTGCGCAAGACATCTCAATAAACCCATAACGAAAACTTTAAAAACATTTTCTAGCAGAGCTATATATATTTATGTAAAATAAACATTGTTATGTGTAATACCATGCATTGTTATCTCAATATACTCACACCATAAGTGTAATTTATATCTATATTTATATCTATATTTATATCATTTTTATATCCAGTTGTAAGTTTTCATATTTTCTATATTTTGTACAATTTGCAAATCTTTGGATCGAATAAATAAATAAATATAAATGAAAATGTGAGTTGCAAACATAATTTCATTACATATTTTACGTCAAATACTAAAATACTAACTGGACTGATGGAAATAATTGCTCTGCATAATATTCGAGGTGGAAGCCAATCAGAGTTGCAAATTATCAAGGGGTGGCAAATTTTTAAAGGGATGTCCGTCCCTCAATTATTAAGAGGCCGCAGGCGCTCGTATTTCACGCCGCAAACTCTCACGGCCGTAATTTTTTAGATATCAAAATGATTGTTTTTGCATTCTGTTAATAATTGAAGAACAGAGGTTATCACATTTACAGAATTTTGAACACAAAATCTGTAATTTTTCAAATTCTTCAAATGGAAAATGAAAAAATTTCTAGCTTACGAAAACCTAGACACATATTTTTGAATACCGAAAAAAAATATAGACTGTGGAATATATCAAAAGTGTGAGTAAGGGAGTTAACGGCGTTCACGTGAATATGAGTTCGGCGGGCTAGTCTATGGGTTGCGCCTAGCACACGATGCATGTTAAACTCGAGTCTGAAGCGAGCGAACAACGAGCCCGTGTAGAGCGCCTGTGGTCTCTTAAATGATAATTAAATATATTTTAACAAATCGTTTATTTTCATATATAATATCTATATGCACGTTTTGAGATATCAACTATTGCATAGAGAGCAATAAAACAATGTACTGTATTGCTACAGTTTTCGCCTAGTGTATACAATATAGTCTTTGTAATATTTTTGTCTTGCCGCTTAAAACATTTCAAAATTATTATTTCAACATATCATATTTAGGGTACGTCCATAAATTATGTCACACTTTTTTAGGCCACTTTGAAACACCCCTCCCTCTCATGTCACAGTTGGTCACAAAACCTATCACCCCATCCCCCCCTTTAAATACGTCACAAATTCTCATACCCCCCTCTAACAAAAATTTGAAATTAACAGGCAACAAAGGTACAATGAAGTAATAAAATCAAAACATTCATTTCTTTATGTTTGCTTTTTGAGTAGTCAAACTTGATAATTATTTGATATGCATCTGCTGGTTTTAGGGTGGGTATAAATATAAGAATCTATAAAAAATGGCACCAAATACATAGAACAACAAAAATGGAACGTCACACGGTTGCCTCCCCCCCCCCTTGTAACACCTTGCCACAACTAAGCTGTGACGTAATTTATGGGCGTCTCCATATAGTAACGATATCAAAGTTTATAAAATGATCTTTCTCTTGGATATTCTCATTCAGCCAAATACAATAATCATAAATGTGCTTCTGAATAATAACCTAGTGCTCGTCATATTTCTTAGATAGTGCGCCATACTGAATTAATTATTATAATTGAAGGGGAGGGAAAGGGGCGTCAAAAAGTTCAGTCCTATAGGGGCGCAAAATATCTTGATACAGCCCTTGAAGTCAATAACGTACACAAATTGGCTCCCATTTCGCTCCGTAAGGATTTTTTTGAAATGTAAAGGAATTCGAAGGGATTTTATAGGTTTGTAGGCCTAAGTATATTACGTTGGTGCAAAAATAGTCAATCTGTGCTAATTGTTAGATATAGCCTAATTCTGGACCCAGATTCACAAAAGGTCATAACTTTGATCTGGCTCAAAGTTACGACAATTTCTAAAGATAATACCATATTTGATCTATTATTTTTGATTTTTTAATCCTAATTTTTTATTGAATCCATTATTATCATCAATCTATTATTTATTATAAACTTAAAAAATCAAAAATAATGGGTCAAATATGGTATTATCTCTAGGAATTGTCGTAACTTTGAGCCGGATCAAAGTTATGACCTTTTGTGAATTCGGCCCCAGGATTTAATATTCAGTATGCTCTTCATTCTTTATGATGCATTACAGGTATACGACCTGGGCCTTCTCTGCGTAGCCTGATGCGCACGATTATGATGTTTTAAAATCGTGAATTACCAATGTAATAATTATCAGATAATAACTCAATATTTACAGACACACCTTCTAAACTTGGGTAAACAAGGTAGGCCTATTATCTTGATATAATATATTTTCAACTAATTTTCTCTTTCATCACTTTAGAACTACGATAATGACTTAGAGATGTTTCACCAATAGCGTGTTGATTTTGTGAAGAGTATATAAATAATGGGAATATTTTCTACTTCACATCTTTAATTCTTTAAATACAGGGAAAAAAAGTTAATATCGCATTTCTATGATAACAAACTATTAAAATTGTTACATGAGGACCATATTTTTCAAAGTGAAAAATACTGTATCCGGTATTTCTATTCTGTTCCCATACATTCCCCAAACAAACTCATTAAAACGACATTCAATATTGTAATGAAATAAATTTTGTCTCATTAGGCCTATAATATCTCAAACTTGGATTAAATTGGTTGTTCCTAGATTGAGATCAAGGGTGACAAGAGGTAGGATCGTTCGGACGGGTCAATTTTTGCAGCCCAAAAGGAAGATCATTAACACTTCAATAATGAGCGATTATGATATTTTCGGTTACCAAACCCACTTATAATTAAAGTTTTTTGGGGGTACGATTATCGAGTGATAATAATATATATATGAACGATGTGTGCAGAATCTTTGCTTCGTGCGAAGGGTTAACAATTCGTAAATTTGGCGTACACCTGATTTCGGATTTCACGAGATTTCAAAATATCAAGGAATTTCCGAGATTTCAAAGGATTTCAGTTATATCATAGGGATTACAGAGACTTCAAAAGATTCCAGGAATTTCAACGAATTGTGGGGGATTTCAGGGATTCCAGATGATTTCATGGAATGTCAGTAATTTAAATTCATGCAGGGCTCAAACCCACACTTGATTAAACTCCAGTTGCAAAAGCAATGTATTTGTTTGGGGGGAAATTGGGAACTTCGATATTCTTATTGATTTTCATCCAATTATTCACCATCGATCCTTCTTTGTAGTATTTCTCACAATCTTAAATTCTCCGTGTGCTTTTTGTTAATAATTACTACAATTTTTTTCTCCTTGTTATTTTATTTTGTCAACATCGGAACTTGATACAAAATTATACTCCCTAATTGATGCTATGGATGAAAGTTAGGATTGTTCAACGGGACACCACAAGGGCGATCCCACCACCTCAAAGAATTAATATACGAAAACTTATTTAACAAACAAAAAATCTTGAGGTGATAATTTCGGGGATATTTAACAATTTATAAACATTCACAATTGAAGGGGAAAAATCTTCAATCTCCTGATATTATCTTGGTCTTCTTTTTCTTCTTGTTCTTGTCTTGTTCTGTTATCTTATTTCTTCTTTGTTCATGTATTTATTATAATATTGGTAATTTTGTATTCGATTATTTTTTTATATGTATCCATATAAAATACTTGTATAAAATAATATAAAAATAGTTTTATGCAATATCATGGGTTCGTGCTTCGAGGTGTATATCTGCGGAAACAATTTACTACATTCCTTGCAGTATGATTGTTAACCGACATATTCAGGCGATCTCAATACATGATTTATAATTACTATAATTATGAGCGAAAGAAGTATTTCGCTTAACTAGAACAGTTTATCTAGACTCACAATCGAGAAAGAAAGAAATTGCCATCAGGCGTCTCCAGTGTCCATAGGGCAAAAAGTTCCCACCAGAGGGATTTCACAGATATAAATGATCATAAAACTTTAACAGTGAAAGATACTAAATTGACGACTCGCAGTCTCCGCCCCCATGACGTCAGAAATTATACCGTCCAATCAAAAGGGCTGTAAGAACTGTAGTGATATTCAAAAATCAAATCCGGGTATCTCCAAATGACCACAAATGTTATGATCCAACTGGCCTACTGGTTAAGCCACGCCTATTTTTAGTCGTCAATTGACAAATACATCTTCTGATGCAGTGCAGACAATATTTGTCGAAAATGTCGATGGCTCAAATTTTATTACAACAAAGATAAGATCATTGTATGTAATAGTAACATTCTTTATTTTTTGCCATCGATTTTTATCACACCGCGTACTGTACATACAAATAACACGTAACATATTCTGAATGTTTATTATCGATCGATAATATTTAGAATATACTTCTCCGAATCGTGTGAAGCAGTTTTATCAAGTTATGTTCAGACGGACATTGATCGTTTATATATTACGTTGACACTGAAAATATTACGCTGTGAGTAGGTTTCATCCTAACCAGAACAGTTTATCCAGACTCACAATCGAAAAAAACAATTCCTATCATTATGTATACATTAAATACATTTTAGTTAGAACCCATCATTATGTATATACTTATCTGCTCATTATGAATAATGAAGAATGTTTATCGAATTTAATTTGGTGTACATATTAGGACATCACAGCTATTACAGGTCCTTGAAAAAATATACAAATTTTTTCTCCTCAAAATCGTGGGAAAAGATTGCGCATCTATATTTGCAAGGTACACAATCGAAAAATGATTTATTTTTATTTGTTCATACTTCAAAAACTCTAGCAAGAATATCTTGAAGTTACTGAATAAGTTACCCAAAAAAAATCATTGGATGGTCTATCACTTGTGGTCAAAATTAACCCTTTTTTATTTTGTGACACCTTCAAAATGATCCCAGTTTCCAATACTTTGTAACAGGTTTAAAAAAAAAGTGGAATAATACAGTTCAGTATAGATACTCAATTATTTATAAACATCCTTGAAAAAGTAACAAATTAAATTGTTCATAGTTATATAACCAATTCTGAGTCACTTTTCATAATATAATACAGCAGAACAAAAAAGGCTTATTATAATGACAAATCAGTGAAAATAAGGTCAACTCAAGAAACGTGTCTAGCAGATGAGCGAAGTGAAGAATTCCATTTCACTCAAAAAAAAATAATAATAATTGGGCTCCGTTTTCCGTGTTTTTCGTTTTTTTTTTCAATTCTACACGTGGCGTGCAAGTCAAAAAAAGTAACCAATCGATTTGAAACTTTTTTTGCACATTCGTGTAATATACGAGAGTAAGTATACGGTTGGTTTTCAGCAAAGTCGGTCCTACAGTTATTTCGTAAGAAAATCGAAAAATTTGACAAAACCCCTTGTGAATAGTACAGTACAGGGTAGAATTTTCAAATATTAAATATTACCGTTTGATATGCAATTTTCACAGAATGATGATATTATTCTGAACTGCTGATACATATTAATACCAAGTTCAAACGAATTTGAATTGGCGTTTCAAGGAAACTAATTATCATACTTAAAAAAGTGATTAATATAT
>OZ023330.1:33329834-33393231 GCA_964007535.1 Brachyptera risi | reverse complement strand
ACTTCTTGGATACGATCCAATATCGAGATATATGGGATTGTTTAGTTATGTCGAAAAAGATACGCCTCGACCGGGATTCGAGCCAGGGACCTTCTGCTAAATATAGCAGAAGGTCCCAGGCTCGAATCCCGGTCGAGGCGTATCTTTTTGGACATAACTATACAATCCCATATATATATATATTTATATATATATATATATATATATATATATATATATATATATATATATATATATATATATATATACATATATATATATACATATATATATATATATATACATATATATATATATATATATATATATATATATATATATATATATATATATATATATATATATATATATATATATGTATGTATAAATATATATATATATATATATATATATATATATATATATATATATATATATATATATATATATAGATATATATATATGTATATATATATGTATATGTATATATATATATATATATATGTATATATATATATATGTATATATATATGTATATATATATATATATATATGTATATATATATATATATGTATATATATATATATATATTTATATATATATATATATATATATATATATACATATATATATATATATATATATATATATGATAATTAAACTTCTTGGATACGATCCAATATCGAGATATATGGGATTGTTTAGTTATGTCGAAAAAGATACGCCTCGACCGGGATTCGAGCCCGGGACCTTCTGCTAAATATAGCAGAAGGTCCCAGGCTCGAATCCCGGTCGAGGCGTATCTTTTTGGACATAACTATACAATCCCATATATATATATATATATATATATATATATATATATATATATATATATATATATATATATATATATATATATATATATATATATATATATATATATATTATATATATATATATATATATATATATATATATACATATATATATATATATATATATATACATATATATATATATATATATATATATATATATATATATATATATATATATATATATATATATTTTTATATATATATATATATATATATATATATATATATATATAATATATATATATATATATATATATATATATATATATATATATATATATATATATATATATATATATAATATATATATATATATATATATATATATATATATATATATATATATATATATATATATATTTATATATATATATATAAATGTATATATATATATATATATATATATATATATATATATATATATATATATATATATATATATTTATATATATGTATCTATATATTTATATATATATATATATATATATATATATATATATATATATATATATATATATATATATATGCATATATATAAATATATATATATATATATATATATATATATATATATATATATATATATATATATTTATATATATGTATCTATATATTTATATATATATATATATATATATATATATATATATATATATATATATATATTTAAATTAGGGATGACATCGATTCTCAATATCGGGAATCGATGCTCTATGCTCCAGAATCGATTAAAAATCGATTTTGAAGAAAAAAAAAATTTAAAAAAAAAAATTTAAAAAAAGAATTTAAAAAAAAAGTTTACTCTCAAAAAAGTAGTGTAATTTGAAACTTTTTTTCTCAACCTTTCCAAGGCGTTCACGTGAAAAATAGCTGCTAGAGACTTCTTTGAACTGTACTGTACCATTTGGGTATTTCCATCAACGTTCGGCTGTCAGACGTAACCGAAGGGATAGCTTTTGTCCAGATAGTAATATCTCAACAATACAGAATAATATAGACAACGAAATGAGCACTTATTACGACGTCAAGAAGTACAGTACTGAACCGAAAAAAAAAAACTTTTTTTTTTTTAAAAATCGATTTTTTGATCCAAGAATCGTTTTACATCAGAATCGTTTTACATCAGAATCGATTCTCGATTAATCGATGTTATCTCTTATAATATATTTATAATAATACAGCCATATCTCACTGGCCGACTGGTAAAGCCACGCCCATCTTGAGTCGTCAATTAAGAGTACTCAATTAAACTTTTTGATTAATATTAATTGGATGATGAAAACACTCAAATGAGAAACTACCACAACACATTTTTTATTGTTGCAAGTAGCTCTATAATGATAATAATAATGTGTAGTTTATTTTTAGGCCTATTTATTAATTTATTATTACATCAATTTATTAATTCTGTTTACTGTTTTGTGAATATTCTGGATTTCATGTTCTCTTCAAAAGTTAGGCGTTAGTGTTACATGATGATGTACGTGTCATGAAGCATTGCGAATGAGCCTGTCCTAACAGTACGATAATGGTATGATAATCCCAATTGACACGATTCAAATGTAACTCAAATTTTGTATTGAAAAAAAAAAGCACAAATTGACTTGGTCGCCTAGCCCGAAACTGGTGGTGTGCACAGTGAACTTGACACCAACTCGATTGCTGTTGACTGAAGTTGAAGAGACTGGAGAAGGAATCTAAAATTCGAAAAACGCAAACTCAAACCGTCAACTAGTTGCAGACAACCATCGGGAATACAGTAAATGTGTAATGTCACATTTTCATTTGCTAGTAAAACTTTGGTCTTTGTTCGTAAATATCGAATACATCAAAGTTCGATAACTTATTTACTCAATCTCAAATGGCTGCTTCATTTATTTAATAACATCGAAACTTGATACAAAATCATTGTTCCCCAATTAAGGTTATGGATGAAAGATAGGATCGTTTGGACGGGGCACCACAAGGGCGATCTTACCACCCTATTTTGATTATTTAAAACTAGTGAACTTCAACACCAGGACTGCGCTGTCTGTGACCATAATTTTCCGCCGTATAGATGAAAGTCTTTCAGTATAAACACACGAATGTTGATACCTTCCACTTTCATTTAAACCGCTCGAAATTTTTAATCAACATTACCGAGGTGTCGTTAATTGCAGTTGCTTTGAGATACGTGCGAATACACACATGTAGACAATCCAATTTGATAGGCAATTGTGATTACTGGAATCGTTTGTGCATATGGTGCTTTATTCAGCTGTCACTCATCAATCATCAGCTTCAACCACAAAACACAAAAGAGTACAACATTTGGTTTTCAGTAATTTTTATTATTTTAAATATTATCAAAGAAAATAATAGATTAACATAAAAAACATAAATTATTATACAAATTCAATTAATATGGACTTTTGCCAGCGTACACTTCAACGTGATAGAACCACCAGACTGTCTCATAAAGATGTAGCTATTATTACACTACCGGTATGTAGTGATGAAGGCCTTACAACTTCAAGAGGTTAATGATGATGTTGTGTGGCTCGCCAGCAAATATATTAGTAAGCTCTTAGAATATACGAAACAAGTGGTGTTAAGTGATTGTCCCAAACCTAGCGGCAAAGCGTGTGACTACTCGAGCACATGATTTCATCAAACCAGTGCGCAAATATTTCTAACTAGCCTAAGGAGAATGTTCGTTCGTATTATCAAACTTTTCATCCTCCCAGATGCTCAACTATTTAATACATTCTCGGTTTTTATTCAAAGTGTTATACCCTGTTCACACCGAAAAGTTAATCTCGATCAAGCTAATTGCGATTAAATGTACGCATGGAATTGTGGGTAATAAACTAATGGCGTTAGCGCGCTAACATGGTTTGCTGAACGAGATTAAGACGTTAATCACTGTTAGCGTTAATGGAGTTGCATTCACACTGCATGGTAATCGAGATCAAGTCGTTGATCGTCCTTAACATTTTCGGTGAGAACAGGGTATTACTGCACTTCATAATTTGCACAGACGATTTCGTAGTCATTTCCTTTTTCTAATTCACTACGCGTACGATTTGCCGCTAGATGGTGCATAAGAGCTTCATATATTCCAACAGCTACTACAATATTTGCCGACGAGAACCGTATCGAGAACAGCGCCACTTTTCTTCAGACAGAAGCATTTCAATTATTGTTTCAACAATACAATTGAATGATTTTAGAACATTATTCAATAGATTCTCTCATAATTATTTACAAGAGACGTTTAATGCATTTTAAGCCAAAGACGTAGCCTCAGCGTATGAGACGATTGGTTTCGTGATACCCCCCAGGACTGATAACTGTACTAAAAATCAACTGTCCTAAAAATTGACCGACTACTAACACCCACTGTCCTAAAACCTACTGAACTAAATTTCCATTTCTTGAACAAACTGTACAGAAATCAAAAATAAAAGTGAGGGGTTTGACTATTCTCCTTTACAAATTATTACGACCCATTGAATGTTTTATAGGTTTTTTAGTGATGGTTAAGATTTAATTAGTAAGATTTGTGTCAAATGAAATTTCTGAAGGTAAGGAGCCAAACTTACCACTCCAACTTCTGTACAGGTTGCTCAAGAATTACAGTCGGACCCGCATATAACGAATTTCAAGGGGAAAGAAAATCTGTTCGTAAAAACAGAATTTCGTTATAGAGATTTATTGCTTTTTTTCATAACAGCACTTGAATTTGAGAGATTTATAAAGATAGGCCTACATTTACGACTTAGGCCCTAGTATAGTATTGTATTAGGTGACATATTATCATCGCATCGTATCATCACTTAGTATGTTTGTAGAAAGTAATAGAAAACAACAATGTCCTTTCATAAAGAACTTATCATCTGCTATCACATGACACCACCACTCCGCACTTCTCGTGTTTTATTTCCTAGGTTACAGGACACTATCACGAATGGAAATGAAGGAATGTAAACAAAAAATAGATAAACAAAGTCATTGAAGATGTCACCATCACGTTATTATTTAGCGCGCGTTGAGAGAGTGTTTGGTTTTGGGCCGTTCCACTAATCGTGGGACGGGGCAAGAGTCATGACCACGTGCTGTACGCGTCACCAGCTGCTACGATGTACAGTCCGTTCAAAATAAATGTAACCTGAAAATAAATTCACGCAAAATGCTCCCGATTTTCGAACATTTTGTTGGAAATAGCTGAAAATAATGAGCAAAATATGCTGAAAAGTGACAAAAAATTCGTAATAACCGAATTTTGAAATATAAATCACTTCGTTATAGGTATTTATTTAACATTGTAAGGATAGGAGATTTGAAGGGGGATGGTAATTAATTCGTAAAAACCGAAATTTCGTTAAAACCGAGTTCGTTATATGTGGGTTCGACTGTAGAAGTTTAGGTCAGTTGGTTTTTAGAACAGTTGATTCTTAGGACTGTTGAGTTTTAGGACAGTTGGTTTTAGTGGTATTTCCCTTCACACCCCGCCCTCATTAATGCCTTCCGGCATGCTCGTCTTCCGAGTCGTCCGAGTCGTCGACGTCGGCTGGCGCGTCGAGAGCGGCGTCTGGCGCGTGGATGTTGATGTTGGCAAGCAGGTCTCTCATGGCGTCCACCAGAGTCGTCACGCTCTGTCGGAAGTCGCCGATTGCTCCGCCGGCTGCCCCCTCGTTTGCGTCGTCTTCTCTCCTGAAACAAACGTTTTTTGTTCGATGATTTTAGAAAATAGTGACCATCGAACAACTAACAAGACGTGAATACGAGATAAACGATTTCTCACAAATACGTTTGAACTGGTTGAATTCGGAGCTTTCTATGTGCTCCATGGGGAACCTACCCACAATGAAACATTCTCCGTGTCAACGTAACATATGAATGATCGCATTGGTTTTCCATTTGAACATGTTGTAGTGAAACTGCTTCACACCATTCAGAAAAGTTTCTTATAATCGAAATACTGTGGATTCATAGTGATCATTCACATTTTAGGTTACGTGTTATTTGTACGTAACGGTTTGCTGTAAGATAAAAATTGATGGCAAAAATATTTGAGTGTATATACAAGTGATCTTTCCTGGTAAGATCAGTCATATTACAGTACCACTCGATATTTTTGCCATTGATTTTTACTTGACCTATTGTTACATACAAATAAAAATAACACATTACCTAATGTTAGTGTTCGATGATTAATTGATTATTGTACGCTTTGCCCAACGACCCAACCAACAGCTAGGTTATACGGCCTATACGGCTAGGTTATAACCCATACCTTATGCGGGACTTGAAACCAAGCTCAACAGTGACTTCGGTTCCTGAAGCAATGCCTCACCTGACCAAGCTACCGAGGGTGGCTACGTTAGTGTTCATATGGATCTACAGTATTTTAGAAAATACATCTCTGAATGGTGTGAAGCAGTTCCACTACAATAGATTCACACAGAAAGCCACAATGATCATTTATATGGTATATTGAAACTAAAAATGTCAAGCTGCAGGTGGATCCCTCTTTGATTGGATCTCTCTTCAAATCGACCCAAATTGATATTTTCTCAAATACAGACAGCAACAACTCACTCTCTCTGCTGTGGTGGTGCATTTGCTGGATCTGGTACTCGCTCGTTGACGTTAAAGTTTGGTAGAATCGATCGGAAGAACAGCGTGAAAGCATTTGAATCTCCGATAAGTCTTTCTCGGGTCGGTTGTGTGTAAAGATTTATCGAATCAAGCGGAGGCAGCGGATCGTAGCTCAGAATCGAACCTTCAACGCCCTACAACACAAAGCAACACGTAAGATTCCAATGTAACAAAATAATAGAATTATCAATTATCAACACTGTATATACTCAAACAATATACTCAATATACATTCAATATACAATATACTCAGAATTGATCAAATAATTGAATTACCAAAATGGAACTTTCATTTTTACTCTGTTTACACAAAAAATCTACTAGTTTTATGTGCTAATTTTATATCTTCTGAAAGTGTTAATAATAGTCTACTTTGAACAAAATCTTAGAGTAGGCCTAGTTGCTGAAGAAATTGAATAATAGGAAATTTCGTTGATTTGTAATTACTAATTACGTACAGCATTTTTTATGCCACCAGATCCTTTCAGCACATCAAAAGGTTTGAATGAATAAAGAAAAGGTTTTGATTTATTTAAAGAGGGAGAATGAGAATGCCACACATTTTCTTAATCATCCAAACTTCATACAAAAATTGCATTTATCTACAGTTATAATGATGGCTTAAAAATACATGGTCACACAAATTCAAATTTGAGAAAGTGTTAGCAATACTGAAGGCATTTTGTATCAGTTAGGCCCAGTATTACCAAGTCCAGTTAGTATTTATCTGAGAGTTGGTGAAAACAAATACCACATGTAAACATGGTGATAACAAGTTTGAACTGTCAGATAAAGGCTAACTAGACTTGGTAATACCGGGCTTTGGTGGAAATTTTCTTGGACTTTGTCTATTTAAAAAAAAATTAAAAATGTATATAGGCTACAGACTTATACAGACTTCCAGACTCGGCTTATCAAATATTATAAACTCGGAACGATAAAATATAACACTGTGTGTTCGTCGTTGAATATAATGTACAGATAAGAAATAGAGTACAAACAGAATCTGGCCTAGGCCTGTATTTCAAAATTTTAGAAATTTCACTTCAAAGTCCAAATGAAGACGCATTGAGTGTTGCATGGTTTGCCCATCTCTTATGGTGGTTCAACTCCCCATCCTACCAATGTTAAAAACATGTAGGCCTACATAATAATTTATGGTACCAATCTACGAACCTACCGATCAAGAGTCATCTAGTAGCGATACAAGGAACTAACTTCGTGAACACAAAATTATGTTTACGTCGACTCAGCTGTACCAACTGTAATCTGAAATGCTAATATTTGTGGTATATAGAAGGCATGACGCATAGTTTCATATTGGACACTGGGGCAAGCAGCGATCCGTAAGGTCAAGGTCAGAACTAATTAGAACTTTGGCAAAAATTCAATTTGATATACTGAAAAAAATTGGTGTTCGTTTCTATGTTTTTTTTCTTTTTTTTGCGGTTCTCCACAGGGCAAACGGCTACAGCTAACAACTTCAAACTTTTTTTATCATGGTTCCTCATCTAACTTAGATCTGTATAGTTTAGTTTTGTGGCATTATCGGATGGTAACTTTTATTTTTATGAATTTTAGAAATTTCAAAAATAGGCCTACCCATTAGAATAACACAGCGGGAAAAAAAAGAAAATATTTGTAGGCCTATTTAAAAAAAATAATTAAATTTTGCGTAAAGTTGAATTACATTATGATACACCTTTCTGGAAATTTTCAGCTTGATCGGGTCAGCCATTTGGAAGGAAAAACATAAAATGTGCTAAATTTGTACCACTCGAGGCAGTTTTCACCCATTTATAACTCAAATGTCACCTAATTGGCGAATGTAGGCAAAAGTTTGGCAAAAAAGTCGACATACTATTACTATCTGCTCGTCTAACAACGCATATATGGCGTTTTCCTAGTGAAATAAAAGAAGATTGACAGCCGAGTGAAAACACCAGAAAAGCGCGATACACCTTGGTTCAAACAATAAAAAAACTACCTCCGTGAGAGTAGCCGTAACCTCCTTCACGTCCGTCAGTACGATATGTCTGACGACTGGACGCGGTGGTTTGACGTAACGCTTCAGTCTCTTCTCGTGGCACTCGATGACAAACAGGTCGCTTGCCTCTACACGGTCCAGCACCTTGTGGGTGTTCCGTTCCAGCCACGGGAGCAGGTCGGACTCTTTCCACACGTGGTAACTACGAGACACGTACAGTTGTACAAGCTGGTTCAGCGCCGGACGTTGGCTGCAATCAAACAATAACAATGATAATTTTTTGGTCTTATTATTATTTATATCGGGTTTAACAACGCACTGTACTGATGACATTCTATTCTGTTGAACATTCTATTTTCAGTGAAATGCAATACAAGTACCATATGTTTAGTTGTTTGTTTGTCATTCTTCTGACCTCTCAATCAGTTCTGTCTACTCTTGGTTCATCTCTCGACTGCATCTGTCAGTCGCATTATATTTCGTTCGTTTTGACAGACAAGACATCTATTCTGTTGCTTTATTTCGACAATGTAGTACACTCGTTTTCTAGGCTTGTCTCATATATTTCAGCCAGTTCATTCTATTCTCACTTATTCATCAATGCATTGCATCATCATTCATTTTCCTTAACCAAGTTTTCTTTTCCTTTTCACCTGCTGCAGAAAGTTTTCCTTTTCCTTCTTACCTACACGTTCGACATTTCATCTACACATCGTTGGATGACCCTTCAACGCCGCTCTAACTGTAAGTCATTTCCTACATTATTATTCACCTCATCTTGATCAATACAGTCCACTGCTTATAATTCTGCCTTTGCACCAACAGACAGTGAATAGAAATAGAAAAACTCCATTCTTAGGATTACCAATGTTTTTTTTTTTATATATATTGGGTCTAACAACGCACTGTACTCTTGACTACGATCGATATCGGTGAATGATATGCGAGATGGTGGGATGATGAGATGAAAAGTTATTTATTACGTGTTTTTGGATAGTGGGAAGGAGCTGGTCGTGGCCTGTTGTTAAGGAAGCATCCCAGTATCAACCTGAATGACAGCTAGGGAAACCATGAAAAAACCCTGTCAAGATGGTCGACCATGTCGGCAATCGAACTCCGGTCTCCTGAATGACAGTTCAGTATATTAACCACTCAGCTACTCGACTTATTTTTTGTAATACTATAGACAGTACTAGACCTAATCTAACGAAGTGATTACAACTATGAATCAAGATAAGCATAAAGAGCAATGCATAACTACAGTACTTCTAAAACTGTATTATGAATCACAAAGTTATCTTCTGATGTTGTAGTTGAAAACAAACAATGACTCTTATCTGTTTTTGATTACATGCTAAAAAATTGATAAAAGTCCATTTTAGAATATAACAAAGACTTCATCAGAAAAGCGTTGAGGTGAACATTGAGACGTCTACCAAACAAAAAAAAACAAGGAAAAGAAAAAATTGTATTTCAATTTATTTCTCTAAATCGATTTCAAGTTTTCGCAGAAGATAATATTTAGTCTTATTGCGCGGTGTTTCTACGCAAGCTTGTCTGTGCATCCAATGTCTCTCATCCAACTGAGACAGGTCAATCAGTGGCTAGCACGTTAAACCGTCATTCAGGAGACTGGGGTTCCATTTCCGTCATGGTCGACAATCCTGTCAGAAGTTTTTCGTGATTTCCCTGTTGTTTAGGTTGATACTGGGATGGTTCCAAAAAATGAGTCACGACGAATTCCTTGTATCCAAAAACATACAAGAAAATAACTTTTGATCTCATCATCTCATCCATCACTCTCCGATGCCAATAGATGTTATTCATCAGTAAAGTGCGTCGTTAAACCCAGTATGAAAAAACAAAATCTCTTCCAATCCTACTGCATGACTCTTCCTGAGAACCATCTAATACGATGATAGGATGGTGCGCGTGCTCCACCGTGCGTGGTACGGAAACATGTCTCCAAGCACACTGAACCTGATTCTACACGTACTTTTGATGCACTCTTGGTTCTGCTGTGAGAGGTTTTTAACAAAAAGACAAATTTGGATTTCATTGCGTCATGTCAAAGACGACATATTGGCACAAATAAACCCTTTTGGTTATTGAATTTAATTATCTACGTACTGTAGTATCATATATTGATTTATTTTATGATAAACTCGCAGTTGCACAAAGTGCGGTGGGAAGGCCTTTAACTGAAGAATAAAACTTGAAATAAAAACAATGATGGTTTGAATAAAATATTAGTTAAAACTTGAAAGACATCAATCCAACAGAAACTGAAAAAATGATCCGTCCCAAACAATTCCAATCTTCACCAGTTCGAGGTAGGAACGAGTACTTTCATACATCTTTCCTGGATCTTGCACCTATCATGCTTTCAGTAAGATGTACATAAAGTACAGCGTGATTTAGTTCTCTTCTTTTGATCCGTTCCTCTAACTTCGGCTAACCCCCTTTCCCTTGATGAGCTCTAAAAAATATATATATTCATTTCATTGGTGATAATTCAGTTATTGCTCTAAATTGTATATTGGGTAGTTTATCCACAAATCGAGAAGGTATGGTAATGTATTTCTTAGACTTGAATAGGCCTACTATATAAAAGATATGTGACTCAAAGTCAAGTGCATAATCCCCATAGGCTATAGGGCCTATTATAAAAATAGGCCTAATAATTAAAATTTAAATATCTATCATAAAAGTAGAAAAGTTGTGCATTATGCATTTAAATCTTTTTTTTTTTTAATAACATCAAAACTTGATACAAAATCATTGTTCCCCAATTAAGGCTATGGATGAAAGATAGGATCGTTTGGACGGGGCACCACAAGGGCGATCTTACCCATTTAAATCTAGACTATCTACCTTTTCCAAACCCTTTCCATATTTTTTTATTACTACCGTTGAGAGGTATACCTCTTAGATAGGGGAGTTGGGCGTCAACAGGCACACATCGAGTGAGTACGATACAGGGTTCAATTATGGTTCATTTAGTCTTTTTGCCCGAATTGTATGTATTTAATTACTTAATGAGAACTTTCCAAGTTTCCATGGTAGCCTACGTTTTGTCAACGTTTAACTTAGCCTGGTACACTACAAAACAATCGCTACTCAGTACTCACCTAACTTGATTCAGAACGGTAAAGAACGGGTGAGCCGTCACTCTTGTATCGGATATAACTGAACATTTATCCAACAACGGTACGAGTACACTCGGGAACATAATAAGCGCATCTTGTAAGGAACGATCGGCCGTTTCCAAATCACCCAAATAGAACTGAGCGACGGCAATCGAAAAGGCAAAATTCGGCAGCTGCGACAGATTCTTCTTCGACTCCCACTCGTGCGCCGCCTGCAATAACCAGGCGTATTCCCCGGCTTTCAGGGCATAGAAGTCTACGCATAACACGACGGCCATCGGGTCTTCATCCGGATCAAGAGACAAGAGAAGCTTACAAAACTCGAGAGCCGTACGATAACACGCTCGCTGGCCAACAAATATGAGATGTTTGAACAGTGCGATGAATAGAGCACGATTTTCTTGTTTGCGGTAATCCAGTCGACAGTTGCCTTGTGCGAGGTTGAACGACGGGTGGAAAGCGGACTCGAGGCAGAAGAGTACCCTCTCGTTCAATTCAGCGGCCATTTGAAGATCTTCGCTCATTTTGCACATGTCCGACAATTGAAGCAGTGAATCCACGTGGTATGGATGTGCGTTGATGACTGCCTGTAAGTAAAATAACAAAACAGAGTGGAAAAACAAATTGTATGTTCTAATCAGAAGAAATTTTCATGCCTTCAATCCACTTTTATAATGTAATTGCAAGCATGCAGGCCCTAATATGTAATTGATCAGGAGATCAGGAAAAAGGAGATTGAGCCTACATGAATTCTCTCTGATGGAAAAATGATTTCAACAGGCAGGCTTCCAAAGGGGGTTGCTTCCAATAGGAAACATTTTTGTTCATTAACATCGAAATCTTGATAGTACACACAATCAGTATTTCTCGATTAGGGCTAAGGATGAATTAGTAAGACAGTTTAGAAGTGTCACCTCTTGGTTGTTTCAAGGCTTCGAGGCAGTTTTATCACCTATATTAAAAATTATCTCTGGACTACTTAAAAGAAAAGAGAAAAAAATTAACAACAGCGTTGAGATTCTCTATCTTGATCGACAACTCAGTCGATAAAGTTCGACAAAGGCGACAAAGTTAACGATCGATATCTCAGACATAGACAAATAGCGATTACGTAACACAAAGCAATCTCGATTGTTGGCAATGTCAACTGGATTTGCATCGAGAGCCAGAGTTGAGATTTCCGAACTATTTCATATCAATGACGTCATATATCACATGATCTTGGCAAACAGGAATATGAGATTTTGACATTTCTGGTAGAAGTTTTTATGGATTTAGGGGCCTACATTTGCCAACACAGTGACCACAGTAATTGAAATGAACATGACCCAGTGTTTTTCTCTCTAATATTTGAGTAATATGCATCAGGCTGCATATGATTTATTGTTTCGGTATGCTTAGGCTTGAAACATTGCCAAGGTCCAGTAGGAAGGATTATTCTTATTTATAATTAGCTCGATGAGCTCAAGCTAGCTGAATCGAGTTTGATGTCGCTTGTAATCGATTAGTTTTTGGATTCGGGATCACTCTTAACGATACGAATCGGCAACTAGCTAATTTGTCGATGAAAATTGTCGATCCCAATCGACATCAAGATATATACGGTAGTCTCAACGCAGGACTGCTTTTGACAGGACATTGATAATATAGCTTGAAATTCCAAGGTATTGAACACTGTCAATAATTAAACTAGGTCCTAAGTAGGTATATATTATAATGTGATGATCAATATTTTACGTTGAATATCGTACAGAATAAGTAATGTGAATAATATCAAAGAGGAAAATGATATTTCAGACTTAATTTTTCTCACAACCATTTCTACATAATAAGTTAATTACACTGCCAATAAATGACGCATTTTTACACAACTTGCATAATTGCATTGCATTACGTAATTTCTATGGATTAAAAACAATTACCACATTAAATTATCTACACTCGATACTTTCAAGCATTATTCAGCTATTTTAGTTAATCACTAATCACACACGCACTTCTCTTTTTCAACAATACATAACTGTTTTACAGCTACCATACTGTTGTTATGCTGGCCTTCCATGAATGCGATTTGCGTTTCGATTTCGCAAGGCGGTGGAATTTAGGCGATCTCAACAAACAGAAATCGCATAACTTCCGTCACTGATTGGTCGTTTTATCATCAAGGTGGCATAAAAAAACGCTTACCGAATTAGCAATCCGAATAACGCAGGTATGGAAGCCCAGCATTACTCTACAGAATAATGTTGCTATACAAAAAAAAAGTTTCAAAAATAATAAGTGCACCAAAGTGCTACTTTGTAAATTCAAAATGCAATTGAAGAAAAAATAGAAGCTATGTTTACAATTACGTCTCGCCGCATAATGAATGTGAAAATAGATGCAGGTATAAAGCTCGATTAACATGGGTCAATGTTTCGATCAATGGCTTGATTTCAACCCTTGAGCTCAAGTCACTGACTGAAACATTGAGCAGGCAGCTACACGGATCAACCCTGCCATCAGGGCTTGAGAGTAAATTGACGTCATAACAAATGTCCCTGCTCAAGAAATGGCCATATTGAAATGTCTCCTGATTGATTAAAGTTCAGCGGGTCTTGCACGACTGTAGATGTGCAGAGGGATAGATAGTTTCGTCTGATCGACTGGTTTCTGTCAAGCTTGATCAAAAATAGAATATGTCCCAAACAAAATGATCGAGTTCAAGGGCTGATGTCAACCATGCACGTCAAGGGTTTTCCGATCAATGGACCATCGACACGAGTCAATGGCTTGAGTTCAAGGGTTGAGATCAAGCAATTGATCGAAACATTGGCCCGTGTAAATCGGGCTCAAGACTTACGACAATATTGTCCGGATTCAGAGTATCGACAGCTTTGAGAAACGACATCTGGACTTGTTGATACGCAGCGCTATGCTCATATGTGAAATATTGAACTCCATTCTCATTTTCTACGAGCTTCATTGATATACCTGAAACAAACGATTGTTGAACAGTATGAATCAGCCATATATGGCAAGTTCACACAATCAGTGTGTTTATTTAATAATTTTTTTCTATTTCTCAAGCTCCCTATCATCATCTTAACATGCATTTTATTACTATTGGTCTTTACTACATTATTTCATCATCATTAGTCTTGGAACATTATCATACTCAATACTCAGTCATATTCAACATATAATAGGCCTATATATATTATATAATATTACATAATATATATTTACTATATGTCATCATATTCAATATATTCATATTTATGATCAAATTTAATATTCGTTGCTTACTTGCATTCTACCTGAAGGTTTGCGTGGAAGGCCATTTTCAATAATGAACTTTCAATATACCGGTATTATATTTAATTTACCCCGTAAATGAACTGTACCCGTCAACTGTACCCCGATATACTGGCCCCCAAGCCGAGCTAAGCTGGTGCGCTGCGAGTGCGTTTAGCTCGGATTGGGGGGCCAGTATATCGGGATGCAGTTTTCGTTCTGACAATGCCAATCTCTTTGTGTATCAGTTTATTGGGGTCCACAATACCAATTTAGTCGTTGGAAAAGATATTCTGGATCCCCGAGTTCTAGTTGTGTGGGCCATTATATTGGGGGCCAGAATATCAGGGTGCAGTATGTCTAACAAGCTTTGGGGTACAGAATATCTAGTTTGTGGTCCACTATATCCACACGACATTTGGATACACTTTTGTGGGCCACAATATCGGGGTTCAGTTTATTGAGGTTAACAATGACAGATCTTTGTGTATCAGTTTATTGGGGTTCACAATACCAATTCGGTTGTTCTAAAATATATACTGGACCCCCATGTTCTAGTTTTGTGGGCCACTATATTGGGGGCCAAAAAATCGAAGTATTTGTACAATTTTCGGGTTTAATCGAGTGAGCCACAATGCTGGGTCTTGCTTGGTGGAATCTTCTTCTTGTGGTCCAGAATATTGGGGTTCACAATACAGTATAACCTCTGTTAAAAGTTTCTCGTTTATACATTTATTACATTTATAAGTTTTAGTTTTTGATCCAACCCATATGCTTTGCATGTTGAATAGTTTCATTAATAAGTTTTTCACGTTAATAAATTTTTTTAGTCTGGTCCCCTGAAAAACGTATAAAAGAGGTTTCACTGTACTGTGAAACAGTACACTGTACTGTGTGTACTGTTCTGTGTACTGTGTGTTGTGTGTGTGTGTGTGAGGGTCCACAAGAGCGATACCCATCACAACTTTTCTTTTTCTTGTGATAAACCAGTGAAACCTCCATCTATCGTTCCCGGATCGATCGTTTTCCCGCATCTATCGTTTGTTTTGTATGGTCCCAACCAAACTGCCATATGAACAATGTTAAATTTTCCCGCATTCATCGTTTTCCCGCTTCTATCGTTTGTCATTTTCGCCCCTCGCCACTTAAAAGCACGAACGATCGTTTTCCCGCATCTATCGGTTTGTTGAATTCTCCCGCATTCATCGTTTTCTTAATTGTATCGTTCGTTATTTTCGCCCCTCTCCACTTGAAAGCTCGAACGATTGTTTTCCCGCATCTGTCGGTTTGTTGAATTTTCCCGTATTCATCGTTTCGGCATTCATCGTTTTCCCGCTTCTGTCGCTTGTTATTTATTAATAATTGTAATTTTTTGTTATTAATGGAAAAAAATGCATAAAAAGAGATGGTAAGTGATTAGTGATTACAGTACTGTATTAATTACAATAAAAGGAATGATGTTCGCATTAATGTTTTTTTGTGTGTTTTTCAACGTTTTTAATGATTTACCGCACTCATCGTTTTTTTCCCCCGGTCCCTTCAAAAACGCTAGATCAAGGTTTCACTGTATTAATCTCATACCACCCCCATAAGGTAACTTATAAATAACCTTCCACCTCATGCTCTCCCCAGAAGAACTCTCTCAAAATATAGTTTTAACAGTTAACACACATCTTCCTAGATCTAGCCATCTTTCATAAGCAGATATCCTATAACTAAGTTATGTAGGCCTACACTTACTTATTATTCAATATTCATTATTACATAACATTCCAGGTTAAATTATATATTATCAATAAAATAATGTTGATGTTAATTATGTTATTGTTCTATGTGTATTATCCTATTCCAATGGTCCCCTTACGACAAACTATCCCTTCATACGATCAGTCCTTTAATAGGCCTACAGTCTCAGGTTTGACACCTGGGTGTTGACAGCGAGTAACAATGATAGCCACTTGTTACAGATGCATACACGGCATTCTCCTAGTTCAAAACTGATTGCTTTACCTTGTTTACCAAACGGAGCCCAGTTTTCTCGAGCCGACACGAGCCACGTGGATTTAATATGGCCTCGACCGCGAGCCCGTCTTTTACTGAAAACAACACATGTATTCTCTTATTGTGAATTTTTAAAAAAATATATCAATGAATGTAGCTCAAACACTTTTTCTGATTAAGACTTCAAAGTGAATATATCTTCATTTAAGACTGCCATTCATTTAAGATGGCTGCCATAAGTGGCACAAAATAATTGATCAATAGACAGAATAATTGAAAGAATGATCTAATAGAAAGAAAATGTTATTATAACAAAATTGAAGAAAATTAATTATAACATGACAAACAAAAACTTGAAGCTATAAGCATAGTGTAGAGAGAACTAGTGCAGCAGAACCTCTTTTATACGTTTTTCAGTGGGCCAGGCTAAAAAAATGTATAAACGTGAAAAACTCATAAATGAAACTATTGAACATGTCGGAGCATATGGGTTGGATTAAAAAATAAAACTTATTAATGTAATGAATGTATAAACGAGAAACTTATAACAGAGGTTCTACTGTAGCGTCACGCTCACACCTACTCAATGGAACGACTTGCAGCAAACGTAAAATAAGTTACGTTCGTAAGTACGTTCCAAGTCTTCAGACTTTGTCTGAGCTTAGACAACAATAATATAATAATTCAACAATAATGTAATGATTACGCAGCTGATAGTCCCAATCAATGATCGCCAATTTTCGACCCCTTAAAAAATGTTTACATCTATAGACAGATGCAGTTGCAAGGGATCACACCAAATGCGCGTGCAACTACGTGTTTCCATCAGTGATGACATTGGCCCTGAGTTTTGAAGACTGAGTACCCATTTGTACAGGCCTGGTAGGACCAGTCTTTATCTCAACAAAAAAAAAATGCGAAAGTACAAAAATTGCAGACTTATTTGGTGTTTTAGTTGAGTTTGCTAAATTCGAATTTTAGAAACAATTGTATAGCCTACAAAAGTTGTCAAAACTACATCTTTCATCAATCATCAGATCAAATCGTCCCTCCACTGTTTTCTCTATTCTTTACATCAACGGTTGGGCGTCCATAGTGGTAATATATCACAGCCAAAGAAAGGATATAAACTTGAAACGTCTGTCACTGCAAACGAGTGCTCTTTCTCTCTCACACTTAATTAATTAAATCTAGGACTATTGATATTTCAAAATGTACACCTATAACGGTACTGATCTTTTCAGAATGTATACAATGATAGAATCTACAATTGTAACATTAAACCTATAGACCCATCACTATTTCAATAGTGTAAGTCATAATGTTTTTGTATTCCTAAATATCTCTTCATCTTCGTGCTATAGGCCCTAGTTACAAATTAATACTGGACTATAAGTACCTACCGGTACTAGTCATATAACAACAGCTTTCAAATTACGACTACTTGGATACTGACTGCAACTAGACCTACCGAACCTATGGCTAATGAAAACAAGTGGTCCCCACATACTTTTGTTCATTCTGGATAGTTTTTGCACCAAATATTCTTTTTAATTCATTGTTCGGATTCAGGTATCTATGTTCAACGTTGAGAATTCCTTTTCTGGACGAGGTCTTTTTGTCTTCATTTGACATGCTTGGTCCAGCACACGGAGACTCGCCCAGGATTCTGTTCACTTCGCGTACCGATTGCTCCACTTCGTCCACCTAAAGAGCAAATTCACTATAAACATATATTTATATATATTTACTATTTTTACTATAAAGGCATGTAAAAATAGCAATTGCTATGAAAGCGATGGAATCTAAGAGTGCTTCAATTCATGTTTTTCCAATATTTCTTCATGTTTCCAATACATTTGATGTTGTTGGATTATGTTTTTGAAAAGGCGACAGTGATACAACCATCTGATTCTGTTATGTTCAAACAAAATACGGAAGCGTAATAAACGAAAAATTTAGAATAAAAATGTTATAGATGCCAATTTTCCCAAAATTATGTCAATTGGGGAATAAAAGGGTGAAGTAGTCAACGAAATGTAGAAAGCCAAAGTACAGCTGCAAATGCAGGTGGCAGTTGAGTCATGGGTTTAACCTATTGGTGGATACCGGTACTATTTTTCTAGAAATATTACCGTAATTGGGGTGTTTTCTTGTGTGCTATTGCTCAATATATAATGGTTTTACCGAAACCATACTGTTGTTACGCTATAGATCGTTGTTGCGCTACAAAACACAATGTTTCAAAATGAAAGATGCATCAAAGTGCTACTTTTCACATTCTAAATCAATGAAAAGGAAAAATAGAAGCTACAATATGTTTACATGTCTCTAAACATCAATAACAAGACAACAAATTAGGCATAGATAATATAATGATAAGTGGAAGAGCATTCAAAAGAACCCATGCCTCTTGCAGGACTCGAACCCATGCTCAACGGTGATTTCGGGGCTAGCCTCCAATACACAGAAAATAACTTACGCCAGTAAACAACATAGGCCAACACCGAATATAACGAACACTGAAAAACTTGGGAAAAAAAAGAAGAGGATACGGCGATAAACCAAAAAAGACGTAGGCCTAAACCAAAAAAGTTATTTTAGAGGGTGACTGTACTGGGAGGCAAGACCCGAGTGAAAGGACGATTCAGGGTGGAGCTATGATGATGTATTTGAGTGGTGGGGGACTATTCTCCTCCAAACAGAAACAAAATACGTCGGCATCATGTATGAAAATATGGTTATTTTCGGTGTTCATTGTTTTCGGTGTATCAAGATCGAAAAATAAAAATTTCTGCAAGTCAAATAAAATATTGGGCTTATGGGGGAACGAAAATAAACAGTCACATTCAGCATTGTGCTTATGAAGATTTGAAATTTTCCAAGTTATTTAACCTTTTAACTGCTGAGTTTTCTGACAGCAGCTGAACATGCTGTGCTGAGTTATTTTACCAAAACTACAATAGTTTGTACAAATGATTCCAGATGCTAAATTTATGATCATTTATGAATAATTTTTTCGATAAACCACAGGAAAAAGATCACAGATGAATAAAAAAATGGAAGGGTGATGGAAAATCAGATGGGTAATTTATAAATACTGATTTACGTATCCTAGGCCAAGATTGAGTAGGCCTAGGAATTGCTGCGGAGCTTGGATATCATCTTCATGTTCATTAGTGAATTTACATTATTATTGTTATCGATACCAAAACTGAGATAATAACCAGTGTCACATTCTTATATTTATGTGTCAGGATGAGGTTCTCATTATCGGTCGAAAAAGGCATATCCCCACATTGTAGGCCTATCGCCGAGTCGGTCATTCAACAACCGCCATTTTCACTCGACTCTGAATCAGTTTGTTCATTGACAAAACATTCGTCTGAATAAACACTACTATTATGGAATAAATCGAAGTTCGAAGTTATTTCGAAGAAGTAGACCTGAATATGCACAACCAATAGATCGCGCAAGAGCACAAAAAAAATTAAGTCAATGACTGCAGTTTACAGTCCAGTAGAAAATGATCAGTATAGAGCGGAATTCAAAACAGGATATTGCGTGTGTAGCACGGTGGGCACGGCAGGCCCATACGGGGTTTTGCGTGTGTAGCAGTTAAAAGGTTAACGTTGCTCTTATGAGACTACGAAAAAAGTTGGAGTCTATTAACATGGTAGGTATAGGAAGTTCTTATACCTCCCATGCTAAAGGACATGGCCGAATTTCAAATGATGATTGATGCGGCGATATATCGAAAAAAACGAACACCGAAAAAAACGATATTTTCATACATGTTGGTATTTTATTTTTGTTTGGAGGAGAATAGTCCCCCACCATTCAAATACATCATCATAGCTCCACCCTGAATCGTCCTTTCACTCGGGTCTTGCCTCCCAGTACAGTCACCCTCTAAAATAACTTTTTCGTTGTACAATTTTTTCGGTGTATTGCCGCATCCTCTCATTTTTCTCAAAGTTTTTCGGCGATTGTTTTTATCGGTGTAGGCCTATTGTCGCATTTTCTTCCTTTTATTCACAAAAGTTTTTCGGTGTTTGTTATTTTTGGTGTACGTTGTTCTCGGTGTATCGGCGCATCCTCTGATATCAATTTTTAAAGCGGGGGCTTAGCTGACTGAGGAACGGAGGGAGGCATCAGCTTAAAAAAGCAATATTTACGGTAAGGCGTAATTATGAATAATTACTATGAATAGGCCAACCTAGGCTTACCTCAAGATTATCTTCACTACTTCTTTGATTACTTGAAGTCTTTTTTGCAATCTTCTTCTTCTTCTTCTTTTTACGTTTGGCAACATCTCCACCAACACCTTCAACTTGATCAGCCCCTACTGTTGCGTTCCGCACACCAGTTTCGGTATCATTATCATCATCCTCTTTTGCTTCAGATTCTGAATGAGACAGTTGGTTAAACTGTGAAAATTGAAAAAGAGGGTAAAAGTAAGGTTAGGCCTACAAAAGTTAGGTTAGGTCAAGCCAGCCCAAGTGTGGGTCTCTAGGCATAGATAAATTAGTTTAGGTCTACTCATAGAGTACATTTTAGCCTATCCGTCGTAACACTACCACGATCTATATCCTGTTCAATCAGGGCTCTGCCACTCAATCTATCAAGGATATTTATTTATTCAATGCTACTAGAAAGTAAAACCTAGGCCTAGGCAGCACTGGCAGTCCTATTAGGCCCCTACATTACCAGTGCAACTAATATGGAAACTTTGTACTCCTGGGACTAAGCTTCGGCCCATTTCTTTAGACCTTAGGAGGCCGCAGGCACTCGTATTTCACGCCGCAAACTCTCACGGCCGTAATTTTTTAGATATTGATATGATTGTTTTTGCATTCTGTTAATAATTGAAAAACGGAGGTTACCGCATTTACAGAATTTTGAACAAAAAATTTGTAATTTTTCAAATTCTTCAAATGGAAAATGAAAACATTTCGTGAATGCGAAAACCTGGATAGGTACATATTTTTGAATACCGGTACCAAAAAAAAAAAATTGTGAAATATATCAAAAACTTGAATATGAATATGAGTTCAGCGGACTAGAATACGGGTTTGCGCCTAGCACACGATGCATGTTAAGCTTGAGTCTGAAGCGAGCGAACAACGAGCCCGTGTAGGCCTGGAGTGCCTGCGGCCTCTTAGAATAAGCCATTGACCTAGACCTAGGGCCTAGGCATTACGATAGGCTTAATTTTTCAATGGTTATGGCCATAGATAAAGTAGTATATTTACTCAACGCTAAGCCCTAACATACCAAATCATAGCAGTTAACGTTTATTTTTCGCCGTGTTCCAGTCACTTCAGACTCTTCAGGGTCACTATTTTCATTATGTACATCGGTAACTAAACTGGTGTCCCCACGAAGCTTCCTCAGAAGTCTAGACGACATATTAAATTTTCTAATTCCTGTGTTTAGAAATCATCGACGTGGTACGCCTACACTTTAACAAATCAAGGGTGATACATATGACAGCCAGCCAGCTGACTTCATTGATAGTGCCACCTTGCTATTGACGCAGCTGATCCTGTGTTGCCAGACCACTCACAGTCTCCCCTCCCATGACGTCAGAAATCATAACGTCCAATGAACAGGGCTGTTAGAACTGTAGTAAAATTCAAATATCCAATCGGGGTATCTTGAAATGACTACAAATGATGTTATCCAACTGGCTGACTGGTAAACCCTTCCATTAAACCAAGATGCATTGAGGGTTGCGTTGGTTTGCCGGCCATCGAGTTATATTGTTAACAATACAACTCCATGATTAAACCATGGAGTAATGAAGCTTTTTTTCATTATTTTTTCTTTAGAAAAACTTTATTAGGGTCTACTCTCTGATTAAACGGTAATTCAACTGCTCTAAATTTTACAACTTCTTAGAGAAAAGAACCACCAATTCAAGGCAATCTCAAGGCAAACTTAATTAATGTTATGAATATTTTTTTTCCATTTTGAAATAATCTTGAAGCAATGTGGAGCAGAGCGGGTGAATAGCACCCGCTGATATTTTGGCTAATTTTGGTTGGTATCACTGGATTTTGGTTTTTGGACGAGCCGGTCGGTCGGTAGTCCACTCCAAAAATATTGTATGTTTGCTATGGATATTTGATATTCGACCAATGTAATATGAGCATTCCGAGATAACTTCAGTCTTTTGAATTGGAAAAATATAACCTCATCTTAACAACCTGGTTGATGAAACTATTAAGTAAACCTCTATACTTAATGGTGAAACTGAATTATCATGTAGCACCATAGACATCATATAGTTAGTTATATATGATGTCTATGTGTAGCACACGGTGTGACACATATAGAGTGAAAAGGCTCCCGACCCAATTTTAAATTGAACTCTCCATGAAGCCGCATGGAGCTTGGCAGCAACGAGCCAATGCATGCTAGTGCCACAGTCCGTGGCTAGTGCGTTAATCAAGGCCAGAGTCGATAATGCAGTTCCAACGTCTGTAGCCAGTGGCTTCAAGACCGTTGTCAGAAATTTGTACTGGCCACTTTGAAACGAATCTTGTTCTTGTACCCTCTTTGGTTTTTGTAATTTAATCGATAGTCGTATGACAGCAGGTTGACAGGTAGTTGACCGTTGTGGGTTGTGGTTATATAAATCCAACTGTAAATTAGGCCTAGGCCTAAATTGATTGTGCTCTATTGGAAATCCCTATAGAAACATATACGACTGAGACTGGACGACAGGACGTGAGTTTAATCTTCGATTGTGTAGGCGTAAATCACAGGTAGGCCTAGGCCCAAGTTCGGCAATTGGCTTTTCCGCATAGCCTAGGCTAGACGTTCTGCGCGCCTAGGCCATTAAGTATACCTAGGCCTAGTCATAGGCCTAAGATTGATGGTCATAGCCCTCTGCCAAACCATTCAATGACCAAACTAGGCCTATGGCAGCCCTATTGGGTTATTTCATTATCAGGCCTAGGCCCCCTAAGCCTAATTGTGTTATCAATGCCTAGAAATGTAGGCCTATTCTAGACCTAGGCCTAGACCTAGATATAGAATTCATCTAGGGCCTACATGAGACATTGTATTGAAATATCAATTATAAGCCCATCACTCATTTTGCCTAACTAGTGTTGGGCTGAGCCATTGATTTGCTGAGCCATACACTTGATGATCTGTGCCTTTCTCGTAAGCCTAGTCACGGGCTTAAACAGGTCTATTGCTGTAGCATTGAGTGAATAAATAGGCTATCCTTACTTTATCTATGGCAGTAGCCCTTATGGCTCAGTCCCTATTTTGGTTTAACAATAAGGTAAATTCCACAACAAAAAATTACCAACAAAAACAAAACACCAAAACAAAATTACCAACAATATATAAAGTAGCCTTGATCATTTACTAAATGGTTTAACCCTCTGTCTATGAATGTGCTAATCACATAGGCCTGGCTGGTAAAGGGCCAAGTCAAATTGGTAATTGAATTGTCTAGATTCATAATAAGCCCTGCCGATCTCTCTTTTCACAGTTTAGGTCAATTATGTGAAAATTTTTAGGGTTTAGTCAATAAATTGGCTAAATTTATAATATATGCTGTGCCAATCTCTTCCGGGGTGGTTTAGGTCAACTTTTTTTTAATTTTTAGGGTTTTTTTCATGATGATCCAAGTCAATGTGGTTAGGGTTAGGTAAGGTGAGATTTGTAATTGAATAGACATCAAGAATACAATTGCCACCCTCGGTAGCTCGGTCAGATGGGCGTGGGTTTGAGTCCCGCATAAGGCATGGGTTTTTGTTTACATCCTTTCACTTATTATCACTCCATAGTTTCATAATCACCTGCTCATTCGTACCCCCGTGTAACCTAGCTGTTGGTGGGGTCGTTAAGCAAACAATAATCATTAATAAAGACTATAATTGTACGTTCAAACCTATCCATCTAACACTTAGCGATTTGATGTTATAATATATCCCTCAAACAAATTGGTACAACTTCCTACAAATTTAACAGAAAATCAAGCATGATCATTTTGTGCAAATTTTCGTGAAATTGACGTTTTCCAGTGTTTTTTTTTTTTTCAATAACATTGAAACTTGATACAAAATCATTGTTCCCCAATTAAGGCTAAGGATGAAAAGTAGGACCGTTTGGACAGGGCACCACAAGGGCGATCTTACCACCCCATTTTAATTATTTAAAACCAATGAACTTCAACACCAGGACTGCGCTGTTGGTGACCATAACTTTCTGCCGCAGATAACAGTCTTTCAGTTTCCGAAAGTCCGGAACACATAAGTAAAAACCGTTTCTGTGATATATATCCAGACATTATCAGCATTGGTATTAAGAGTAAACAAAACACACGAATATTGATATCTTCCACTTTGAACTAAGTCTCTTGGGCAATGATCACTTATTCTTTCCATTAACAGCAGATGTAAAGTTTTTCATTATACAAAATGGAAAAAAAAATGAGTGATAGGCCTATAATGTTATAATTCGGCCTATCACTCTACTAATTAAAGGTCGTGGCCAATTAGTACTTCATCCAAGCATTTGCTTCGAGGACTGTGGGAAACCACGAAAAACCAAGTCAGGATGGATACACATTTTTGGATTTTTGTGAACCATTTTCAGAAATTGCGGCATAATTTTGTCGTTAGTCTACTATAACGTGAGTAGGCTACGGTAACACGAAAAGTTTATATAGGCCTATATATATATATATATATATATATATATATATATATATATATATATATATATATATATATATATATATATATATATATATATATATATATATATATATATATATATATATATATATATATATATATATATATATATATATATATATATATATATATATATATATATATATATATATATATATATATATATATATATATATATATATATATATATATATATATATATATATATATATATATATATATATATATATATATATATATATATATATATATATATATATATATATATATATATATATATATATATATATATATATATATATATATATATATATATATATATATATATATATATATATATATATATATATATATATATATATATATATATATATATATATATATATATATATATATATATATATATATATATATATATATATATATATATATATATATATATATATATATATATATATATATATATATATATATATATATATATATATATATATATATATATATATATATATATATATATATATATATATATATATATATATATATATATATATATATATATATATATATATATATATATATATATATATATATATATATATATATATATATATATATATATATATATATATATATATATATATATATATTTGTTTTTTTTTTCTTTTTAATAACATCTATACTTGATACAAAATCATTGTTCCCCAATTAAGGCTATGGATGAAAGGTAGGATCGTTTGGACGGGGCACCACAAAGGCAATCTTACCACCCCATTTTAATTATTTAAAACCAATTAGCTTCAACATTAGAACTGCGCTGTCTGTAACCATAATTTTCCGCCGCACATAAAAGTCTTTCAATTTCCGAAAGTCCGGAACACATTAGGATAAGTAGAAACGATTTCTGTGATATATAGCCGGACATTATACGAGTAAACAAAACACACGATCATATATACTTCATTGTGATATATATCATATCACAAATACCTTGCACAGTCACAGCACTAGGTTAAACAAGAATCAAGGGCTAGCATACACCCATCACACAACCAAGTCAGGATCATCCTTTACTATAATAGGCTCTAAACTATGGAACAAATTGCCAGTACAAATGAAGGAAATTAAGTCATTAGGTTTATTTAGATTAGAATGTAAGAAGTTGTTGTTGAACCAACAGGAAAAAAATATCATACTCAAGCCCAAGATTAAACCCACAAAGACTCACTTTTGGGTCATTTTCAATATTGTTATTTATATGTATATTTTGATTATACTAGTACTTGGATTCAACTGAAGACTTCTAGCTGTCACATTGTAATTTTATATTTTATCCATACCATCTGGTATTATTGTTTAGATGGTATGAGAAAGTTGAATTACACCCAAGTAATTGGTAATTATAACGCTTGTTAAAATCTAGAATATATTATTATCCGATGCATTTTGAAGTTTCAATTCATATGAAAAGATTGTCACTACAGGGAAGTTATTTAATCATGTCACTCATTATTACTTGTCAGTGTTTAAATTCTATAGCTTCACTTTCTTAGTTTTAAAAATGAATGATCTCTATATTTTCTTGTTTCAAGTCTTGGTGTTTTCTTATTACAACTATTCTATTATTATATATCTTATTATCTCTATTATTAATCATGGTTAGTTGGAAGAGCGGCATCCCACCGAACCTCGCCATTTTCTTTTAAATGCCAACTATGTAAGTAACTATATGTATACCCAACTGTGTTGTGTTTTGAAAGAAATAAAGACTTATTATTATATTGATATCTTCCACTTTGGACTAAGTCTCTTGGGCAATGTTCACTTCTTTCCATTTCATTTTCATTTTTTTTAAATTTTCTGTTCATTTCTTTTCATTCATTTTGTATCAAGTAACAAGTTATAACTCTTTATTATATATTCAATTGATAGTGTATGTAGCCTACCATTTTATTATGGGTAATTTTGTGTTACTCGGTACCAAATTCAGATTCTATGATTTGTGGGTAATGTTTGTGTTTTCTTGTAGTTTGAGGTTTGAAGTGTGTTTTGGAGTAACCTTGGGTTTATAATTGTTGTTTTGTGTGTTTGCAAATTAGTTCAATGTGGCGATTTTCTGATATCACTCATGCTCCGCCATGTTTTTTGCTATGCTGTCACGGCTGGGATGACGTATCAAGTGGTTTAGGTCAGGATGGTGTACTTACCCCGCGTATACCGCCGGCAGGCGGAACGGAGCTTATATACTCGGTTTTTAATGTTTTGGTGGTAATTTGTGTTGCCAGGTGTGGTTTTTGACAAAGTTTGATGTTTATTTATTCAAAAACACAATCTTCATGAAAATTTTTACAAAATTAGGCCTAGGGATGGTACCAAGTAACACAAATTTACCTTATTATGTAATTTACTATTGAATAATGCAGTGCCGCTAAATAAACGAACATTATTATATTATATGATATCAACAGTAGCAGATGTAAAGTTCATCATAGGCCTAATACAAAATGGAAAAAAAAGTGATGAGCCTCAAAAAAATTATTTAAGAAATATATATTGAAATGTAATAGAATTAAACATCTATTTGAATAAGTTTAAGACGGATCAAATCTCATGAATTAATTACTACTCAATAATTAATACATTAATTAGGCCTACATCAATTAACTGTCATCAATTTTTCTGTCCCTTCTTTCCCATACCCAATACCTTTCCCATACCTTCTTACCCAATACATTTATTGATTAATATTACCGGCTTTACCGCCTTACCGGTATGTTAATTTTCATAATGTGGTGTAGGCCTACTGATATTGGTGTGTGATTGTTGATAAAGTCAATGTCAAGGAGAGATTAGTTTGACGTCGGAGCTTTTTCCCCCGCCAAGTTACTTACCCCCACTACTCACTTCGTTGGGGTGAAAGCTACGATCCTTTTGCCGAAGTTCTCACCCTAACGAAGCAAATAGTAGGGGTAACTTGGCGGGTAAAAAAGCTCTGACGTCAAACTCATGTCTCCTTGGCATGGATTTTAGTTTACATGCATGGAGAAATAAGCATAGGATTACTACAAAATCAATATTTTGCATTGTTACAGGTCACTCAAGATCAAAAACAAGTCAGTTTTGTGACCATAACCAACTACGACCTTGAAAATGGATGGAAACTATGGTGGGTTCTCTGCTTATCACAATGGCGGTCCTGGCAGAGAAAAAGATTTCCAAAAAGTGGCCCAAACTATAGGAACAAGCATACAAAAAATTTCCCAAAATGGTAAGTGTGTAGATATCTTTTCGTACTTCATAATAAGAATAGTTTATCAGTTTGTAATTATTCAGGTCTTGACTTGTACATGGTGGATGCAATGATTTGACTCGGGCCTACTCAGTAGAGGGATGGGAAGTTATAGGTTGCTAGGTATAAGGTACAATACATAATACATTCATGGGTACTTTCATGGGTATAATACATTCATGACCAAACTGGAAGTTTGTATGTGTTATGCTTTCCTTTTTATTTTTTCATCATCATCGAAAGTTAATACAAAATTATTGTTCCCCAAATGAGGTTATGGATGAAAGTTGGCATCGTTCGGACAGGGCACCACAAGGGTGATTTTACTATCCTACAGAATGAGTAAAATAAGATGAGAAGAAATCTTCAATCTTATTATTATATATATCTCATTAGTCATTCTTATCTTGATCTTGTTTTCCTTCTTAATCTTGAATTCTTCTGCTTTCTCTCTTCTTTGTTATTGTATTTATGATAATATTGTATTATTTTTTTCATTTTGTGTACCGGTAATGCTTTTCTAGTAAAACTCATTGTCGAATAAAACTATTGGATTGTGCATACCTGATTCACATTCAATGTAGAACAATATTGACAATATATATGAACTCTTATATCGATACCTGTATAGATATTGAATTCACTTCTGAAGTAAATCCTTGATTTGATTATTCAAAAACTGAAAGTACCTTGAAAATTAAAAGTAACAACAGAATATGCGTCTAAATGTCATATGGCCAACAAGAAGCTACAAATAAACTGTCAACAATGTAACAATTTCAATAAATGTCATTGTTGAGATATTCACGCAAATTACTTTATAACTTTTCATAAATTCCACTGGTCACCACTGACACTACCTGCAACTTTTTCTGTCGAATACGTAATATTTTGTTTCGATTTGATTTATGTTTCAGTATCGTCAATGCAAAGGATGGTCAACCAACTTGGCACCCCACAGGATTCGCAAGAACTTCGGAATCAATTGTATGTAATGAATATGCACATATTACGTTGTTGCATGAAATCCGTAACAAATTAGTACTAGTTAGTAGGCCGTTTGACTTTTTTTGGTTGGGAGTCGTCGTTTTATGTTTTGCAAAGATGATAGCAGGCCCACATAATGAAGATGCATGATATTTTCGCATTTTAGCCACAAGTTCGATACAATAATTTGAAAGTCATCTGAAACTAAATTTTTTGGGGAAATCTTCATGTTTTGTGATGTCCAAAACCAGTAACCAGTAATACCAAGTTTTTTCTACATTTTGAAGCAACCTAATATATGCCTTTTACAATGATGGATCAACGTTTGTCCAAAATGTGCTCTTTGTAATAGAATTGTCATTTACACTCTCTTTGTTTCAAATCATATGCAATAGCTATGAAAGCTCAACATCTTGCATCCTATTTTTTGAATGAAATATTCATTCACAAACATTTGTTGGCTTGTGGCAACACCTTGCGATGCTCTTTAGTTTGTGCCGTTCAAGTAGGCCCTAGTGTTTTAATGTGGGGCATATTGACGTCAATGTGTATTTTTACACTGTCTTTTCAGAACTTGCTCACTGCTCAAGCTAAGAATATGTTGAAAATGGCTTCTAATATCTGTGTACATCATTTAGCCCAGGTCCCAGAAATTTTACGTTGGTCCAAAGACTTTGATGCTGAACTAATGTTAATTTTAAATTTGAGTCATATTATAAAATGATATTTTTGAAATAACCATCGTTTAAGAACAAAATAATTAATGCTATAATTTCATTCCTCTAGCAATATGTGATTAAATTCATGTCAACAAAGATTGAATGTATTGGCCTACACATTTATCTTGAATTTTTTATATCACATAATATAGGCAGGCCCGCATATAACGAATTTCAAGGTGAATGAAAATTTGTTCGTAAAAACAGAATTTCGTTATAAAGGCGGGCCCGCATATAACGAATTTCAAGGTGAATGAAAATTTGTTCGTAAAAACAAAATTTCGTTATAGAGATTCATTGCTTTTTTTTCATAACACCACTTGAATTTCAGAGATAAAGATACATTTACGACTTACTTAGTATAGTACCAGTACTGTATTAGATGACATATGCTATGATATCATCACATGGTATCGTCATTTAGTATGTTTATAGATAGTAATGGAAAACAACAATGTCCTTTCATAAAGAACTTACCATCTGCTATCACATGACACCACCACTCCCCACTTCTCGTATTTTATTTCCTAGGTCACAGGACACTATCAGGAATGGAAACAAAGGAATGTAGACAAAAAAATAGATGCACAGTCATTGAACATGTTGAAGATGCCATTGAGCGAATGTTTGGGTCTTTCCACGGTGAGAGGGTTGGGGAGTGCAGCAAGTGTTGCTATGACCGCGTGCTTTCGTACGCATCACCATAGCAACGCTGCTACGATGTACAGTCCGTTAAAATAAATGTAACCTGAAAATAAATTTACGTCAAAAAGTTCCGATTTTCGAATATTTTGTTGAAAATAGCTGAAAATAATGAGAAACATTTGCTGAAAAGTGACAAAGAATTCGTAACAACCGAATTTTAAAATATACATTATTACTTCGTTATGGGCCTAGCTCTTTATTCAACATTGTAAGGATGGGAGATTTGAAGGAAAATGGTAATTAGTTCTAAAAAAACGAAATTTCGTTAAAACCGAGTTCGTTATATGCGGGCTCGACTGTATTGTATACTGTAACTTATTTTGTCAGATTTTGTATTATTACTTGTAGGCTTGCCTCAATAGCCATCCACCGGCACATGCAGTGCACTGGTCAACGCGCTCACTTCATGTGATCCGGGAGGTGAAGGGGCATATCGGATCTGGCTCGATTCTCACCATCGTCCATCTTTGCAGGGGTTTTCATGGTTTCCCTCTGTAGTCTAGACTAATACTGGGATGGTTCCTACAATATAGGCCACAACCACTTCCTTCCCAGTATCCTTCCTAATACCTAAGAAACCTTCATCTCACCATCCCATCATCTCATTATTCATTCATTCAACATCAATAGATCTTAGTTATCATCACAGTGCGTCATTAAAAGTAAAACACAATATATATATTTCAAACCCAGATAACCAATTAAATTGGGCCAGGGGGTGTTTCCACCAGTTTTTCGAGGGCAGACTTCTCATATCAATCGGTTCCTGCCAGTTCCGACTTCCTCCTCCTCTTCTTCACTACTGCTAGGCCTATCCTCTGTTTCTTCTTCTCTTCCTACGAGCTTCCTCCATTGTTCTCTATTCTCCCACAATCTCTCGTCTTCCACTTCTTCCCATTTTTCTCCTCGGTTGACTACCCCAAACTTGACTCCCTCCTGCCACCTTTCTCTTGGTCTTCCAACTCTTCTCTTAGCTCCATTGTTTTCTGCTATCTCAAACATTGCTCTCGGTATTCTCTCCTTTTCCATTCTCCGCATCTCTCCCTTTCCAATTTAAATGATAACCTTTCCACTCCCACTTCCTTCCTTATATTACTGCTTCTCTTCTTCTCCAACTTTGACACTCCTGCTACGCTCCTTACACGAACTTCATTTCTGCTGCCTCCATTTTATTTTCTTCTCTCCAGGTGATTGACCATATGTCAAGATAGGCAAGAAGTACCCATTATAAATGAGTATCTTCCCACTCCTCGTAAAATCTTGGTTCCAAATCAGCTTCCTTATTTTTTGAAATAGCCCGCCCGCCTTTGCGATTCTCTTATAAAAAATAGTGATAGCTAATCTCCTGAAAAGTTTGTAAACAGTATGTTTTTTGTACAGTTTTTACTTTTTAGGCCTGCCAGGTATTTTTTCTGAAATAACAGCTGACTATTATATTATTTTTCGATACATTAGCATAGGCCTACTCTATCGACAGAAAAGAAATGAATACCAATTTCTCAATCGATCTCATAAAATGTCACTACAAGTCGTCATGTTGTAGTGTTGTCGAGATATTGAATGCAACGTATTGAGAAGTGTGTGGACGCTTGCATTGTTAACCACGTCCCAATTGGGTTGTTGCTTACAAGGTTGAAAGTTGGGTCTAAATCTGGTTTCAGACATCAGATACAGCATTATACTCAGCAACTAGCAAAGGACACGAGCTCGAATCTAAAAGATTTGGCAAGTCTCCAGCCGCCCGTGTCGACTTCCGAACAGAGACAGTGGAAGATGCAGAAAGAACGTCTGGCAGACGAATTCACTTCTGCTCTGAACGTATTCCAGGCGACTCAACGTAAGGCCGCCCAGAAAGAGAAGGAAGATATGAAACGCAACCGAGCCGCTACTGGACTAGCTGATCCATTTGGAGGTTAGAATTATTAATTAATGGGGGACAACACTGAAAATCCCAAATTCTACATTTCACACCCGATTCAGTTCATTTTTTTATTGTGGTCTCACATCACCAACCAAAAAATACAAAGTTATATTTTTTTTCCCCTTTTTTTTCAGTTATTAGTTATTACCTAAATATTTTCAATTGTCACGGAGACACTTTTTTCTAGAAAACGGCTTGAGATAAGTGGTTTTAAAAATTTTTGTAGTCCTCTTGAAAGTGCATTCGACAAAGTTATGTATTGGTGTTACTTCAATTTTTGTTTGTAGGAATGACAAATTTATCCATTTCACACTTTTTTTATTTCAAAGTTTTTCATTATTTTTCTTACTCAAAATTTTTTGCTTGCATGCTATTTTCAAGATTTTCAATCGATTTGTAAAAGTGCGGATTAACCAAAAAAACTCCTCCACGAAAATCGTCACACTTCTCGGTTAGAATTGAAGCAATGTCGTATTGCGCGCTAGACAAAGCTATAACACACATGCGAGAAGCCTCTTCACTGATTGTGTGTACACGGCTAGCCGACAACAGAAAAAGTCTCATGTTGATCAGTCAAACCTTGCGACATGTGCAGTGCTTGAAAAAAAACTCAGGCAAAGTTTCGTAGAGTAGGATGGGTCTTCACTTTTGCTCATCCAATGAAATTAACTGCAAAGAAAAATGTTACAATATCGAGTACAACCAGTGTTTTAGAATGTTACGTCGACGTTCTGGCTGATATGCATGCATGTTTCAGGCGCCAGATACTCCGACCAATTGATTGAATTGCAAGACAACTCGAGCCGTCAGCAACAGGCACAATCGCAAGCACAGGAAGAAATGAACGTGCAGATGCTAGAGGAACAGGAGCAGTCCATCCGACAATTGGAGGTATAGTATAGTTTCTGTCTTTCTGGGCATGCAACAATTATTACTAGGGATGAAGAAAAATTTAATTTCAATATCAACGCAGTGAAACCTCTATCCATCGTTTTTCAAGGGACCAGGAAAATAAAACCATCCATGCAGGAAAATTCAACATTGATTATATGGGAGTGGGGTGGGAAAAATGAATGAATACAAGCAGGAAAACGATGGATCCGGAAGCGATGCATACAGGTTTCACTGTAATTGTTTTGAAATTTCCATTAGGTATCGTATTGATAATACCGAAAATATTGTTTTTCAAATATTTGAATATTTCCCGCTCCACCAGAAAAAAAATGTTGGCAAACTCATTTTCTATCGAGCCGTATGGTGTAGTTACGGAGCATAGAGAATAAGAGATGGGTACTTGAGAATTGTATTCAGAAATACTACACTTTTTTTGTGCTAGTGCACTATTTGAATATAGTTGGAGGTTTCTCCCTCATTAGATTGTGTCTTATTACGGATAGCTACTGTCTGTACTACAGTATTCACATTGTACATTTTACGCATCACATTTGCCTTGCTGTCGATAAAGTGGAAGCCGAATTCTGACTGCTCCAGGTTTCGGAGCTCTATTTAGTTTCGTAGCCCTGTGCGGCTTGTCAGTTTTACTGATTGTTCTGCTTGTTTTCGCTAGAGCGACATCAGCGATGTGAACCAGATCTTCAAAGAGCTTGGCGCAATGGTGCACGAACAGGGAGAGGTCGTCGACAGCATCGAGGCGAGCGTGGAACGAACCGAGATTTTTGTCGGGGAAGGAACAAGTCAGCTACGTCAAGCGAGCAACTACAAGGTAAATCAGCGTTCATCTTTCTGCGAATGCGTAGCATAGAATAGGTGGGCGCGGTAATCTAGAGCATGCCATGCTATTGAAAGGATATGGCTTCACGTAGATTCCTAGGCACTGTCACCTTCTTCTTATTACTTATTTCAATTGCAGGAGATATTTTTTCACAATATTGTATTAATAATGTTTCACGAGGGGTTGCATTTGCTTTTGCTTATTTATTATTTTTTCAAAGATCGTGTTACACCCTCCGCTCTAGAAGAATGTAGGCCTAGTCTAAAATCTAGGGGTGGATTCAAGAAGGTTAGATACTAATAGGCTGGAGAGGGTTTAGACTCTTTCTGTATTGTTGACAGTGAAGCCAATTTATTTCCTGGCAGCCATATTGTGACTGTCTTTGGCAAGGTCTTTTTATGTGGATATTAGTATCTAACCTCCTTGGGTGGATTGCAAAGACGGAGTTTAAACCCCAGCCTACCTTAGACGCCGTCTAAGTAAGAAATTGCATTGCAGCCACAATGCAATTTCTTACTTGGACGACGACTAAGGTATAGGCCGGGGTTAAACCCCGTCTTTGCAATCCACCCTAGGTATTTATCTAGCCTCCGTATGTTCATTATTTTTTTGATTACTTATAATAGGCTATGTTTCACGTAATTCTACTGGTAGGTAGGCTACAAATTTAACGTTATTGATTATTTTATTTTTTCCATCATCATCAAAACTTGATACAGAATCTTTGTTCGCCAAATAAGGCTGAGGATGAACGTAGGATCGTTCAGACAGGGCACCACAAGAGCCCCCCCCCCCCCTCCCCCCCCAACCACAAAAAATTGAAGAATTCAACATTTTAAAAAAGTAAAGAAGCCACCCTCGGTAGCTTGGTCAAACGTCCTTTCACTTATCATCACACCATAGTTTCATAATCACCTGCTCATTCGTACCCTTTATGACCTAGATGTTGGTGGGGTCGTTGAGCAAACAATTATCATCAAAAAGTAAAAATAGAAACATTCTTATTGAAAATGAATAATTCAACTTATTGTGCACATTGGCCTACCTCTCGTTGGAGAACTGATAGATGTTTGGCTCACTCATGCTAGTAGGCCTACTACCAAGGTTTGCAGTCATGAATGTTCCGTCTGTTTCAAAACTTGTAACTCGTTGATTTGCTAAAAAATAATTATTATTATTATTATTCAAACTCTTGCAATTGTACATAAATGCGCGGTGGCAAGTTCTCTAACTAACCCTATCCCACCACCTCCCTAACTACCCTATCCCACCACCTCCCTAACTACCCTATCCCACCACCTCCCTAACTAGGGCTGTGCGAGACTCGAAATTTTCGAGCGAGATCGAGACTCGAACTCGCTCGAAAAGATTTTTTCCCAGATCGAAATTTCGAGTCTCGAAATACTTACGGGTCTCAAACATTTTCGAGCGAGCGAGAATAAACTTATCATCTTTTTATCATTCATCATATTGGTATTAAATAATAAATATATAGTGTCTGAAACTTATGAAAAAGTTTTGTTTCTGCATTTCTCCATTCGATTTTGCATATAGAACTTGCTGAATGATAACAATGCGCATCATTTCACTATGTCAGTTGCACCGGACTGAATGACTTCCGAGTGACTGAGTTGAGTCGTAGTAATCACCAGACACGCACACGCGTCTCTCCCTTTCCCAGTTCCTCCCCCTCAACAAACTCTTCAAGGACAGATTACAACGTCATCACGAGTGTTGCCAAGACACTCGGGACGGCCGAGCGCCAATGTTAAATAATTCGCGCGTCGTCATCGGCGAAGTAGCTCATTAGTAGCGAACTTATCAAGTAGTTTCGCCCGGTTTCTCTCGTACGCAATACAAAATTGTCGTAATTCTAACCGGGAAGTGATGATTTTCGAGGCTATCTTTTTTAATATTGATTGTATCCACTTCAAATTTTGCACTTAGATAACTATCATGCTAAAACTGCAAAAAAATGAAAATAAAATGAAAACCAACAATGTAGGCCTACATGATTATTTGGTTTTCACGAAATTTTCATCAATGAATTTTTTCGTTCTTCTCAGTCATATTTTTCAATTCAATTTTTGCACGAAAATGTGGCTGAATTATTGTTCAAGGGTTAGTCATATCGGTTTTTTGATATTCCTGCTATATTTCAAGATATGATTTTATTTACGATGTTTTTTTTTTAAATTAAATTTTCTGTAAAATTTTCTTTAAAATTTGTGCTCGAACTCGCTCGAACTAAAATAGTGCTCGAAACTCGCTTGAAAAAAAGGCAATCTCACTCGAAACTCGCTCGAACTCAAAAAGCTCTGCTCGCACATCCCTATCCCTAACCCTCTGACAGAATAACGTTAACCTAATTTCATCTCCTTCAAAACACTTCTACTAAGCCCATTCCAGTCCCTACCTGTCCTATTCAAGAAAGAGAATTTACTGACATCTAATCTAGCCCCTTTTATGACTACCGCTCTATCTTGACCCCGCCTACTTCTATACCCTGACTCGTTCCTTTCAATCAACTTATGCAGCTCCCCCCATCCCCCCTCTCTCTCCATTACTCTGAAGAGCATTATTTTGTGGATTCATCACCTTGAGAACTTCACAGTTTGCACAAGCACTGAGTATTTCTTGTCGTTTGCTTTACAGACAAAGATTCGCAAGAAGAAGTGTATTTTAGCAGTGTGCCTGGCTGTCGTACTGTCTGTGATTATTGGCATAATTGTCTGGCAAACCAGTTCTTCGTAATAGAATACTTGTAAGTTGTGTAGGTGCTTGTGGATTGAAGCACTGATTTATTTGCTGAATTATTATTTGCTTATTTACAATATTTTTATTTTTACATGTAGGCTTATATAGTATAGAACTATCAGTAATCAGTCACTCTTGAACTTGAAGGACAAACCTTAAACTAGATTTTAATGAATGATTAGGATATTTATTTCCCTAAATTTAGAGAAAATTAGAAATCATCTCAATTTCAGAAATTATAATTGATTTTTTGTCCTCCAGAGAACACGAGTTATGACGTAGGCATTCGATTCTGTAGGAACATGATTCATGAATAAACAAAAAGAAATATGTATTGTTAACGCCAGTCTTTGTGAGACCAGCTATCTATTTCCCTAGTTGGCCTTATTTGTTTTGATTCCGTCAATGTTATTCCCAGACGCGCAACATGACATGACTTGCTATCCATTCAGCATTCTTGAAAACCAGTTTGGCCGGCTTTCGACCAAGTTGATTGCATCGTTTACTTTCTCGCCAGTCACTTGTATCGAACTCCCCTTCGCCAGTCTCTCGCATATGTTTGAGCCACACAGGCTCGGCTTGTGTGTCAGTTGCAATCTCTCTTCGGTCGAGTCAAGACCTATCTGGACGTCTCCCATCAGCTGTTTCTATTCAGTCACGCTCTCGGCTTGGTGTGGGTAGGACAGGCTACCACATCGCTCGCTTCTCGTCTCTACACACTTGTGCATCAGCATTTACGGCGTTGGGGGTTTCATTTCTGGCAAGCCTCTTCGCTTCTTGTTTATTTATTCTAATGGTGTGTTGGGACACCACTCAGGTTTGAAGATTCTATTTTTGTTTCGCTTCTCGTTTTTTGATTTGGTTATAACAACGTCAAGTCGACGTTATTCGTCAGTACGTATCGTTTTGGGGCGAGGCATAATCTGAGTTTGGCTTATGCTCGCCTGATTATTATTGCCAAGTCGGCACCCGATTATTTACGTTCCATATGGCCTCACCGTAGCTCAACAACATACAGTCCACTGTTTTTCATCGCCATCTATTAAGATCGGCGGTAACATGTATGAATTGGGTGAAAGGGAAAGAAAGAACAGCAGCTTACCGAGATTTATGAGTAGAGAAAGGCCTACTCATAGTGGAAAGCCCGTTGATAGAACACAGAGATGAAAGTTACACGAGGTTTCGACGTTTCGGCTATTGCCTTGGTCACAGTAGAGTAGAGAGTGATGAACTGATGAAGGCTGCTTGTTCAGGTGGGTGGGTGTAAATGGGGGGAGGGGGAAAGGGGGAAAACAGTAGATATAAAATGAAGTGAGGGGGGGGGGTCATATAGGTTGGATGTGTGGGAGGGGGCTAAAAGAAGCTGTGCAGTGTAGTTGAAAAGTTGAAAGGGTGAGATGAAAGGCAGAAGAAGTAGCAGAGATGGGTTACCTAAGGTTGAGACCTGGGGCAAAGCGAGACTTAGTTATCCACTGGTGAGCAAGCTCCCAGCGTCTTAACTCTGAGGGTTAGCAGGAAGATGGGAGGAAACGGATTATGCGGGTTGTGAAGCAGGCATTAAAGTCTCGTCCATGTGAGAGTGCATGGAGCGGAACTACTTTGTCCATGTCGTCAGGGTTGATGTTGCAGTCTGACCTGTGGCCATTCAAACGGGTACGTAGGGCATTGGTGGTCAGTCCTATGTATTCGGCAGGGCAGAAGTTACATTTAAGTTGGTAGATGACGTTCACTGTTTCGCAGGTATTCCTTTTGGAGATGGGATAGGAGAGTCCGGTGGCATGGCTGTTGAAGGTGGTGGAGGGTTGGTGGATGTTGCAGGTTTTGCATGTGGGTTTTTGACAGGGATATGAACCATGTTCTTGTTGTAAGGACTAGTTTTGGGGTCGGTGTGAACTAGGAGGGTACGGAGGTTGGGGGGGGGGCGTTTGAAAGAGACTTTGGGTGGAACTGAGATTAGATTTTGGGTTTGGGTCGAAGATGATAAAATGTGAAAGCCATTTTTTAGGATGGTGTTGAGGCATTCGAGACCGGGATGAAATTGAGTGATGAGAGGGATGCAGTCTGCTATGGGGGCGGGAGGTGTCCTTGTGTTGACCAGTTTGAAAACCTGGTTAATTTGTTGTTCCACAAGGCGCTGGGGATAACCCCTGGTGGTGAATGCCCTAGACAGTTTCTCACAGTACTCTGTGAAATCTGTGGCGTCAGAGCAGATGCGTTTACAGCGGATGGCAAGACTGTAGGGAAGGGACTTTTTGGAGTGAAATGGGTGGCAACTGTCGAAATGGAGGTATTGGAGGTGATTGGTGGGTTTTGGGTGAACTTTGGTGCGAATACCACCTCTCCAGGAAAATGTCCACATCAAGGAATGTGACGTGGGAAGAGGAAATATCCCAGGTGAAGTTCACAGGGTAGCTGCTGTTGAGTGTGGATAGGAATGAGTTTAGGGAAACAACATCATGTGGCCAGATCATGAAGATGTCGTCGATGAATCTGAACCAACAGAGGTTGTTTGGGAGTGCGGGACAGGAAGTCGGTCTCGAGTTTTCCCATGAACAGGTTAGCATAGGAAGGGGCTATTCGGGTTCCCATGGCTGTGCCTTTTAGCTGAAGGTAGTGCTGGTCAAGATGCCTGAAGTTGTTCATAGTGAGGATCTTTTGCGCGAGATTTACGAGAAAGGGGGTTGAGGGCTTGGAGTGAGTACGGCGTGTGTCGAGGTAATGTTCTATGGCAGACAGTCCGTGTGCGTGGGGGATATTGGTATACAGGGAAGTGACATCCACAGTGACTAGGTAGGCATTTTCAGTGATTGGGGTGGGAATTTTGTTGAGTCGGTCTAGGAAGTGGCCGGTGTCTCAAATGTAGGAAGGAAGTTGGTGTACAAAGGGCTGTAGATTGGTGTCTACCAATTCTGAGATGCGTTCTGTGGGGCTGCCGTAACTGGCTATTATAGAACGTCCAGGGGGTGGTGTGGTGTTTTTGTGAATTTTAAGAAGGGTGTAGAAGGTAGGGGTGCGTGGTTTGCTGGGAGTGAGGAGACTGATGGATGCAAAAAGAAATATGAAATTTTAACATGAACAGAATTGAGTAATGTCCATGTCGCAACTCATAAAAAAGGGTGGGGTCCTGGAAGACTAATGAATAATGATTTAATTATAATTTCTTAAATTGAGATGGTGATTTCTAGTTTTCTCTAGAATCAGGAAAAAGTATCGTAATTATTTGTTGAAATTTAATTTCAGGATTGTGATGCTCTTTAATCATAGATCTGGACCCTTATTCTCGAGATTATGAGATTATGAGATGAGTGAAATGAGATTATTATCTCATTCCACTTTTTCATCTCACTTCTCACCGTTCTGCTATTCCCGAGTTGAAAAATCGTGAAATATGAAATGAAATTGCTCTTATTATAGGCCTATGAGAGATACCCTTCAGGAGGCCAGCAGATTATAGCCAATAGCGACCCGTGAAAATGTAAACAAATAAGATGCACTGCCTTCCCTAGTTAATTATCCTAGTGGCAGTGATGCAAAGCCATCTCGAGTGCTATGCACAATATTTTTCAACTCACTTTGACATTTCACTAACCAAATGTTTAGTGAGATTTTCCAGTGAAATGTGGAATGCCATGAAATGTGAAATTAGTGTTTCGAGAATATCAATCAGCCATTTTCAGTGAGATTACCAGAATTCCACCTGAATAATCTCATCTCATAATCTCGAGAATAAGGGTCCTGTGGTATTATATCTCAGTCTTGAAGGCCTACTTGGTGCTGTAATATTGTTAAGAAGGTTAAAGCCACTTTTACTGACTCGTGATATGCCGATTGCGTTTGGCGTACTGTTTGATCTGGTATTGTGTTTGGAAGCTACGATACCTACCACACGATACCTGATTGATCAACGAGACAAGTGCATCTCGCGCATCAGTAAAAGTGCCTTTAGTTGTTCAAAACTCTCGTCTCCTGGTAAGTGAATTTAACCTGTTTATATTACAGGAGGGTATCAATCAATAGGTCTATGATTGTAATTTGTGAATTGATTGACGTGAACTGTGAATTGACGTGTTCATGTTTGAAACATGAGGGACCTGGCTAGTTAGGTAATGAAAATAGTTTACTTTTTTTGCCGCAATGTCATCGGTGTCTGAACTACCCAACACGAGCAATAGAAGAATAAAGTCTGTATGATTGGCATTTCAATTCCCAGTGTGAACAGGCCATAATGATAGTAATGATGTTTGACAAGTTTCATAAAAATTGAATAAGCAGTTTCAAAACTAATGTTTGTAGATTTATACAAACATTGAATATAACTATATTGCTCATCATACACAAATCATTTGCTGCATTTTCATAATATAGTACAGTAAGCCAACTTACTTACTTTCCATGTCTGGTTAAACACAATCTTTCCAAAAATACAGTAAAGTTATAAGTATAACTCTTAGCATCGTTCCTACATGCAACGTTTTCCCGCTTCTATAATTCAGTTTTTTCATCCCTACTCCGATTTGTCCAATGTTCTTATTTCCCTGATGAATCGTTTTCCAGCATGGGCAATTTGTTTTTCCTGGTCCCTTTGAGAACAATAGATAGAGGTTTCACTATGATAGAGGTATCAACTGTAGATTAACAACTACAGTAGGCCTATTATCACTATCTGCATTTATTATTTACCACTCTCATTTTTTAGACTGGTCGTCGCAAGAAAAAGGCTTGCTTGATTTCAATTGCTGCAGCAATATGCTTAATATTTGGCTTCATAATCTGGATCAAGCTAAGTTAATAAACTACAACGGAACAGCACACTCTTAACCTTGGATCAAATCGTGGGAAATCACAGGTCAGTTGCAAGTAAAAATCTCGTCGACTTTACCAAGATTCGTTGGAGTATTTTTACTTCCCTACACTACATCACGGTCAACGTTGCTTCGTCAGTCAAGATATGGCTACGATTCTCGTGGTGAGAATTCGTGTGGAAGGTCGTCACATAATTATGTGAGAAACTTGTATATTTTTTATCATTTTTCAGTGAATATTCTTTTCCTGATGGACATCACAGTTCACAACCCTGGAACTGAATTTTAATATTTATGACGATATTTATCTTATTAGGATAATTTTAGAGAAAACTAAATCATCTCAATTTCATAATTGTTGTTACTTTTTTTGGTTCTCCAGAGACCATTAGGCATTACCAATTCTCTATAGAAAGGTTAACAGAATCAATTAATATGTACGTCACGATTTGAAAAAAGGGAGGGGTCCTGGATGACAAATGAATAAATTATAATTTCTGAAATTGAGATGATGATTTCTAGTTTTTCTTTAGAATTGGGGATAACGTCACTAGTCGTTGAAACCTGTTTCAGGGTTGTGATGTTCTCATGTCCTTCAAGCATTCTAAGTTGGCTCGACTCCTGAAGTTATCGTGTGTCCTACTAAAGCCAACAAGATTTTCTCTTAGTTTGTCACCTTTTATTTGATTAAGATATTTGTAGATGTGGAATTTTTGACGATCTAGTTTATGATTATATAAATAATTATTATAGATAGAGCCTACTAGTGATAACATCGATTCAGAATCAATTCTAATGTAAAACAAAAACTATTCTCAAATCGAAGAATCGATTTATAAAAAAAAAAAAAAAAATTTTTTTGGTGGGGGGTCAGTGCTGTACTTCTTCATGTCGCAATACATGCTCATTTTGTTGCTTAGATTATTTTGTATTGTTGAGATTTTACTATCTGGACACAAGCTATCCCTTTGGTTACGTCTGACAGCCGAACGCTGACAGAAATACCCAAATGGTACAGTATAGTTCAAAGAAGTCTCTAGCAGCTATTTTTCATGTAAAACGAAGCGAAAAGGTTGAACAAAAAAAGTTAAAAAGTACACAACTTTTTTTATGAATGAACTATTTTTTTTCCCCAAATCGATTTTTAATCAATTCTGGAGCTTAGAGAATTGATTTCCAATTTTGAGAATCGATGTCATCACTAATAGATACTATTTTCGTTGGACTAATCTGTTAATTACAAACCACGGTATGCTTCATAGATAGGCTACACATAACACACGAAAGAAATGAATATTATAAAAATGTAAATATATTTTTTCAAATGAGTATTATAATTTAAATTAAATATCAAGTGAAGTGACTGGTGAAGATGATGAACAGAAATCATTTTTTCGTGTTGTTGGTTTCTTATTTTAGCCACCGTTTTCAACAGTAAACGTATCTCTGAGGTAAACCATGTATCAAAGCGCTGATTGCCGTATAAAGCAAATCTCACTTGAAATAATTGTTTGGTTCGCTTTTTCTATTTCAATCATATGAGAGTCGATTTAGCAGAATACAGTGTCAGTTTTTTGGTGATAACTTTTGAATGGTATGAGATTCTAATATGGGTTGAGCACAGATATTTTCAATACCTTCAAAATGGTGTAAGTAAAAACTATTCAACTTAGGCCCTACGGTATATTGCATAATTTTCACAGATATACTGTACAGTTAGAAGAGAGTTTTGTTTAGCTGTATGCCTGTGGAAATGTTCTAATTCAAGGTCAAGGGTTTTATTTTACATCACTTTGAAGGTATTAAAGAAACCTGTGTTTCTGTTGTATTAACCCTTTTAGTGCCACCAGATTTGATCCAAAATGTGTCTAAGAATGCCAGGTAGGTTTTGACCGATTTACAGTGAATCACAAAAAAAATCATAACTTACCAATCATTCGGTCAAATCTCATGAAATATTCTTTGAAATGTGATGGAAGGATGGGCACTTGGATAAGGAATACTGAAATTTCATATTTGATCTGACAATAAATAAAAAAATGACTTTTATTTTTATTTTTTCCAACTGTCAAAATATTTGTTGGGTTCATGACAATGGTACAGATAACAAATAATTTTCAACATTATTTTGAATAATTGCATGATGAAGAACGAACTGTTTTGAGTAAGATTCATGAGTTTCATTCATTTTTATGTGGAATTTCAATCATTACAAACTATCATTCAAAAGACGACGACATGACATGAACCAGGCCTACTCTAGGCCTGGGCGTGGGCCTAGCCACATTTTTATCAGGTACATCACTCTCTTTGCCCCTTTCACTCGCATCATTATTTCATCTGAAGATGGGATAATGCATCTTCCGAAAAGTCACTTACTTCTTCCTTATCTGATTCATCTACTAAATCCCTAATCACTTCTTCAACTTGAAAATAATCACGTCTTCCACAAGACGCCATTTTGAAAACAAACGAGAATAACATTGTCATATTTCAGCCAAATGTAAACAAACATAGACGGCTGTAGAAAAATGGTGGAATATTGACCTTGGTGACACGAAATTCGTGTGAATAGCAGCTTTCTGAATATGTCACTACTAGCGCTATCTTACAGAAACTTTGGGAACTACTTTGGTTCAAAGCAAGTGCCGATATACCGGCACTTGGCATTTCTCAAACAATATTTTCAGTGCCGATAGATCGGCACTTGGCACTAAAAGGGTTAAAAATTTGATATCTTATAACCGTTTGAAAGTTATCACCAAAATACTGGTATTCGGCTTAATCGACTCCAATGAGCTCTTGAAGAATTCATAACATTTTCAAAAACTATTCTGATCCAATATAAATTGAGTTTGAAACTTCCCGGCTTGTCGCATTCAGAAGCGCGATAGGAGACTAAATACAAGTGCGTGATTGGTTCAGATTCAGGAAAAACTGACGCATACACTGTATGTGACAAGACTCTGATGTACTAGTGGTGTAGTTCACCTATCTGGTTCAAGAGTCAACCTTGCCAATGGATGGCACTGCATTTGGTCTTTCTAAAAATGAAAATATTCTTGCCTGTAATGCAGTGACACTCAGCGTCTAGGACGACCTTAGATCAGATAGACGATAATAGCTATATTTTTCTAGTAATTGACAAACTCGATTGATACTCTTATTCACATCCAATTTAACCACTTTACAGCCAGGTTACGAAGTCAAGTACGTACCTCCCAGGCTGGGTTATTTTCCAGTTATACTGCACAGATACTTGCGTTTATAGTCCCTAAATGACATTTATACTGTAATGGAAATAACGGTTTTATTGTAATTATATATTATTGTGTGAAACAATAAATTTGCTAATATCACTCTTATGTAGCATTCAGAGTCTAGTCAATTTGAAACATATAGCACATCCAAACCTAGAACAAGGCTCTGAAATATCAACTGGCTGAATCATATTATGTTTCGATACCAGTACGTAAGCGTATTCTTTCGGAGAAAAAATTGACACTAGGCCTAGTTTCTCAATCTACCTCCTACATGTCAGTATAAGTCATATGACGTAATGCTGAGATATTAAATGCAACATACTAAAAAGTGTTGGGATGGTTATATGCGTTAGCTGCCTGGAAACGGCCTGATGCCACGATTCGTCCACGGCCCTCAACTGGTTAAAACATGGCATAATATTTGCCACTCGCCAAGTTGTTGATTCTCCTGTACTCTTGGATCGTTTGTCTGCTTGAATTACACATAATATTTGTTCGTCTCTAATTGCAACTTCTGCCCAGAATGAGGGTTTTTTAAATCGGTATTCACCCGTCGATATAATGTGGAGATGAGCAAACGTACTGTCTAAAATGACCTGATTTCTACCACATTCCACTTGAAAATATAAATAACGTATAACTACCTAGTCTGATTGAGTATTCATAAACATTCTATTTCAATTCCAAAGTTTCTTTCAATTTTATATGTACCGTAATACAATTCTGGTAATACTATTGCCAGGTGTAAAGGGGAGCCAAATAACTCATTCAAATGGAAATTTTCAAGTCTAATATTTTGGATTTTATTGAGTTATCTTAAGTATACACTTTTTATAGGAATATATGCTATTATAATTATGTACAGGCTTTGGCCCAACAATATTTGTATTTAAATATTCTACCTGTACATAGGCCATAATGTACCAGGTACAGTGTCACCAATATGATTTCTGATTTATTTGTTTTCTTTCTCTCTTTTACCAAGTGGTTATAGTATCTATCTCTTGTTTTCATTTTCATTAGCTTACCAGTGTACAAAAAAATATCATACCATACTATACTAAATGGATTACAGAAATAACCATATTTACATGAATAGATTAGACACTTCCTGATCCGATCCTGATTTCCTTATTGATGTACTGTTCGTACTTACAGCAAATGGTTTTTAATCAATTACAGTATTAATTACAATCTTTCCAGTGGCTCGGGAGGCAAGAATTATCTTTGGGCAATGCGTGTCCCATTTCATTCATCCTGCCATTGCAATAATATTGCATTATTGCAATGCAATAATGCTTATGACATCACATTCCTTAAACTAGATTTTAATGCATGATGGCAATAATGATCCCTAATTTTAGAGAAAACTAGAGATTATTATCTCAATTCCAGAAATTATAATACATTTTTTTGTCCTCCAGAACCATGAGTCATGATGTAGGCATTACCGATTCTGTAGAAACATAAACAGAATCGAGTCATGTCAACGTTACGTCTCAGAAATGAGGTGAGATCCTGAAGGACAAATAAATTGATTATAATTTCTGAAATTGGTATGGTGATTTGATTGATTTCCAGCTTTCTCCAAAATTGTGGAAGTAAATATCGTCAAGTTATTCGTTAAAATCTAGTTTCTGTTTTGTGATGTCCTTTCTATAAAAAACTGGTGCATAGATCTGAAGATGACCACAATCCCGCTGTTACAGAATACGTATAACAAAATTGTGCGTAAGATTGAATGTGATACTGGTACCCGCATAAGAAGGTCAACTGAATAAAGCTGACCTTATACGAACGTATTTGATGCGAATTCGCCCATGCATGGGGACTAAACTGTTGTCACCTAGCAGAGTTTAAAAGAAGGTGAGCATAGAGAAGTGCGTGCATATAGTGTCCCGCACTTTTCGTGTTGAGACTCAAGTTTGTTGACAGTTCGTGAAACTTTGTTGACATTGCTGTTGTATTCCCTATGATTATAATAATTATATAAAAACCATATGAAACAAGTCATCCACATGTGGGAACATTGATTGGAATGGATTTATTTTAAAACATTCAAACAAACATTCAAACAACACAGCTGTTTTGGAAAAGCTATATGATAGCGATCGCAAGCAGATTTTACTTGAATCCAAAGTGCATCCAGCTGTTTCGCATGCATAATGCTGCGGTGCGGGGAAAACGTAGATTCGAGCTGAACTTTTTGCGGAATAACTTCGCATCACCCCGCAGTAGTTGCTAATTACTCAAAATAGGTGTCAACCTCCGAATTCGTTCATGCAAATGGCAGCGAATTTGCATCAAAGTTGTTTATGTCAGGCCAGCTTTATTCAGTTCACAATCTCGCTGCGAATTCGAAGATTTCAGGCTTTTGAAAGACACACTTCCGTTTCGTATCATAAACTTTGTCCTCAACAATCTTTCATAAAACCGTAAAAAAAACCACAGCTATACAAATTCAACTCTGATATTTGTGTTTGATATGTTGGCAGACAATCTTCTTCTTTTGTGGATACAAGTATTATCTTCGTACTTTTCCATTGTTGAATGTTGTGTTAATACAGTTAATATCTGATACGATTATGAAGCAGTGCCCGTAATATAAATTCATGCAGTTGAAAGTTGAAGCGAGACCCCGGGCGACTATGTACATATATATTTATAGAAAATAGTCTGAGGTTAATTAGTAATTATGATAATGGAGATAAACTTCATCAATGCAGTAACCAGAAAGTGGTTTTCACTTTTCGGGTGCAATTTATAAAATAATGATGATGTTTGTTACTTGTAATACCTGTGATGATTAGATTACTGAGTCAATCACTCTATGCGAGCTGCTGTGTTCTTTATCCCCATTGTCATGAACCTGAAATCATTCTATTATTCTGAATTATGACACTATTATTTAGTCAATACTTAACGTACTATGTTTGTACATAAATAAAAGATATATATATTTATCACTTCAGAAGTACGTACAGTGTAACCTCCATCCATCGCTTTTTTAAGTTACCAAGAAAAGAATTGATCCAGGAAATTCAGCATTGGTTTTAAGAACAGGGTGAGAAAAAAATGATGGAAGTGGGAAATTTATGGACCCGGGAACGATGCATCAAGGTTTCACTGCACATATCAGTATTGTGGTATTTGAATGATCACTGGACCTGTAACATGTGAATCATTACATATTGCTATTTGATTACAAATTTATAATTATATCATTACTGTATTGAATTTGATATAAACAAATGTAAATAATGATGGTTAAATATTACAATGTTAGTGTTTTTGGTTTTATTTTAATAAAATCGGATTACCAATAATCTCGAAGTAACGTAATTGTTAATCGTACCAAACTACCACTCCTATTCCTGAATACCAGTCCTATCCTTATTGTGATGGAAGTGAAAATTCAACAGTTGGACCTTGGGCTAGACACATTCCTGTTTTCTTCATTATAATGTTCCTAGTTCTACTCTTCATTTTATCATACAAATGTAGACTTACAATGCAATAATTTTATTCTTTGCATTTTATCATTTTTGGGCATTTTTTCAAGTTACACCATAAGCTTTCTTTCTTTGTCTGTGGTAATACATTATAGACAATGCCTATTGCCCCACTGAAGCACAATGTGGTTCGACAGTATAGGGCTATTGTCCTAGCATGTAAAGAATATGTTCAGTGCAATAATACATACTGTATTCAAAAAGATTCAGGAATTAGAATCTCAGCTCTAGCTGTCGAATATGGATATTATAAATATTATCATATTTCTTATTGCTGGATGCAAAAGACCTACCTACAGTTTAATATATGATTGTAGGTTTAATTACTACAATACTGTAGACCACTCTCTGTAGTGAACCCCGCCTATGTTGAACTGTCATTGTATAGTTATCATATCATATATTATTATATTATACAAATATCGTTCAAATAAAGACATATTCTACTACAATACAAAGATAATCGAGAAGTATTCAACAAGAGCTGTAAACTTAGGGGGGCAGGTATGGAGATTAAGGAAAAAGCATATTTCTCGTTAGTGCGTCCTATGGTAGAATATGCTAGTTCAGTTTGGGATCCTTATAGATTAGGTGAGATAAGGGATGTGGAAAGGGTTCAAAGGATTGCTGTGAGAAGGGTTACAGGTAAGGTTAGGAGGTGGAAATGGGATGAGAATGAAAGGGGGGAGAGGGTAAGAATGTTGGAGAGTCCAACTGAGATGATGAGAGACCTGGGGTGGCAGAAATTGGAAATACGGAGGAAGGAGGATCGTTTATGTAATTTCTTCAGGGTAATGGAGGGAGAGAGGGGGTGGGGGGAGTTGCATGAGTTGATAAAAAGAAATAAGGCAGGGTATGGAGGTAGGCGGGGTCATGATAGAGCGGTAGTCATAAAGGGGGCTACATTAGATGTCGGTAAATTCTCTTTCTTAAATAGGACAGGTAGGGACTGGAATGGGCTTAGTAGAAATTTTTTTGAAGGGGATGAAATCAGGTTAAAGTTATTCCGTCAGAGGGTTAAGGAGATGGTGGGATAGGGGTACTTAGGGAACTTGCCACCGCGCATTTATGTGCATTTGCAAGAGTTAAATAATAATAATAAAAAAATAATAATAATAACAAGTGATCACAGAGGCTGTGGGTTCTTGGTGAAATTTGATTTTGTAATGTTTGTAACTCTACCTAGGGCCTACTTGCTAGACGAGATTCGAGAAGACGAGAAGTTGAAGCATACGAAGTATAATATGTGAAGATCTTTGAGTTGAAGATTCTGATTTGTGTGTGGAAGGTGAACGTCGTATTCTGATCTATTTTGGATCTTTATCCTTGACTGAAAATGGACATCTAATGGCGAAAGCTCGCTGCTAGAATCATCTGGTAGCTATTTTATATGTAGGCTCATTGTAAATATAATACAAGCAACAGTCGATTATTTATGCAGGTCAATTTAGTGGAGATGTGTGGTGACGATAAGGTTTGATGGGCCTAGACAGGTCCCCCTTCATGAAAGCTACGCCTAGACGTAACCTAGTGACTAGGCCTATGTCGAAAATACTGCCCTTAAAATGAATTGTACAGATAACTGAGGGTCTTTGTCTAGTTTTCAACAGTTGTTTGCAGTGTTGAAAGTTATTGTTATGATTATTATAGGCCTAGGCCTACAGCTGGTAAAAACCCAAATGTCCAGGCCTAGGCCTATATGTCTGCCTAACATAGGCCTAGGTGTAGACATTGTTAGTTGAAGTGACATATTTTGATAACATTCTAATGAAAGTGCCAAGCGTCTAGATTATAGCCTAGGCCTAGGCCTATATTACATGAGCCTCCTCTATATTTACTGACATGGAAATAACATTCGGTTAGTTGAGAAACTAAAAAATTGTTGTGAGTCTTAACGTTATTCCCATGCTAGGCCAGATTTATTTATTTCACCAATTGTTATAATCAGTGCTGGTGATCTTTCTCGCTAGTACAATTACAATTATCAAGCTGATGTCATAGATAAAGTAGTCTCTATTTAGGCAACGACGTAGGCAGTGCCATCAGTGCCATGATCTATGATCATCAAGTTAATTGGTCAGCATGCTCCTAGCAGCATTCACTTGCAACAGTGCTCTAGCAGATGACATTTCCATAGAATCGGTCATGCTCGTAGCGGGATTACAAGTCAGAACACATCCACGATCAATAGACTGTTTAAACAGGGCTCTGCCCCTCTATACCGTAAGGATATTTGTGTACTCGGTGCTGGTATCAACCAAAAAGCAAAATTGCAGCCTATTAACATTGAATAAATGAATATCCTTACGGGATGGAGTGGCAGAGCCCTGGTTGAACAGTCTACAGACCATGGTAGTGTTACGCCTGGCAATTCTGCTACGGGCGCTGTGATCACCAAGAAAGTTCATCTGCTAGAGTACTGTTGCGTAGGAATGCTGCTAGGAGCATGTTGATGAACCAAGAAAGTGTAATCTGCTAAAGCACTGTTGCGAATGAATGCTGCTAGGAGCATGTTGATCAGCCAACTTGGTGATGGTTAGTGAGCAAAGGCTCTGTCATATGGCGTTGCCTATCCATAGACTACTTTATGTCTACATTATATCTTTATACTACTTTATAGTATGCTAATACTGAGTGGCTCTTTGGCTTTTTTATTATTGATAGGCCCAAAGTGTCAAGTGGTGGATACACTTGCAAGTCTTTGGAAGTGAGAAGTGAAAGTCGGCTCCAATACCGTCGCTGATTGGTTGCACGGCGACAAAATGACCGACTCGAAAGACTCTTTAAAAGCCTTTCAGAAGTCGAGCATTGCTCTACAAGTGAGAGCGAAAAGTGCAAGCAAAACCAAAGAGTCGAACGTGATTGGTCCATTTATTTGCGTTGATTATAATACTTTCAACATTTGACTGCTATTATTGTGTTCCCTTTCTTGCTGTTTATAGGTTATTTAGTTAGTTTGTTAGTTAGTTTGCAGTGAGCCATTTGTACCAATAGGTGAAGCCAAACGAGATGTGATGGACTTGTCACTTCTCACTCGCGCTTTTCACTTGCAAAGACTTGCAAGTGTATCCACCGCATAATTGACTGTGCAACCCTGTCAGAAGTGTTGATACGAATGTCAGTTATAGGCCCACAGGAACTTTGTACAAATAGAAAGAGCCAAGTTGGGTGTGGGCATTGGGTTCGAGTCTTAACTAGCTATACAACGAGTTATACTACCATGTATTCTTATACTTTCAAATCAGTTATATTTGTTAAAGAACATGTTGAATATTCTTATTGTAATAACCAGATTCATAAGCATGCCACTAGACGACACAATGAATTACATCTACACAGGCACAGATTAATACTATATGAGAGAGAACCTCGCTATTCTATGTCTTATTTCATTTAATAACTCGCCAAGGGACTCAATCTTGAATATTCAAGTCAAGGGTGAAGACATTTCTATCAGAGAATGCTTTTCACTCTGCTGAAGAGTATCTAAGTTGGCCTACTTTTAACTGATGTGTACTACCATGACATTGTAATTATTTTTACATTCATCGTGTTCCATATTTGTAGCCTCAGATGATAAAATATATTATTCTCATTATTATTCTTATTACCGGTATATAGAACTTGATTAATCATCTTTCTTTTTAGGCTTTGAGCTCGTCTCAGTGATGAAACCGAGACCAAAAATGCAAACATCCACTCTACATTTTCTTACAAGCCGTACTTGATAACATCAAAAGTCGTCATGGAGGTAGCCGAACTATTTAACCACCTGGAATCAAACCAACCTCAAGTGGTTGAAGAAATCAAGAAAACTTTTCATGAAAATTTCAATGCAAGTGAGTAGAACTAGGCCTACCTTACCTACTTTGTTATTGGATTGCTAATGTAATACAGTACGGTAGTACCAGTACAAGAAATATTCAAGAAACAAGTGGTTCTAGGCGTATGCAGGACATTTCAATAGTAGGCCTAGTGGCCTACAGTCTATTACAAAAAATTGAAAATGTTCTCCGGCAAAGCTACCGTATTATTTACATACTAGGAAAACGCAACATATATACCGCTAGAGCTTTTTTACCCTATATAGACTGGGGTTGCCTCAAGTAGCCTGATGAGTATAAATTTGTGATTTTCAATGTAGGCCTAGGCCTATGTTGATAAATTCTTAATTGAAATCCATTTGATAGGCCTACTAGGTTCAAAGAATAATACCGGTAATAAAGAAGAAGTGATACAAATTATCAATCGTGCTGATAATTACCGTAGTCTAAATGTGCTTGAGAAAGTATAAACAATAATAATATGAGTAGGGCCTAATGGTGTAAAACTAATCCAAAATGTGACAGGTTAAGTTTTAAGTAAGCAAGTTCTTTATTGCCATTAGAATTCACATGATACATCTTGAAGAATTATTAGCAATCGTCAAAGTGGATTAAACAATAATGTAGTTTTCTTGTCATCCACCTATAGGTTTGAAGGAGTTTCACAATATTATGGACAAGGTGACAGTTGAATGTTCAGCAGGTTCCCCGTTTCACCATGAAGCATGTGGCACATTTAATATTGATCATTTTTCTAGCCATTGAACCATTAATATAATTAATGAATCTTTCTTAAAGAGGAAGCTTTTCCTCAGTGTCTAAGGAAGGGTGTTGTTACTCCTATATAAGAATGGAAACAATCAAATGACAAAATACAGACCTATACTATACTTTTCTGTATCTTCTAAGATCCTTGAGAATGCAAGGCAGTGCACAAGGCTAGTGAATTTTTTAGAAAAGTTTTCTTTAATTACTTATTGTCAACATGGCATTTCTGGATTCATTAATGAGATTCTAACATGCATTAATACAATAATTAATTATGTAGGCTACATTGTAAACAACAATCATCTTACTACAGAAAACAATCACAATCACAATACCCATTCTAAGAAGGACTTGAGAATAAACACTCACAACCTTACCATGTTTACTAAAGGACCAGTATATTCTGGTATCATGATATTAGATTTGTTTGTTTGTGTTGCACCAACCTGAACTAAAGTGTTGCTGATGCAGGAAGGAAATGCGTCATATTACAGGTTTGGTGCAGGAAATGATCCCTAAATGTTGAGGTACAAACAAACACGATAGTGCTAATTTCAACGGTTCCTAGACACGAATTTTGAAAATGGGAAAAGTTATTAGGGTAAAATCACCAGAGACGTAATTCTGCATGTCAACTTACTTCAAAATAATTACAACCCTATTCAAATATACAATTTTTCATTCTCATTGGCACGTATTTAAGCGTCATCAACTTGTAAGCCAACATAGTGTCCGCATACAATTTGATTTTAGCGCCTGCCATCTTGAACTGAACTAAGCACACCAGCTCCGAAGCTGGTGTAGAACTACTTGAACTAGTGCAAGTGAACTGGGACAAACAAACACGAGAGTGTAGCTTTGGTGCAGCACCACGGTTACAAACAAACACGAAAGTGCAAGAACTGAAGAACTAGTTCAAGTAGTTCAGGACAAACAAACAGACCTATTAAATGCCTTACCACCATCACTTGAACTTGAAGTAGATGGGCCATCATTTAAGACTGGACTGAAACAATATGGTACCTCTTAAATAAGTGTTTTTATTCTGTACCAGAATTCTTAACTGATTGATAGAATATCATTTTATATATTATAATTTGACTTGTACATATTTTAATCTGTTATTATATATACCGGTACTAGATTTTATATTTTGACAATGTATTCCATTCTGACTTATCTTATAACATTACATGTTCAATCAAGATCAATAAAAATGAAATGAAATTAATGATTTCATCTCATTAATCATGCACTCGATATCAATAGATCTTAGTTATCATTACCTGGTGTGTCGTTTAACCCAATATAAATAAATTATATATGTGATTAAATGAATTTGAACGATGCATCATAATATTTCATTGAAACAATAGGCCTATGAACAAATGAGCATTTTCAAATTAGGAAAAATTATGCAACCTAGTATAAATCTAGTGGTTGAAACAATCATCGGTGTTATATCTATTCAGATTGGCACTGTAGTGCCAATCCTACGTTGTTGAGTCAAGGTCAAGACTGCATGCCTGAGTCACGGTGGATGTTAGATCAGACAGGTGTTCTATATTTCAATGAATGTAGTGTTGAATCCTACACAATCGACCAATAGGAGAACAGTAGAGCGAAGAAATGTGGCCGCCTAGTATTGTATAACGTATCCAAATTTCATGAACAATTTGAGAAGTATGTGTAACGTAAAAATAGGGACTTGAGTATGTATATAATTCACATGTAATAACAGATTTAACACCAATTTGATTAATTTAATGAATACAAATATTTGACTTTTGAACACTCCGTTGTCGCAATGTCATCTGTGTTTGAACTACCCAACACTGGCAACAGAAGGTTCAACTCTGTATGATTGATATTTCAATGCCCCATGTGAACAGGCCATGAGCAGTAATCTTTCTTCTTTGTTTAGCCAAAGAGTCTTGGCTGGTCGCTGGCTTGTTCGACTACTACGTCAACACGAGCTCCGTGCGCTCCGTTGAGATCATGGTCGGGGTACGTGAGCCGCACGATAAACATCTGTTCGACAAGATCTTGGAAGCGCTGAAAGGCTCGTCTAAGCTGCAGGCGGTAACTCTTCTCGGCCACGTTGTCCGTAGGCAGCCCACCTGGCTTTACAAAGTCACGCATCATCCACTAATGAAAGAATTGATTAAACTTCTCAAGGTTGGTGGAAACGTCAAGTAATTTGTAAAAATCTCTTGTGTTTTAATGTAGACTACCAAATCTAAAAATGGATGCTTCATTCCCACAACTCTATCTATAAGCGTTTGGGGTCATTCCATTTCAGTTCACCCAATGACTGTGCTCGACCAATTTAGATTTTTTAAAAAAAAATCATGGTTATTGGAAATTTTGTTCCGAGTTCAAATCTGTCATCCAAAAAAATTTGGGACAAACCGTTTGGGAGATATGACCCTTCAAAGCTTGGTCGAAATGCCAAATTTTGGTTTTGCGGGCTATATTGAATTATATTACAACATCTGAACCATCGGAGATATCCAAAAAATTCAAAGGGATAAAATGATGTACTTGTTCTTCTCTTCAAGGTAAATCATATAACATTATGTTATTCGTGAGTTGACCTTGGTTAATAAGGGATGGAATTCAGGGTACGATAATAGTTTTTTCCACAAGATCAGCTCCAATTTTCGCCAAGAAGGGTGGATAAATACTGTATGATTTTTTGTTATGTTCATTCTATGCATCCATGAGATTGAGGATACATCAAGAATTTTTTGTATTTTCATCCCCTTCATACCTGAAAAAAATGACAAAAGCAAGAGAAATCCTAAAAACCCCTTTTTGGGGGTGATATACGTCAAAAGGGGGTTGAAGTAAAAATTGGTGACACAGTGGGTTTGAAGCCTTACTATGTGAAGACCAATCCCTGAAAACTTGATCATGTATTTTGCACTGGTTTGGGAGTTACACATTTTCCAATATTAATACAAATTACGTTTTTAGCCTCAAATACAATATATATTTCATATCAGACAAATATCATAGATTTACACAACCATTAATAATAGAGACTTTTTGACTCACTCATCTTTCTTATTGATTGAGTGTCATCATGCTAGTTATCTTCACACTTAGGCTGTTGGTTATATTATGCGATCTACCCGTCGCTGTTGTCAACTCCAACGGTGATATCACCCGCAAAATGTTGGAGTGAGGTACCCAAGTTGAATCTTCGGTCATTTTGAAGATTGTGCCGGGTCCACATGGATGAAAAAAGTTCACTTTATAATCTTGGTTTTCTACAGAGGTGTCCACAATTTTGCCAAGCCACCACTGTTTATCGTAAATGCATGCAATATAGTCTCTGTTGCGAGGATTAATTACACGTCCAAGGTTCGATTTCACTTTGGTGATCTGTACCTTCTCGAAAACAGTTGAGGAAGATGTTCGATAAACTTTCAGAGAGTGGACATCAATTGGAATGAAACCATGATACATTCTGGTGTTAGGTACTGCAGTTGCATCTTCGTAACGGACTGTTAATTCATTTTCTTCTTTTTTAATTTCTTCCGAAGATACGAAATGGAAGATGATCCCAGTAATATTCGTTTGACAAAAGTCAAACATATCCAGCGGTGTCACGATATGATTTTCCTCTGTTCGTTGAAGACTGGCTTTTGTGACCAGTCGTTTTATGGTACCACCAATGCCATCACAAGGCCCCTTGCCATGCGACGTGGCAAAAAAGTGCCACTCCGCCTCTACGTTGAAGTCTTCTTTGTGGTGGCATAGGTTGCTGAAATTTTTGCGGTTTTTGTACTGACTCGCTGCCCCATCTGATATGTAAATGAACTTATTTACATGAGGAGCAAACTCTTTTATATCATTGACTAACACTTTCTGAAATGCATACACCGCTGTTGTTCCATGTTGCAGGTGGTCGCTTATAAAACAGACACTTTTATGCTTTAGTTCCTCATTCTCCTTATAGTATATGACAAATGGATGGAGTGTTGCTTGAGCATTCACCCAGTGGTAACTCTGTATCTCGTCCTGCATGACAAATGTAAAATTCTCTGAAAAATCACCCGATATAATGACCTCGTTTTGAAGCAATGATTCTTTTCTGAGTCTGAGGAATTGAGATTGTTGTTTCGATACAAAATGGTGTACCTTTAGTACAAGTAGTTTATCGATGAGCTTATCCACAAATTCAGAGTATTCATCGACAATGGTTATCATTTCGCATCGATCGGTTGTTACCCATTGCTTGTACTTGACTTGTTCATCCCATTCGTCTGCCTCTTTTAAAGCCAGCAACTCCTCTCGTAAACTTTCAGGTCTCGGACAGTTTGGACAAGACTTCTGAAGCATGCACATTTCACTTTCGATGTCACACACCACTTTCCCCAATAGTTCCTTGTAATCATTCTTGACCTTGGCACCACTCAACATCAACTTTACATTCTGGTGTATTGCACAAACACAGACTGAATGCGTGCCGGATGCACCAGCAAGAACACACCACTTCGGCCGTGAGTCCGCAAACTTGGAGAAACCAATTTTCAAGTCTGGGTACTTGTTCTTAAACTGCCCATACAACTCTTTCAAATTGCACAAAACAAGTCGTTTCTGATGACTCACTTTGACACCGCTACTGTCTCTAACGTTCACGCAGTCTTTCTTTCCTGGACACATTCTACTGTACTCGTCGTTCTCATAAAAAGCGATTATAGTGTCAATGATGTGTTGCTCAATTTCGTGTCCCGATTTTTTTGCTGAAATGTTGGGTAAAACACCTTGCTCTTTAACCATTTTACGAGAGAGCTTCACTAGATATTCAGTTACATTGAATTCTTCGCACATCTTCTGAATTGTCCATGTCTTTGGAATTAAACTGAGAATTTTCACTTTTTCATCTTTAGTAATAGCACTTTGCATTCGAATTTTTAGTTTTTGTACTAATCTGGAAAACTCATCTTCAACCACATTTTCATTGTTATCCAACTCGGGAAGCCCAAAAGTATTGGTTAGTTTAATTACAACTTGGTCACACATCTGAGAAATTTTATTTTTAACTGCCGGACTTCGTCGATCAACATTTAGTTTTTGAATCTTTATTGGAGAAACTCCAAGTGCAGAACAAGCCTCGTTGACGGCTAGCAAGGATGTTTCGGATGCTTCGTACAATACTTCGGTTTCTTCTTGATCTACATTTAATTTCAAGTCTGATATTTTTGTATAGCAGGAAGTGCACAAAGATTTGCCAGGAATAATATGTAGAGACGGATTGGTGTTACTATAATGCAGAGTAATTTCACGCAAGGATTTCTTCGATGTAATCGGTTTTTTATGTCTTGCAAGGGGGTCGCAACACTTCAATCCAAACAGGTGGTTATACTTTGTTAGATATTTTTTTTCATGGTAGTCACACACAGTTTCAATACCCAAACCCACACGTAATGAAAGTAATTTTTGTTGAGTTTCTGTGAACGTTTCAATACCCGACATCCTTCTGTCACACTTTCCATAAGATTCATTATTACACTCTTCATTTGAAATCTTCCCTATAGAACACCACATTGTAGGCCAATACAACTGATCTGATGAGGAACTGAAATCCAACTGACTAAAACAAGACACATAAATAGCAAGCAACAATGCTGTATTGTACATGCACAGACTTGTTTAATCAACACCTATACAGCTGCAAAAACCATAATTCTAGGAACAATAAATTATTGTGTGATTTCTCTATAGTCTGCTGCTGTCCAGTTGGAACATGTCTAATAAATGATGGAGAATTATCATTGATTCTGCTCATTTTCAAAAATGTGTAACTCCCAAACCAGTGCAAAATACATGATCAAGTTTTCAGGGATTGGTCTTCACATAATAAGGCTTCAAACCCACTGTGTCACCAATTTTTACTTCAACCCCCTTTTGACGTATATCACCCCCAAAGAGGGGTTTTTAGGATTTCTCTTGTTTTTGTCATTTTTTTCAGGTATGAAGGGGATGAAAATACAAAAATTTCTTGATGCATCCTCAATCACATGGATGCATAGAATGAACATAACAAAAAATCATACAGTATTTATCCACCCTTCTTGGCGAAAATTGGAGCTGATCTTGTGGAAAAAACTATTATCGTACCCTGAATTCCATCCCTTATTAACCAAGGTCAACTCACGAATAACATAATGTTATATGGTTTACCTTGAAGAGAAGAACAAGTACATCATTTTATCCCTTTGAATTTTTTGGATATCTCTGATGGTTCAGATGTTGTAATATAATTCAATATAGCCCGCAAAACCAAAATTTGGCATTTCGACCAAGCTTTGAAGGGTCATATCTCCCAAACGGTTTGTCCCAAATTTTTTTGGATGACAGATTTGAACTCGGAACAAAATTTCCAATAACCATGATTTTTTTAAAAAAAATCTAAATTGGTCGAGCACAGATTTATTACAATTTGGGTGATTTGAAATGGAATGACCCTTTGATAACTAGAAAGTGATTTTATTATGCCTTTTCGATGAACTATTTCAACATTGTTAAGTGATTGATTTTGTTTGTCGCAGGCTGAAACCGAGATATTACCATTGATGAGTGCGTTACTGGTATTGATAGTGCTTCTTCCTATGCTGCCTGCTTTGATGGGGCCTTTTCTACCAGATATATTCGAAGTGTTTAGGTGAGTGATGAACTCTTTTGTAGCTAGAAGAGAGTAATGTAGTTATACGATGATCATTCATAGGCGTGCACACAGGGTACGCAGTGACGGCCCAAGCCTCACCTAATGCATCACAAGGAAGAGTACACTGTATATTTTACAGCACACTGTATAGTACAGTGAAACCTCTATGCATCGTTCCCGGATCCATCGTTTTCCTGCTTGTATCATTTATTTTTCCTCACCCCACTCCAATATAATCAATGTTAAATCTTCCTGGATCGATCGTTTTCCTGCATGCATGGTTTTATCTTCCTGGTCCGTTGAAAAACGATGCATAGAGGTTTCACTGTACTATTATCTCGAACAAATTACAGTGAAACCTCTATGCATTGTTCGCGGATCCATCGTTTTCCTGCTTGTACCATTCATTTTTTCCCACCCTACTCCCATTTAATCAATGTTACATTTTCCTGTAGATGGATTGTTTTCCTGCATTGATGTTTTTATTTTCCTGGTCCCTTGACAAACAATGGATCGAGGTTTCACTGTAGTATGATTTAATATCGATTTCATGTTTTAAATACTGATTTCTACATTGACAGTTTGACACTCATTTCAAATAGGCCCACTCTTTTTAATCCATATACAGTGAAACCTCTATTACATCGTGTTTCAAGTTACCAGGAAAATAAAATGAATGAGACAAGCAGGAAAACGATGGATCCGGGAACGATGCATAGAGTTTTCACTGTAAATGTATTCTGCATTGTATTATCAATTTGACAGCTAAAATGTAAGGTTATGTTTTTATTGTTTTTGCTTCGGTGTAGTACACAGTTGATACACAGCCTGTCATGTCGCGCCGGCGCACTGGCGGTTCTTGATAGAAGAAATTACAAAGGCCTCCTAAACGTCAAAATCTCGTCTTCCTATTGGCCAAGATTTATGTCATATATGTGACGTCATTGATGGGCCATATAAAATGGTTTGAAAATCCCAACTACAGCTCTCGACGCAAATCAAGATAAAGTTATGATAATTAACCGCTACGTGTCGACGTCTGAGGTACCGATCGTTGAAGATGTCGACGCTAATCTATATTGACTGAGTTGTCGATCAAGATTGAGAACCTCAACGCTTGACCCTTACCTCGACTGTCACTTGAAATAAGGTCCTAGGCCTAGCTAGCTCCAAGAGACTAGGACTTTGTCTGCTTATAGTTTACGAGGAGATCTAAACACTATGATAATACCAGAATAACAAAGTCCCGATCTCGTAGATCGTAAAAACTTGATATACTTCGCAGCCCACCTTGGGAGCAGGGCTAGGATTTTGTGCTAACAACAGTGGAAGTACACAAAGACTGGTCATGTTGCCAAGATATTTGGCTCTTCTAGTAATTAATAAGTAATCCAATCAAAGTCTTGATCCTTTGAACCAAGCTAGGCTTAAGACATTATTTTGAATGGCATTTGCGGTAAGGGTCCTGTACTATTTTTTTATTTATAGCAAAATTTCAATCATAGTTTTAATTACCAGGGTTTACCGTATAGCAAAAATGAACGTATAGGCCGGAGAAAGAAAATTTCCTACACGACATATACTCAGAAATAATTCGAAATTAACAATGCAGAGCTAATCTTTGCTTCCCTCTTTTTTCAACCACCATATCCCGCCGTTTGAACGGGTCTGCCATAAATTGTTCACTTCTCCCTCTCCTCTTGCAATCGTGCTTCGTCCACTTTTCGAATGCTCGACGTGTGCCTGTTTCAGTCGCTTGGCCGCGTGGAAGTGCACGAACCCGAACAAGGTGCCCGAGGAACACTTGTTGCACCTCCAGGTCGCGCTGTACGCCCTCTTCCAGCGTCTGTACGGCATGTACCCGTGCAACTTCTTGTCTTTCCTGCGCCTGGAATACAGCAGGCACGAGAACTTGGGGACGTTCAGTCACACGATCAAGGTGCGTTGAACAGAGTCATTTGCATTAGCTGTGAACTCTACTCTACTAAAAACTAACTGCACGGTACTTTAACTCGACTGTTGTATATATCAACTGTCGTAAAAATTAACTATATTAGAAACCAACTGAGCTAAACTTCCACTTTTGAGCACCTGTACAGAAGTTTAAGTGAAAGGTTTGGTCCTCCACTTTACAAATTACTCATCTAACCCTTACCAACACTGAAAGCCTGTAAAACATTTAATGGGAGGTAACAATTTATAACAGGGGAAATCATTTTTTTGGGGTGCTCTTTATATTTGGGATTAACGGAGATTTACTCCAAGTTTAAACCATTATTTGAGGGGAAAAATAGCATCATTATTCGTTCAAATCCAGCCCAGGGTTGTGATGTCCTTTAACCATCAAAGGTAAAAAAAAACTTTAATTACAAATGAAAAAGGTTTGAATTGTACCAGGCAAAGACTTAATAATGGATATCAAGCAAATTTTTGTGACTCCAGTATTTTATGATGAAATGGCATTACTATATGATTATTGATCAACTATAAACCAACTTCCAACATTGTGTTTCAGCCGATGTTGGATACTGTCAAAATGCATCCTCTTCTCGTTACCCATTCGAAAGAGGGCGAAATAACCGCAGCTCGCTGGAAGAAGATGGAACATCACGACGTAATCCTCGAGTGTGCCAAGTTTGCTCTAGACACGACCGAACGCATGTCGTGCACGTCGATTCGTCCCCGCGCCATCGAGTATCCCGGCTCCAACAGCTTGGAAGCGAGCTATCAGAACCACCAGGCCAGCCTGGCAATCACCGGAGCAAATGAGACGCCGGTCGATGAGCTGTGGAGCCCGAGCGTACACTGCGGGTTTAT
>OZ023330.1:33244834-33324834 GCA_964007535.1 Brachyptera risi | reverse complement strand
TTCCATCCTTTTTATTTGACGCTGCGTTAGAATAGGCCGAAGCAAGTTGAGCTGTGTGTGTGTCATCCGACTGAGCGCGTTTGACCTTGACGAACACAACACTATGCTGGGCTCAGAACATTCGTTCGTCACACCAAACAGGTCTAGCGAGCGGTGGAGCTAACGGAGTAGGCCTAAACATAATAATTAAGGCCCAAGCAACAATTTCTGTGTATCAGCCGGTCGCATAGCTTCCTCTTGCGCGCAATACGAAATTGACTAAATTCTAAGCAGGAAGAGTGATGATTTTTTTGAACCAGAGTTTTTTTTTTGGTTAACCCCTTGCTCACCGAATTTTCTGAACCTACTTTTACCATTCTAGTAGTAATTAAAAATTATGAACAAGCCTGACATTTGACACAGGATCTAGGCCTACTTGAATCGCTTGAAAGACTGTTATCATTATCATATTCTAACTGTGAAGTAGAATCATCATTTTCATCATCACAATCGCTGTCAAATACTGCATTTAGAACAGTTTCACTGTTGTTTGCTGGTTTCTGATAGCCATTGTTGCTAATGACAGCTGCAAGGTCAATTTGATGCGTCAGTAAACATCATTTACTCAAAGAGTTACTACCTTTATTGACATAGTCTGTGATTAGTTCAACAGTTCACTACAAGAGCTATCTTTGTAGCCATACTATGGCACATTCTGACGGTAACTTTGGGAGATATGGATTTAATCATGACGCGCGGTAATTAGCGGACCTCACACGTCGTCAGTCATGAATGCTAAGTCGCGTCTCGCGGGCGACACTCGTCAAAGATATTCAAGGGGTTAATCCAAAGTTTTATAAATCAAAATCATTTGTTTTGGGTCCCTTCCATTTTGGATTAACGAGGGTTTACTGTAGACCTATACCATTTTCTATCATCTAAATCTGTACTGTTGAAATTCTGCATAAATCAATAAATCATTAGAAATGAGAATTTTACCAAACATAAATAAGATGAAGAAACTAGGGATGTCGGCGGGTAAGAATTTTCTTACTCGGGTATCCGTCTTCATTACCCGACTCCTACCTGGGTTTCCCCCCCCCCCACAAAAAAAATCGTAGGCCGATAGCCCCAAAATCACCTATATTCATAAAAAGACTTCTTATTTTCTTAAGTTGTGCGGCGCGCTCACACTTACAGATCAGACCGAAAACATCATAGGCCTACACAGGAAAATAATGACCAGAAAAGAAACAAATTGACTACCCAGCGGGTAACTGTTTGAACCCGTGTATCACTTGAAATTGGATCCGCCAACATCCCTAATAGAAACTGTAAAGAACTGAAGAACTGAACAAATTGTTTTTGTGTCTCAGCTCTGCATGAGATGCTGGACACGAGGAACTCGATGCTGGAGGCTGTCAAGGCGCGCGTGACCGAGCTGGAGACGGCCGTCACGCGGCGCGACATGATCGTCGGGGAGCAGAAACGTTCGATCAAACAGGTGAAAGAAGAATACCGTGCACAGCTGGAGGTGAGTGCGTGATATCGGCATTTATTCAATTAATCACTTGACAGCCAGGGTACGAGGTCACTACCCTACCTTTCAGGCCGGGTCATTTTCAGGTTAAATGCACAGATACTTTTGTTTAGATGGTCTTTCATAACATTTATAGCGGAAACAAATGTGTTTCTTGGATTGATTTTTGTAATCGATGTGGAAGACTGAAGAAAAACAAAAAAATGAATGAAAATGAATGGCACATTGTACTGTATTTGATTTCAAATTATTAAACCATCAGCCTCAATTTATAAGCACAAGTATTTTAGATCTTTTTAAATCAAACCTTGATAAATTATCCAAGATGAGGTAGGCTCAGCCCCACTGATGGTATGTAACTTGGAGTCCCTGTTTTAACCTCCAAATTGATCTATTGATGATTGCTAGTAATACAGTGGAGCCTCTGTGCATCGTTCACCGATCCATTGTTTTCCCGCTTCTATCATTTATTGTGTTCCATCCCACTCCCTTATAAAATAGCCAATGTTAAATCTTCCTGCTTGAATCATTTTCCTGCATGGATGGTTTATTTTTTCTGGTCCCTTGAAAAATGATAGATGGAGGTTTCACTGTACAAGAAAGTATAATCTGGGGTTAATTTGAAGAATAAAGAAATCAGAAAAAAATAGCCAACCATAACTTGAACACTTGAAAGACAAACAACAGATACGCCTAGAATACAGAAAAAAAGATATTTCAAATAGCAAGGTGCCCCGTTACGATTCATCACGGTACAAATTAACCCCTGCGTGTGATACTGCACAAAATATTCTACAATGTTCTCTACGCATATGTAGAAAAATGATATTGTGCGCGTAATCAGTAATGATCTAACCCTGAGACCTATACAGTTCGATATTGAACGTTAATAACAGGTTGTTTGGTTCTAGGCCGTGGAAAGCAAGTGCGAAACGCAGCGAGCGATCAACCAGCGCATGGAAGAGCACATCGTCTACCTGACCAATCAGCTTGAGGAGTCGGAACGCGGCCGCGTGCGCTCGCCGGATAGCAGCATCCACGAGGTGAGCGTTAGCGTCAGCTCCGCTGGCTCGGCCGTCGGTCGGCTGCTAGGCGGGAGCCCGCCGGCGGCAGAAACCTTCCGTCTGGCAGACGCGCTAGTCGGGGAGAACATCGGCATGAAGAACTTGCAGCTGATCGTAGAACAGAATGAGCAGGTTTTGAGGACGCAGAAAAGTTGTGATCAACCAAACAATGCCCAACATGTGTTGGAATCGTCTAGCAGTACCTTGGGAGATGGCTGAAACACTTCCGAGACTGGCTCAAGTGGAAGATTAGTTTTTCGCGAGTAACTTTTAGCAAATCATTTTAATACAATTATAGGGCCTACTCACTAAAAAGAGAAAATGAAGAGTATCTTAGTGTATTATAAATCAACTGATTATCAATAACCATTTTTGGAAAGTATGACTTGATTCAATGAATATCAATTTGTGATGGATGATGTGAGAGATGAATGATGAATGATGATACAATGAAAAACAAATGAAATGAATGATGGATGAGTGATATGAGAAACAATGAGGTGGGTGCAGTGCAAGTCAGAGGAAACAAATGGATAGACCACAAAATAACACAAAATGGACTGGGCATGAGTTCTGGGAAGTACGTTCCTCAAAAATCAAGAAACTCAAGCTTCTCACCACCTTTTCCATGGACTCTGAAGGAAATGAACATCAGGCAAAAATCACAGAAACATTAACAATAGGCCTAGGCTAAAACTCACGACTTGTTTCGATTTTATTGGAACTGATCAGGCTAGTGCATAGTTATTCCAAATACTTCTTCACTCAAAGCAATAAAGAACAAACCGACTTCTTGCGCTGGGCTACCACCAGAGTCTGCACTCAGCGCCACGTAGGGGCCAACTACAGAATCCCATTTGTAAGCCATTTCTTGTAAGTTATCTCACTTGTTTCTCTCACTCTGTATCATCACCCATCAAGGCCATCATTGATCTATCATGTTATCCATTATCCATCAATAAGCTAGTTATTTGTTAAAATGAATGAAAGTTCATGATAGCCGTAAATACCTTCGTTAGGAAAATGTATTCCGAAGGATAGTGTTTCACTTGAAGCCCTGTAACCTTACTGTAAAAGTGTTACGGAAACTGTAAACTAGGACCTGTCAGGAGACTGTGTATTGCATAAAGTGCTTCAGGTACTGGTAGACTATATAGTAAGACGGTATCCCCATGAATTGTGAAACATAACTGTTCATCAACATGTATATAATATACACCATTGTATAAATGGCATAACACCGTGGTCACTATGTAGCAAAGCATGTAGCGTAATTATTCGTTTCATGTCTAAACTATTTTCACTCTAATATCTAGACATTAGAGAGTAGTTTTAGTCCGTATCTGAGACATGTACGTTTTCAAAAACGTTATGTGAACTCTTGAAGTCTGAGAGTGGCTAGCTTGTCGTAAAAACTATGAACGTTCGTGATACGATCGATCGAGTGGAGATACTTTCATTGGAAAGCTCTGCATCCGTCTGTATGCTGTGGTTGAAAATTGATTCTAGAGTGTATTTACTATAAGAATGACCAGGCACTATTAGGCACTATTGCCAACCTACCTATCATCATCTGGAAACATCTGATGATTATTAATTTTTGTTACTATATTTATATTGAAATGTTTTATCTGTCAAAAAAGAATTGATTAAAGACGTAACTTTACTTCTACTAGGTTTATTTTGGTGCCATCGTAGTAATCCTTTGATGTACGAGTACATTTTCAACAATGCCCAAGTTGTAATTGGTACGAAAATGTGCATATTTTCATTTTTTACTAATACATAATTAAAAAATGATAGTTCTTACATGGAGATTAGCTTGCAACTACTATTGTTGAGAAAGGTTATTCTCATATTAAATATACTGTTCATCTCAGTTGATCTTGAAAAGTTCCCGTGATGGAGCCAATGCAAGTCAGGATTCTTTGTGTATATGATATAATGTTCATTCTTGAAAGCGTATGGTGCTCAATTTGCCAACACGTCAACTTTTGGTGATGATTTTCGAATGGTATTAATAGAGGTGTTTGTTTTTTGCAAGCCGCAAAGTCACGAAATGTTGTGTATGATGATGAAACAACAATACTATAAGAACATTTCAAAATACATTCTCAATTGATTGCTATAATTTCCACGTCGCAAAAATATGCAAAACATATCTAAATTTGATCATAGCACCGAAATCAACTTGAAAGTGCAAAATATTCCACGAAAAACACGTTTATTGAATGTTATATCATGAAAAGGATTGATTTTACCAATTTCCATCCTTTATTTGACGCGTAGCATAACCCGAAGCTCGTTGAGCAACTGCATTGTGCGAGTTCCAATACGTGCTATTTGCGGTTTGACGGGTCTGACCTTGACGAACAGGAGACTCTGATGTGCTTGAACAATCGTTCGTCGATAAGACTCGGCACAGCCGAGCGCCAACAGAAGTGGGCCGCCTGACGATTGCGCGTCGTGGGGACTAGCCGAATGAACACGAACGGTTTGTTAGGCCGGTCGCATAGCTTCCTCTCATACTCAATATGAAATTGACTAAATTCTAACCGGTAAGAGTGATGATTTCGGTTGAACAGAAGTTTTTTTGTTTAATCCAAATTTTTTATAAATCGATATCATTTTTTGAATGTCCCCTCCATTTTGGATCAATGATGGTTTACTTGTGAACTGTGTACTTGTAAACTTGTGAACTGTATTTCGTTTAAATTTTCGTGAAATGTCATTTCCGTATGGGCCTAATATTAGGTCAAAAAAAAAGCAACGCCAAACACCGAAATTTGCAAATGCAGATGCGAAAAACACAAAATCATAACACCATTATCAAACACCTCTAGGTAATAGATATAAAAAATTTAATATTTTAATTCATGCAGATATGCGTGATGCTGATGCACGGTGGTAAGATGCTCTAATTATCTCTCTTACCTGTCTATTCGTGAAACACTTTGAGTTCTTGAATTTTCTTTGCATCTCTTCACTGTTCCCTTTTCCTTAAGCTCATTCCAGTCCTTTACGGACCTCTGGATGAAATCGTTCTGATCCACCTGTGTACCTCTTCCACTTCCAATCGATCTCTTCCCCTCGCACCTCTCTGTAACCCCTTACCTACTCAATGGCTCAGTTCCTACCAACTAGTGAAGTTATTGTTTGCTTTAACGATATTCTTCTTCTTCCTTCTTCTTTCCTCAAGAGTTTACCATGCCAGTTCTTCAATCATTTTGCTTGGTCCTTTTAGATCTTTCTGTATCACTCCATTTCTATTCCCAACGGATCTCCATCTCCCCACTCTTCCCACACTTTTTGCGGCAAACTTCTGTATGTTCTTTGTGGCCTTGACCTGATCATTACGCTGTGGAGACCTAAGTGTTGAAATATTAGGGTCCAAGGTTTTATAATTTCAATTTTTAAATTATTAATATGTACTGTATGATATTGAAAGATCTGTATCTCTGTTACAAATATTAGAATTCTGATACTTTATACACCACTCGAAAGCTATCACTGAGACACCAATATTCTGCTGGAGACGAACAAGCAGACGAGGTTCCACTATAGAGTACGAAACAAATTCTTGTTCACATTGTAACATTGTCAACGATACGAATTAAACATTAAAAATCCCTAATTTGTATGTAGGGACTAGGGACTGATTTTCGTGTACTCAGCATATTTGCTGCTGATGGCATCAAAATATTTTAAGACTGTCGCACACCGAAAAACGAGCTTTACGAGTTGATTATGTTCAGTTGTACAGTTTATATTCTTTCTGCATTTATTTGGGCGTAACGGGGGTTATACAAGAATCATTTCGTCATTCATCGGCATGGAATGGACATGGAAAAACGAATTTCTCAATCCAAATGAGATGATCCTCCAAACTAATCGTTTATCCCAGCAAAAACTAGAGCAAGTTCACACAGGCCACAACCCGCCAATTGGCTTGCCCAAAATTGGTCATGTGAACGTGACACCAACTCGATCGCTATTGATTGGAGTTGGGTTGGTGAGGATAGAGAGATCTTCTAAAATAGCCAACCCAATCTACCAACTGGCGGCAAACGACCAATGAGAATGTAGTAAATGTGTGACATCTGTCGTCTACTAGTAACTTCAATGTTACTGAGTGAACACATCGAACTTCGATTATATTTTTACTCATTCCCGATTGGCTGCTTCATTTACACTGCATGGAAGTGATGTTTACCGAGGTGAAGTTGATTGTCATTGGATCGTTGTACGTGTGAATAGTCACCAGTAGACAATCCAATTTGGTTGGCAACTGTGATGACTGGAATCAATTGTGATTTGTGACATACTGTACTTGGAGACGTTACCATTTACAATAGAGTTGGGATTGCGAGATTTTCACCTTGTTTCAATAGTTTTAACAATATTATAACCATCAGAGAAAATACTTTTTTTGAGTTGAAACAAATAAGCGTCTTTGAACTGTAGGGATGGTTGGTGGTTAATGTAAAGAATTATCTCCGAGAATTGCAATGGTGTGTTAATTCAATTTAGTTGTTCATCTCAATTGAAGATTTGTTCAAAGCTAAAATATCGATCAACTTGCATTACTAGCCTACATCAAAAGTACATACTGCATAGCAATACATGTATAACAAATGGTAATTTAATAATTGTTACAATCCTGAAAGTTGAATGAGTAATTGATAGATGCTCAAGTTAGCATATCCAATACGGTAGTCCAATACTATCGTTATTTTTCATTACTTGGCCTATACAATATATGCACATGAACAGAATGAAAATTACTTTATCGTGGACCGTTCGTTTTACGAACTAATAGTGGATTAAGCAACTTTCAGTTTTCACCTTTGGCTACGAATGTTATCTTCATACCTTAGCTAACAGTCAGCTAATTAATACTCAACTAAGAGTTCATAAAACCAGCTCTAAATTAGTACATTTTATACTATTGCTATTCATAAACAATTTTTAGCTATGCCACGTTCAAGTCATTAAGCTTAAGTATCCAAACGTGAGTAAATGTACTTCACCTACTTTTTGTATTTAGTGCTTGTATACTCAGCGTGATCCAACGTCTCCCATGTCGATTGCCAGTGACAGTCGGGAGGGTTGATCCGACACGTGTATTATATTGGTTTATCAATTGTGTGAATTTGGCTATTAATTTTTGTTACACGTAGACCCAAGTGGATTTAGAATCAATTCAAACCAAATTTTTGTTTGTGCATTATCAACTACATGGGCATATATCTATTCCCCATCTTTGATTGTAGGCATGCTTCTCTGTTATTATTATTTTTTTTTTAGATAGGCCTACAATGAATTTATTTGACCCATTTTATGACCAGGGCAAACTGCTTTTAATGGAAACCATTTCAGAAGTACGAGCCACACTATCCCAAAACGTTGACGTAATTATTGAAGAAATTGATCTAAATCAATTATGTGAATATCAAAGTTGCATCAGAACTGATAGATGTTAGTTAATAGTGATATGTTGACGTACTCGCTGCAGGTGATACTGTCTACTGTACTGGGGTTGAGTAGGAAAATTAAATTGGTATCTGCTACCATTCGACTGTCGATACACTCAATCGGGAAAATGCTACGTATTGACCCATAATTAGGTATCTTATGTGTAAAAATAGATTGAAAAAAGAAATTGGCCAAAATATCTAACCTACAAAAGTATAAAACACGTTTATTACGATACTTTTTTTTTTACATCTATTGTGTTATAGCAACAAGTTAAAGTTAGTAGCTATAGTGTAATATGTATTTGTGAAGGAAGATTTTGATTGGAATCAGGTCATTGTTCTCACTCTCCTTTTTTCTACGCTTTTGCTGTTTGATGGTTTGACAGATTTTTTCTGAATAATGGTTGTGGGTTGCCGGTTGTATGATTATAAATAAGAGACATGTGAAAATGGCAATTGCTAAAAAAGCGATGAAATCTAAAAGTGCTCCAATTATGTTTTTCTAATATTTCTTGGTGTTTTAATACATTCGATTTATTTGGCCGTGTTTTTGGAGAGGCGACATGATACAAACGCCCGTTTGAGCTGTTTCAACTTATTGGCAATATAGATGCTATATTCAGAATAAAAGTTATGAATGTTATTTTTCCTAAAATCATATCAATTGAGGTGTAAAAGGGTGAAGTTGATTGGAGAACTTGTAGAAACAAAAGGCAGCTGCAAATGCACGCAGCAGATGAAGCTTAGGTTCAACACCCTTATTTTTCTAAATAAATATCAATAGGGGTGTTTCTTTAGTAGGCCTATTGTACGTTTTATAATAATTATTGAACAATATTGTTCTACCGGTACCTATATATGTTACTTTATAGAATGTTGTTGTGCTACAGAACACAATGTTTCAAAATGATAGATGCAGCAAAGTGCTATTTCTCAAATTCTAAATAGGGCCTACCCTATGGACAAAAAATAGAAGCTATATTTACATGTCTCTAATTATTATAAAACTATCCTGTGTTATGATTGGTTGAATCAGTTTCAGCAACCTATGTAGTAATAATAGTTTCGAGACATTCAGACTCGAAGCACGAAAAAGGAGATAAATTACAGCTTAGCCAGTTCTACGTTATTAATTATTATGTTCTAAGATGGAGACTTTTACAATAAAGAATGTTATCAATTTCACATTGTAAGTTATTTAATTATAAAACGGTTGTATTTTCAATGGAGAACAATATTTACATTTCAAGGATTTTAACTATACATAAAGAAATCAGGTACAGGGTAATATTGTTTTATCGCATATCGCGACTAATTTCATTTGTTTCTACATTTTTTAAAAATGATATAGAAACTAGAAAGGCTTTTGGCCAAAGGTTGTGAATGAGTTATTTTTCATTAGCAACCCATTGAAAGCGTTCTGATGTGCTTTTACAAAAAAAAATGGGCAGACTGTTATGGGTACTTTCATGCATTACCCATCATGTTCAAAGGAGATTCAAACTATTGAATAATAACAATTATTAACGTGCAGTGGCTTCATTCAAGAGATCTAATCAAGACCTACTAGAAAACACCAATTTTAGGATGAAGAAATGAAAATTGGTCGCGCTGCACTAAATGACAATTTTACCATGTACAGTACACAAATTATTAGTAATTTATTAAGCTGGCCTTACATGAACATTTCCGATGCAATATCGCAACCGCATGCGGGAGCGATATCAGCCATTTTGAATTATTGACCAATCAGCGAAGACTGCGTGATGGTGCGTGGTTTTGTCGCACAAGTTCAACTCTACTCAACTTTTGGCTCGCGACGCAATAAATCACATGCTTAATGGCCGGATGTAGCATGGGTTCAGGTAAAATCCGCTTGAGGTCCCCGTCGTACTGCTTTCCCCAGAACAGCTGTGTCGATTTTAGCATGAATTGTTTTAAAATAATTACATGATTGATCAATTTGCCCACGTGCATACGACTTCTTTTATGAGATTTTGTTTTTATATACGGTAGTTATTATTATGATTGAGAAGACACCAGCGATGTCAACAAAATTACAACAAACAGTCAACGAACTTGAGTCATGCCACGAAAAGCGCGGACACTATAGACACGCCCATCTCTTTGACAAACTTGCTTGAATTGCTACTAGGCAGCAGCACTTTTGTTTGATCGCGTCGCATCGTCCCGCAACCACATGCGGTTGCGATATCTTATCAAAAATGTTCATGTAAGGCCAGCTTTAGACTTGAAGAAGAGTTTCAGAGTGACTCTTCACATTTGAATAAATTATCAATGTCTACGAGAGCATTTACAAGTCTTTCAGTATAGTCGGCATTTTGTTGAAATCCCACGACTATTGCTGCATGATGTTTGTTCATTTGTTTCGAACTGAGCTGTGCTGAAATGTGAATATTCTTCACTGCAAGCCTGAAATATATAAGTACACATGTATTCTATGTCGATTCTAGTTGAAACAACTCAAACTGGCAAATCTGACTATTTTGGCCATTTGGCGCCAAAATTGTTATTAAAAAAAATTGTTGTAAAAGTGTTTATTGTTGGTTAACGATTTTCATGGGACACAAATACATTGTATAAATCAGGTCAAGATACAAAAATTATAAAACTAAAGATGAAATATTTTATGTTCAATTCAAGCCAAGAGTTTAGGTATTCATCAATATTATAATGGTATTCCTTCATTAGGTGATGCTTGACAGCTATCTTGAATTGAGTCAACTCTGGTGATGTGATTTCCCACAGTTATCGAAGCGAGTGCTCAAGTGCTCAATCAAGTACTAATTGGTCACAACCTTCAATTAGCAGTGACAGGCTTACGGTAATAACCTATACCAATTTTGCGCTATCACTCATTTTTTTCAATCGTAATATGATAAAAGTTTACATCTACTGTTAATGGAAAGAAGTGAACATTGCCTAAGAGACTTTGTTTTAAGTGGAAGATATCAACATTTGTGTGTTTGGTATACTCTTCGATACCAACGTCGGTAATGCCCGGATATATCACAAAAAAGGATTATACTGTATATATGATAATATGTTCCAGACTCTTGGAAACTGAAAGACTTTCATCTGCAGCAAAAAAAGTATGGTTATTTGTTTTCAATTCAAAATACTCTGGATAAAATAATTTTCATTTGTGATAAGATTGCCTCGAAGTCTTGAAACAACCAAGAGATGCTGCTTCAAAACGGTCTTGCTCATCATTAGCCTTAATTGGGAAACAATGATTGTAGGCCTATATCAAGAATTCGATGATGATAAAAAAAGATTTGTTTCTACTTGTGTATCACGATTAGCCACCAATTGTGACCCGACTCACAATTTAATTATGATGAGTCCGAGTAACGTCCACTCTGCTGGTTTGAAAGTAATGTTGTGAGCTTCTAAGGAAAACGTGTTGACAAGTGCGCGTACTTCGCTAATGACATCGTGTGATGTGAAGCCAAATGCTCGTAGCAAGTCTGGCAATCTTAAAAAGATACAATATTGTGAATACAGGAGGCAATTATTTCACCAAAGCCTAGGCCTACAGACACTATACATATGATACAGTAAATCCAATCCTTTCTAGTACCTACGAAACCTTTATCTCATTAATCTTTCATCCAATGCTAATAGATCTTGGTTATCATTACAGTGCATTGTTGAACCTAACATAAAATTAACTATTTGATGATTGCAATTACTGTAATTCACTTACACTTTTTTCAGACCATCAATGACTATTCTCCTACGCAAAGCTTTTTGGGCGTGAAGATCGACTAATGGCATCAAATTATCTGGAATGTGTGGCTGTGGCTCCTCTTCTGCTGCTTCGTCACAAGACTCGAGGTTCTCTCTGTAACCTGTTTTACCTTGGAAAAATGCATTCACCTTCAACTCCATTTTCTTCCCATCTTCCTGAATATCCCGATAATCTGGAAGAGGTTTGAGTTGGTTGTTAACTCCTTTCAGTCGTTCGTCAAATTGATCGTCTTCTAATTCCATGAGACTTAATCTTTTGCAGATTTTTTCGTAACGGTCATGAAGCCTGGGATCGCGTGACAATTTGCTAATAGCATTGTTGTATTCTTTGATTGGTTTTCCTTTTGCCTCGATAAGTTCTTTTGTCTTCTTCTCTCCAAATAAGTAGATTATTGTCTCCAAGTTGAACCACTCGTGTAAACATTTTTCAATATGATGAACTGGACTTGTCTGCCCTTCAGTAGGTGTACCACCTTTACCTGATAGTTGACTTTTTTTAATATACTTTTCATCTACCAGTGACACTTTCTTATTGGTAAGATCTTTCAGTTTGGGACAAGGTTTCCTGATGTCGATATATTCTTTCATATTCACCGTTGTAGATTTGTTGATATTAATTTCAATTACATCTCTAGAGCTACTATTAATGCTTTCTATAGATTGCTGTGGCAGCCCTGAAATACTGCTCTCTACAACTATAGTGTTACTGCTTGCAGAATTTTCAAAATGTTTGCTCTCCTTCTTGAACTTGCTGCTACGCGGCTTGACTGGAGCTAAGGGTTTTTCTTGTGCTTCAATCTTTTTTTCTAGCGACTCATTTTTACTTTCGGCTTTTTTTATTGAAGAATCTGGTGTTACCTTTACTAGAGAATCTATGGCAAATTGATTTAGTGAGATAAATTCAGATTCTTTTTCATTTGGTTCATTTTTCGACAAATCTTGGCCGACAATAATTTCTTGCCCTATAGTTCCTGTTGAATCACTGGACATGATCTTGAAATTGCAGCTTTCTTCCATATCTTCTAACCAGAGTGGACTGGTAAGAAGCTGATCTTCTAAATACTTTGATGCTTTATAACAAAAATTACTACAGAATTTTTTTCTTTCAGTTATATCGTAAACTTTCTTCGATTTGATAGAGACATGATATTGATGAGACGGTACGTCTTTAAGCATTTCGGAACACAGTGGATAACCGCAGACTTTCGTAATAGCTCGTTCCTCTACAACATCGTCGTAATGATTTTGACGAATATACTTGAGCTGTGATGAAATACAAAACATGAAGTTAATTAATTAGTAGGCCTACAGTAATTAACATTGTGTTGAAATGTATAGAAGATTTCAAGAGAGATGCTTCATGTAAACTAGACTCATTAACCTGCATGATGACAGAAACAGAAATTAGCTTTGGGATAATGATACGATGATGAATATCCTCAGGCTTGCCGCAAGAAAGGTCCTGGGACGAGTCAAGAGATGACGAACCATTAGGAATGGAAATGGAGTGGTGGAGAAAGATCTAGAAAGACAATGCAAAATGATTGACAAACTGATCAACATGGAGAACTCTGGAGGAAAGAAGAAGGAAGGGTAGGATTTGTAATTCTTTGAAACAGAGAACAACTTTACTGATGGGAGGAAGTGAACAATAGAGTAGGTAAGGGGTTGTAGAGTGGTATGAGGAAAGGAGATCAATGGAAGAGGAGATGGTATATACAAAGGTACCGGTAGTTCAGAATGGATTTATGCAGAGGACCATAAGGACTGAAATGAGCTTGAGGCAAAAAAAAATTCCAAGAAAATGTAAGAATTCTAGAAAGTGTTGTACGAATAGATATGAGGAAGATAATTAGAGCATCTTGCCATCGTTTATCACACATATATCTGCATGCTTTATGAACATACGTACATACATGTGTGTTGTATTAGTTCAAACCGAGGTGGACAAGAATTGCCCAATGGTAGGACACGTGAAATGAAAATGAGAAAAAAAATGTCAAGAAGTACTGATGCTTTCAGGGGACAAATTACGCAAAGAAATTATTTGAATGTGGTTCAACTCTGTTAACTACGGTAGTTTCTAGAAAGAGGAAGTCAAAATTATTAAGGTAGGGTGGTCTATGAAATGTATTTTTCACTTCCCGTTAATTTTTTAATTAAAAGTTATTTCATTTGTGTAAAAGAAAATGAATAATAATCATTTGCATAGTTGTTATACTACAGATTGGCTCGTACCGGTAGTTCTATAGACTTACTTACATGTCTAAGGAACCAATCTTTATTCACAGGAATTTCAAGCATGCCATTGACAATTTGCAAAGCCCTTGCATTGCATTCCTTTTTCTTTGTCAATGCTTCTTCTAGTTCATCTTTGCTGTTGTTTCATGGACAAAGCAAGTTATTAATACAGTATTACATATATAGGCATAGCTTATTCATTTACTAATATATTATACTATACCCATATGCAACTATTAGACCAGCTGACAAGCACGTCTCTCGCCTAAATGACAGATTTTACATTTCAATCATTTTTCCAACGTGCATTCCATCCATTTATTTACCACGTACACGGTTTTTCATAAGTCTGTATATTTGTCTTGCATCCACCTACACTAAAATACTCTTTACACAATCAATTTTCGTTGCACAGAATTGTATGGAATATTTTTTAATGGTGTAAAGGTGTTTGCAGTTTCTATTGCAAAATTTTAATTTTAGTACCAGTAGCTAAACCTGTAGGCAACATTTGAGAACTTTTTGATATTTGATAATCTAGATTGATCGACTTTTGAGTTACGACTTTCCGGCGCGCTTCCAGTGTCAATGTACCGCAACTAGGAATAAACATTACCGTACCCAACTTTACCTACATGTTCAACTTATTTGAACTCATTTTATTTATAAAAGTGTCCAATTAAATATATTTTTTATTTTCATCAATATGCATTGAAGTGTCAACAACTTGCTGGCCTACATAATGTCTGCTTAGGCCTACAACCTGAATCTGATATTCTCTCTCAGTGAGTTTATAGTGTTATACAGAGAGGCAAAGGAATAGAGATTTGTTCTTTGAAATTATTGTAGGCTGATCAGTGTGCTCCTGGTGAAACGTTACAGAACCATCACACTAGCAGTTCTAGTGCCTCTATCTTGCACTCCCACACCCATTCCATAGCTGGTTTTGCACAACGGGTACAAGTGAACCCACATAAACAAATGAGAAAGTTCAGAACAAATAAACGGACCTTTGTTTAAATTTTTCCAAGAAGTCAATTAAGCAAAACTTCCAAATGCCAAAATGTTGAAAAAATACGGTAAGTACAACAGTGCAAGAGACGGCAGTCATTTGGAATTCTTATTTCGCCACTACTGCAGACGCAGTGCTAATGTATAGGGTGGGCCCATAGACACTGAGTTTATAGCTCAATGCCCTAAACCACTAAAGGTGGCCTCACAATGAAAACTAAGACTAACAATTAAGATTATGACCAAGGCTAAGATTAACAGTAACAAATTATGTACTCACAATAGCGGTTGATTTTAGCTACTATTACAGGATACACCATTGGTCTGTGGATGTCACATGTCAAATGACGCCATCTGATTGGTCGAGCTAAGAGTTCTTGGCTAAGAATTAAGAACTAAGAGCTAAGAGTTGAAAGTTAGTCAACTTTTCAAGGTTATGCACTGCACTGTGAGAGCTAGCATTGGTTTCCTATCTGCCAACTCTTGTTCTTAGCTCTTAGCGTTAGATCTTAGCGTTAGTGTTAGTCTTAGTTCTCATTGTGAGGCCACCTTAAGGTACCTTAATCTATGCCTGATCAAAGTAATCAAAGTAGACTTTACATCGGCAACAACACGACAGTGCCTATGATCACCAAGTTGACTGATCAGCACACTCCTAGCAGCATTCACTGGCAACAGTGCTTTAGCAGACGTCATTTCGAATGATCAGTCATGCTTCTGGCAAGATTATCAGTCGTACTCGTATCACTACCACGATCAATAGATTGCTCAAATAGGGCTCTGCCGCTGTTTCCCTTATAGACATTTATGTACCGTACTCAGTAGGCCTACCTACACTGTCAATTGTGTCTGCAACTTTGCTGATGGCTTATTTGAGAACTTGTCAATATAATTTGTTGCGTGCTAACCATTTAGCTGCATGAGAACATTGCTTGGAAGCGTTATTCTAGCCATTTCATTTATTTTAGCCACTCAGGCTCGGACAAAGCAGCCGAACCCTCCCAAACAAATTCGGAAGGTGGCTGGCAACAGCTCATGATACAAGACCTGTAATTATAGCCTAGACTGTGGCCTACAATAGGCATATTCAAAGGAGTGGGGCCATGATACTTCTTTACTCAAAATGGCATTGAGATTGATACTACAATCTCAATGGCCTAGGCCTACACTCTACACCATTGATTCCTAGGCCTAACATAACCCCAACCACTGACAATAAATAATAACTAGAACACTTAATCTATAGCCCACCTCATTGCATTCGTATGTTTCAGAAGTCGTGTCTGGTTTTTCACTTTTTCAATATCCGCCATTCTACTATTATATTATTAAAGTATCAAATTCTAAGACTGGACTTGGATTGGAAATAGTAGGCCTACCTAAAATCTTAGGTTAAGAGTGAGTTGTGACCAGAACATACATACAGCCCCCCGATACTAATAATTTTGCACACAGCCTTGTATTTCTTTCTGCAGATGAGTATTTTTGGCGGTGATAATAGAATGAAATAAATGCGATGATCTATTAAAAAGTGGTTTCTATGAATTATTTCAATTTCAGCACGTTATTTCCAACAATTCTCAACAATTTCCGATTGTTATTTACACTTGATATTTTTTAATTTTGCTTTTAATATAATACATGAATAAAACTAATTCCATAGCTTTTTTTGGATTGTATATTATAATAATAATAATAAACTTTCATTACTGGAAGACTGTACCTCATACAGAATGATAATCGTCATTATTATGAGATAAGACACAATATATTCAGTAATAAGATAGTCAATAATTAGTACAGAAGTATTTGCCAATGGATCAGATTTGCATGAGCATCAAATCAATTTTACCTAATTTGAAAAGAAAAACTTTTCTGCATGCAATTACGTCATTATCTTACTTAATATTGATTAGTTTTGAGACAGAATTAGTTGGGATCACTTCTGAGGAAACATCACGAAATTTTGGAAAACTCCTCAAGAATAATCCAGAAGAGAATATTTAAAAAAAAATTTTTGAAAACATTTTCTGAATTAAAACACAAGAATAATATATATTATTGCAAACATCACCATTAATCAGATCAGCAGTTTGAAAGACATATATTGAACATAGTATGAGAAACATATATTTTTAGATGATTATTTTATTATTTTAAACTTGCAATTGCACATAAATGTGCAAGTTCTCTAATTACATCTATCCCACCACCTCCCTAACCCTTTGATGGAATAACTTTACTCAAAGCATAGATGGATAGAGTGGTCTCTAGATAGGCAACGCCGTATGCTAGTCTATGCTCACAAACAATGAAAAACTTGGCTGACCACAGCGCTCCTAGCAGCATTCACTCACAATAGTGCTCAAGCAAATGGGATTTTCTTTGTGATCACAGCCTGCGCTCCTAGCAGGATTACCAGTTATATATAACAGTACAGTGTCTGTAGACTGTTTAACCACGGCTCTGTCACTCTATACCGTACGGATATTTATTTACTTAACGCTCAAAGTGATCAATGGGTTATCCATTATTGCTGCATAACTGAGGCAGCAAGTTATTGGACTTGGAGGTTTCAAAACCAAAGTGGGTAGGTTACAATGACATTTTATAAAAATGTCTTGCTCATCTTACAATGCTTACATTTGCCCAAGTGTTATATTAGATTTTGGCGATGACCAAAGAAAAACATATAGAATATTCTTTGTGAAAAGAGCACAATATTCGAATGAAAAAGCATTTGAACACCTTGATTTTGAAAGTGTGTGTGTGTTGCTGCCTTTAGCATTTATTGCCAAAATAAATATCAACTACTACTTCAATATTGCCCAGAAAATGTTGCAGGTAAGCTGTTAGTGTTAAAATTGGAACTGGAGAAAAGTCATAAAATGAAGTGCGCTCATTAGACGAGCTTTAGCGAGGATTCAATTTGACATACTGAAAAAAATTGGTGTTCTTTTTAATGTTTTTTTGTCGGTTCTCCACAGGTCAAACGGCTACAGCTATCAACTCCAAACATTTTTTCGTCATGGTTCCTCATCTAACTTAGATCTGTATAGTCTTGTGGCATTATCGTACGATAACTTTGTTTTTTGATCGTTTATATGTTGTTGACAAATGTTATGCCAAGGGTAGGTTCCCCTAGGGGAGTTTCACGGCAATTAAAACTATTCATTTACAATTTTTACAGCATATTACATTTTTCTCAAAAATGTCATACGGGTAAAACCAAATTTATTTGAACTTGATAGAAAAAGTATTAGAAATTACATTCTGTTGAGATATCGTTTCAGTCAGATAAAATTTTACCTAATCCTATTTTAAGCATCACACTACAATATTTTCCTTTGTTATCCTTCAGAATTTCCAACACGATTTTTCATCACAATACATTCTTTCTATCCTCAAACTACTTCTTACCCACAGCTCTTTCGAATCCAAAGAATCATCACACTTTCAGAACTATTTATTGGATGCCAAATCTAGTGCTTCCTGGAGTAACTGGATGACCGTGTCATAGATAGAAGTCGGTTGATAGAAATTGTTTTGGTCGATTTTATTAAAGTTGTACCAGGGGCGGCGACACGATTTTAGGGCGAGAGATGCCATCTTATTTCTGTGACATCCTGGATTACAAATTCGGTCTGAATTGTTTTGACCAGAAAAAAATCGGAGTTGCAACCGTGCTTCAAGGGGACTTTCAAATATTCCATTTTTTCTTTAAAAAAAGTGTCGTACCACTTTTGCTCGAAAACAATATCAATGTTACCATTTTGGTATGACGCCAATGTCCACAAAAAGTTGCAAGTTGATTAGTTCATTTGCCTGACATCGAAAAAAATATAAATATAAACTCGAGTTTTTCCAGTCTGGAATCTTTGCCCCACTTATCTGCATATTATGTTTCATAGAACGACATCATTTGAAAAGTAGAAAAAGTACACTAAAATTTAGCATTCCTTACTTGTTAAATTGGGTTAATTTGTTGCCTTGGAAAATACAGTCAATACAAGCAAGTGTTTCTGTAAAATATTTATTACTGTAGGTAAATACACTTGTACCCACAAAAGGTCTACCAACAAAATAATGTTCTTCAGGCTAATACTTTGGCAATTGAAAAATAATCTCGTTGTAACTCTAAGGATTCAACGCTGCTGAATGATGAAGCAAGATTTCTTATCGTAAAACTATTCTCGAAAAATCATATGTCCTGGAAATATCATATCTAGCTCTATACAAATATAACGGTGATTTGTGTTTGTGATGTTGGTAGACAACCTTCTTCTTTCGTGGATGCAGTATAGTAGCGCCATTGACGAGGGGAATGGTAAGGATGGGCCACAAAAGGGAAAACAAATAAAAATTCATACAATATTGTAAATAAAAAAAATGTGTCGTACAAGCTGTTTGCAATTTAAAGAAATCAGTACTTAAATACCTCTTCTAACCTGTTTTGGGGAAATATACACCTTCACTGGTTTACACAAATCAATAACACACATGTCCGCATCAGCTTTGTTTGTACCGGGCTTTCTACCAATACCTGATCCCAAATATCCTTCTGTCTCACTCAAATCCAAAGCAAGACTCACGTCGACCGTACACGCTTCTGTCCACACTTGATGTGAGAACAAAACTGTTGTGTACAGACGAAAGTCGGTGTTGCAAGGCTCAGTTGCAAAACTTTGTTTCTCTTGAGAGTCAGTATTGTCACTGACTTTTGGGAGAAACGGATCACCATTTGGGTTGATACTATTAGTGTCACACGGTGTGTGGCGATTTAAAGGTCGGAGATGCAATCTGATTGGTACAATAAGTTTGGTTTGTTGGTCTGGATACTTAATCTTGATTCGTAAAAGATTAGTGTTGGCTAGGTTATGGATCTCGGCATCGAGTGGAACGCCTAGTATTAGGCCAGCGGTAAACTTTAACGGCACGTCGATTTCTCCAGTAGGTTCGGAAATAGCGGCCGTTGTCATACCGACATTGGTATTGGGATGTGGTGTGGGTGCTGCTACCTGTAAGAGCGGTAGTAGACTCCTTGCCACGGCTCCAGGTCTTGTCTCCTCTAACAACGCCATTTCCTTGAACACTGACATTGTGAAGACATCAGGTTGCAACAGTTGTTCACTCAAGTATCGCTGGGTGTCTTCCACTTGCTCAAGAAAGTGTTCGCAAAGTGCGAGTGCTGACGAATTGCTGCCTCGTACGATGTACACAAGCTGTAGTGCCAGTGCTTTTAGCTTGAACTGCTTCACTGCAGCCAGATCCTCTTCTTTGAGCCCAACAAATAAGTACTGTAACTTGAGGCAGTGTTGTAACAGTTGTGAGATGAAATGCCTGATCACGTTGCCTTGCTGCGTTGCTAGAGCTTGTGGATTCGACCATAATTTATTCGCCAGCACTTTGGACATCAATAGTTGACTACCAATGTAAAGTGCAGAGAATTGTGCTGCACCAGACACCGAGCTGTCCATCTCCGCAAGACGAATCAAATCACGCTCGGCAGCTTCGAGAAGTTCAAGACGCACTCGAGGGTTTTGAGACGACTCAATCTTGGAGAGGATCGAGTCGACTAGCTGAGCCGTTCCAGTTGATATCGGTCGTAGCTCAGCTGACCGTGATACAGAACTGCTAGCAAAGTTCAATAACGGTACTAGGCCAGGCATGGTGTCTCGCAAGTAGCCGTAGTGTTTGATTGTATGCTCCTCAAACAGTTGTATCATTGATGGACAATGTTGAGCAGCATTGAATACCAGGATCAATACGCAAACATAAGCAGGATCCTCAACATCTGGCTCGGCAATGTCAAAGAAAGGATGAATGGTCAATAACGTCGGAACTAATGGCAGAGTTAATTCTGGGTGGTACTGGCCGATTCTCTGAAAGCAGCGCCATGTTGACTTACGATCCATTGGATACTTCTTGAGGTTGTCTAAAAGGCTCTCTACACACATTTGTAGACATCCTTTGGTGGACAAGTGGCAGGCTGCCAACATACCATGCAGGCCTTCCCGTACATCCATTGAGAAGTCTTTCAATGCTCCGAGAATAGTTTCGAGCTGATCCTCACGCAGCACTGTGTACTTGCTAATCTTTGTCAAACTGTCGATAGCCTTGAGTCGAACCTCCTCAATCTCGTCGTTAAACATGTCGACGAGGAAGTCAATGGACGAACGAGCAAACTGTGGGCTGTTCATTGACAACATACACAATGAATCCACCGAAGCACTGCGCACTTCCTGATACTCGTCTTCAAGACCGTGAACAAATGCTCCGCAGGCCCCCGAGCTCAGGAGTTCAAATGTGTCCCCATCTACCACTTCCCTAGGAGCATCATCTGCCCAGTTTTTACCAGTAGACCACTCTCCCGACGTCACACACTCCCACGCACGTTCGTGAGCAGTACGTTTCTTCCTCATATTGGACATGATAGACTTATTGAGTGTCTGCTCGAGGAATTTGGCGCTAACGGAGGTCATTGAACCAAGTAATTGCGCAGCAAATGTGCGTACGTGCATTGACAGATCATTCACCGAATTACAAAGTTTACCAAATGCATCATCAACCAATCGGACCGTCTCTCCACTGTCTGCCAACACTATCTTATTTTCTGGATAAGCCTGTCCAAGCACCCATATCAGCTCAAGTGCTACTTTCCTTACAATTTCGTAGTCATCTTTAAGAGCTAGACAGACTTCTGAGTACACGGAGGGGTCGAGTTCGAGGCCACGACCATGAAGATTAATCATAGTACGGAACGCAGCACTGCGTACTCTGGCATCCTCGCTGTGGGCGTGGTCTACAACCAGTCGCAATGTCGACTGGTTACCTGACTCATTTGCTCCGCCCACTGATACAAGCCCACCAATTAAGTACAGGCACTTACATTTGACAAGATGACTTTTATCTGTTAAATACTGTTTAGCAATGGTTACCAGTTTTTGATGTAGTAACACGTTATCAGGCATAAGTCTCCCCAACTCCAACAATGCAGTCATACCTTGCGCAATCACAATATGTGCTTCTTCCTTCTTTAACAACTGTATCGTCTCATCAATGATGCACGGGACGTCGACACCCAGCTCCTTGCCGATCTTGGCAAATAATGAAAAGATATTGGCTCGTACAACTGACTCGGTCTCTTGTTGGAAATGTTCTGACAGTTTCTTTATGATGTCAACTAAATCTTCCTCTTGAAACTTCAGCGAGTCAGATTCTGCAATACGAAGCAAAACTTGAGAAGCATCATTACTTGATTTGCTCTTTTCAAGAAGTCCAACATATGCAGCAGCTGAACTTCCAGTTTCCAACTTCTTGACGAGGCGTAATTTCTTCGGCTTTGGTTGATCTTGAACAATTACTTGACTTTGGCTATATTCAGCAAGAGCTCGCTTCTTCAATAATGCAGCCATTTTATTTATAAATTATGATAAATTCGTATAGTAAATTGTATTATTGAACAAGGCCAGACATAGTTAACCAACCCTAGGCCCTGAACAAAGTTATTTGTTTCCAGCAATGGTTCAAGTCACACAAAGAGGTTACCTCAAAGAGCTTTTGGGGTACCTAACCTCAAACACAAATAGTTCGATTATCTGTGTCACAAAGGCTGGCAAAAAGACACTAGACTAGATAGGTTGGCAGCACACATACTGTGATCGACATGGCAGTCGTATCAACATTGAAACTCCAGAACACCCTCCTGCACAAAGTGTAGGCCTAGCGGTGACAAATAGAAATATTTTCTAACGTTTCTGAAGAATCGATAAAGTAGAATTCTGTAGCTAAGCCTAAAAATGATTGGAATGTGATGGGAAATCGTGAGCTGAAGATTGACAGTTATTCTAATTCTGCTTATTGTGGAATTTTGACGCCAATTAAAACACTTGGTGAAACAGTAAAGAATTGAGAATTACGTTCTGAGTGAGAGGGCTTTTGAGAGGCACTAGACCACCGTGGGCCCTAGGCTAGGCCATTGAATTCTAGGCTAGGCCCTAGCCCAAAGTTTTTTCACCTCTCAAGCCTCAGCTTAGTCAATTGGCTTAGCCTAGTCGGCCTAGAAATACTAAAAAATGCCGAGCTTGAGACTCATATTTCAGTGTTTATTTAGTCCACGACTCCTTAAAGTATACTCAGAAACACATTTAGAAGTGAGTAACTTATTATGCTACCAAGATTTATTCTGTCCGTTCAATCATCAGTTGGAATACGAAATTGCTAGGGCCCTATGTAGGCCTAGGCCCAGAAATGGTCCAGGCCAAGATGCATTGAGGGTTGTGTTTGTTTGCGGCCGGAAGATGGTGCCGTCACTCATCTTGAAAACACGTACCATACCGTGAGGACATTTATGTGTAATATGGATCGCTGCTCTATCTGGTGGTGTTTTGTAGAAACGGCTGATAGGCTGGCAAACTTGATGCCAGCGAGCCGGCCTTGAACATAACGTTAGTTCCTTTTATCACCACTTATCTACGCACGGTCAATAGTAGGCCTACTTTAAACGTAGACCGTGAATCGGAACATATTTTTAACATCCATGGGAGGGATAGGAAGTGAATACACCATCTCCAACGAGCAAACGCAACCCTCAATTCATCTTGGCCCAGGCCTATAGACATGGATGTCAAATCGAAGATGACCAATTTAATACTATGAACACGATCATTTTGATCAGTAAATCTATAGTAAGCTGCACCGATCGTTTTTAGGGTTAAGATGGTCAGGGTGTGTCAGGGTTCATTAGGATGAGGTTTGAACCTTGAAATTACAGTCTTGATGCCTAGGCAGCCTATTCATTTAAACCGTAGGGACCTACCCTACTTGACTCGAACAATCATGGAGAACCCTCAAAATGTGAGAAAGTTGAATCATCAAAACCCTACAACAGAGTGGTACGGCCATTGATTTTGTAAGGTTAGGCCCAAGTCTAGGCCTTTTAGGAACCTTACTAAGCTTTGACCATAAACTTACTGACCTTGTTTTTATTTTATGTTTATTAAAACATGCCAGCCTTCCCGCACAACTCTTGTTGATCGTGGCTGAATTTTTGTTAACCTCTACAGCCACAACTCGCACTATTGTCTTGTCTATAGTTTTCTATACCCGGGAGTCGCAACTCGCAGTTAATCACATGTAGAATTTTTGGCTATTATAATGTGTTTACTATATGTTCAAAGAGATTTAAACACTCTCACTGTTGGTAAAAATGAGAGTTGATGCGAGTTATATGTCATATCTTGGTGTTTTGCCTTCAACCCTGCGGGCTGTGGATATTAGCAGATCAACTTTTTAAACAAGTTACCGGTACTAAAATAATGCCGAAATACCCAGAATGCAAATTCCATCGATCTTGACCTCTAGAAGGTGATATAGCAGGCCTGCAGCAAGTGCCTCGCATTGAATTGAATTTTGATAAGGGTCTCTTGGTGAAGACCAAGATACATTGAGGGTTGCGTTTGCCGGTTTGATATGATGACTTCTTCCCATAACTCACATGCTGAAAATGTGTACCAATTTACCGGCCACATTTTCAGAACAAATGATTGTGCGCAGTGTAGTAGGCCTAGTTACAAACGGAACTAAGTTTGTTTACAAATACACGCAAAATTACGCTCACTTTTGCTTAGTTGTCTGAAACAATCTCTTGAGAAGTAAAATGGAGATAGTGAGATTAAATTGTCTTATCATTTGAATTGTGAAGTACCGTAGGCTAATTCATATAATAACACAAGACATTACTATAGTAACTTACATCTGCAGTGCGATTCCTGTTAACCAATCCTCAACTTAACAATCTGTAACTACTGATTTGAAGATTGGTATGTCACTAAAGATTGGTAATATCTAAAGTGTGATTACCTTTCCACTTTTAAAGATTACGGTTTTCAGGGTGATTGTTAATTTCTTTATAGATATACAAGACCCCTATCGTTACGTTTTTAAAGACTGCATAAAATGGCGTTCACCTAATAATTCGAAAATATTATCAATTAATTGGATGAGCGAAGCGAAGACTCAATTTCGCCATACCTGAAAAAAAAGTGACTGTTTTTTTTTTTTTTTTTTTTTTTGGCGCTCCACAGGTCAAACGAAAATTCAAAATCAGTTGAAACTTGTCATACACAAGTGTTATTATCTAATTCGATATTGTATAGTTTTGAGGCGCAATCGGTTGAACCACTTCTGAGAAAACTCATTTTAAAGTTTTCAAAAATCCCATTAGAATAACCCAGAGGAAAATATTCGTGAAATAATTTTCATCCGAGACATTTCAAATTCTCAGGGAATTTCAATATAATAATGATACATATTATTCCGAACTTTCATTCAAATCGGATCAGCCGTTTTGATGTAAAAAAATATATAATGTAATTTTTTTAAATCACTCAAAGCTATTAAGATACCAATTAAATACAAGCCACAGGTGTCACCTCTCATATGTAAACGATTCAAACCAAGCCTTCTTTATTATCATAGAAATCAATAATGAAAAATAAGATGGCAGTGATGTAATGGTTTGGATCTCAAGGTGTATATATATATAATAACCAATCCAAAGATAAGTTGACATGTTCCAGCTCATCCATCAACGCGGCAACACATAACGCGTTTGCCTAGTATTAAATAACACGAACATTCTACAGCTTGGTAAACGATTTTGAACTGTTATGCGTAAATTGGAGGATGAAAAGTATAAGCCTAGTCATTACTTACGGAATCATTTAGTTTTTGAGTCTGCTTTTTTGATGCCAAAAGTGGGATGGGGACGAAATCGTGTCTCCTTCCTTCTGTCAGTTGATTGTGTCGATAGTCATTCACCCTCTTTGGATTATGTTTGGGCTAGTCTACACTTTTCAAAACTGAATGAATAAATACCCACGAATGATTCCCATTCTGAATATTTTGAAGAAAATCAAAGTCGCGACAATGAAATGAAATAAGTTGAAATTGATAAGAGCTCCAGTGCCTTCTAGATCGAGAGGCTATATTAATCCTGTATATACGCTCTCTAGATTCAAATGATGTATACATTTCTTCTATTGGCTTATGATGTGTCATCGATGACGTCAACTAGAAAATACGTCATAATTTTAACAAGCAATGTTAACAATCTATAACGTTGAAGATTAGAGAACGGGACTCGATCTTTAGGAATCTAGTCTTTAAACTAACGATATGAATTGTTACTACCGTAGTTGAAGATTTTCAAGTTGAGGATTGAGAACGGGAATCGCAGCGCTGAACAATATATATATTTAATCAAAATCGTGTGAGAAGTCCGCATGCCCCAAACAAATAAGTATTCATATTTTAATTTATTGCATTATCAGTAAATATCCTTTCATGGGCCTAATCCTGACACATTTGTTTACTTCCACCATATCTTGAACGCCAATCTGCACTGCATCTTAAATGTCAATGTTTGAGGTATATATAGAAGGCATGACATCAAGTTTGTACAAAACCACTAGGTAGAGCAGCAATCTTTGTTTCTGAGAAAATTACTCAAGAAATGGAATGGGTTTTAGAGTTGAATGTTATGCTGGCCTTCCATGAATGCGATTTGCGTTTCGGTTTCGCAAGGCGGTGGAATTGAGGCGAGCTCAACAATCAGAAATCGAGTAACTTTCGTCACTGATTGGTCGTTTCATCATCAAGGTGGCCTAAAAAAACGTTTACCGAATTCGCAATCCGAATAACGCAGGTATGGAAGTCCAGCATAAGTCACTATAAAGAAGGGGCAAACAAATGCAACCCTCAATGCATCTTGGTGAAGACTAAACTAAAAGAATGAGGTTAGGTAGGGAATTGCCAGCTATTGTTGTGTTGTGGTGTTGAATTGAGCGTACGGGCTTCTGTATTAATATTGGTGTTGAAGAAAATTCAAGTGTTCTGGCTTAAAAAGAATGTTGAAAAACTCCCGTGGACCCAATATATTTCATTAACTATGTCGTGCTGTCTCACTAGATAGGACTGAGACTAGCTATTGAGAGATTAGCATACTGAGCCGTCATTCAGGAGCCTGGGTTCAATTCCCGCCATGGTCGACCATCCTGACGGAGGTTTTCGTAGTTTCCCTCTGTCGTTCAGGTCAATCCTGGGATGGTTCCTCAACAGGCTACGACCGACTCCTTCCCACTATCCAAAAACAACTAATAAAATAACCTTTCATCTCATCATCCCGTCATCTCGTACATCATTCACCGACACCAATAGATCTTGGTTATCAGGGTGCAGTGAGTTGTTGAACCCAATATAAATAAAATTAATACTAGGTAGGCAACTTTCTGTAGCCTGATCACATTATCTTGAATAGGGGAAATAATAATTTATTCTTCATTTACAGGGATATTTTGATGCTGGATGCTTAGACAGATGGGGTGATAATGTCATCAATTCTGTAAGTAAAATCTTGTAAAGTTGTGACTGCTTTTCTACGAACAAGTTATGCGGTTTAGTTCACGAAGAATTTGTTCTCTAGCCAGAACAGGACATGGAAAATTATGAGCTGTTTGTACTCTGTGACACCTATAGTAGGCCTAAACCTACAGTCTAACCCCAGAGTCTAACCCCAGTCCAACCCCATATTCAACTCTGGGTTGACCCTGATCTGTACCACCTAGGATAATAGCTACCTGCGAGGGATACGCAACTGAGCTCAACGTGGTTCTGGATCTATGAAACCACAAAATAAGCCACAAAGCCACAAAGATGCACCAACAGTCGTCACCAAGATCGACTATTCAGGCCATCGGCTAATTTGTACTGTGATTTTGTAGCATATTTACTAATTTTTTGTAGATTATCTCTCACACAAATGAAAAAACAAAAACATATGGTGATCAAATGAAACTAAGATATAACAGTAATCTGATTAACAATCTGATTTGAAATTCACCTGTTATTCAAAATTGAAAGTATTTATGCCGTGCAAATTGACCATTGTAGATGGGCGTGACTTATATGAAGCAGGGGAAATTTTAGATACCTTGATTGGTTATTTCCCTATTTCCCCTGCTTCACTGTCCACTTGATTGGTTTTTATATTTTGTGACATCACGAGGGCAGACGATCTACAATGGTCAATTATAGCCCAATTTGATATCCACCTTGATTTTACATCGACTGCTGGCCATCACAGCCCTGTAGAGACTGTAGCTATCTTCTATCTTATATATGAGGTCTAGGTGGGCGTTTCCCATCTAGAGACTACTTTATCAATCGTGGCGTCAATGATACCAGTATCCATTCGTGGTCTATTTGATTGGAATATATGTACTTTGAAACTTGAGTGAACCTTCAACCTTGGAGTTGAAACTTTACTATCCACTCGTGGGCAATTATTCACTGCGGGTTTAGTTATACCCTGCACTGGCCCAAGTTCCTCATATGTGATGTAAAGCAATGTTGAACAGAAAAAACTCTCAAGTCTGTTAGGTCACATAAAATTGAGAAAAACACTTGGGCCTGATGTTAATGTATGTCAGGCCTAATAAAATGACATGCTCTTTTTCAGCTTTCTATGGTATTTAATATTGGGGTGTACTCGTCACCGATATTTGCGACAGTTTTGTACCGGAGAGGCTACTTCGCCTACGACGGAATGCTCACACTGGCCAAGCTCTTCTCCGGATTTGGATTGATTGTTGCTGCGTCGTTGCTCGTGCGCGGGTACGGTAGAGCCAGTAACCCGACTTACGTAGCATTCCTGAAGTCCCTGCAGGCTGCTCATAAAGATTTGAATAAAGAAACGAAGAAAGCGCTGATGAAATACGATTTTGAGTTTTGGGCTTGGCCGGTGTGCTTCAAATGGGATCAGAGTCTAAGGTGGGTTATTTCTTCGTCTAAAGCGGGGTTTGCAGCTCTGATTTTTCTTGTCTTCCTTCACGATTTTGGTACGATTTCTCACAGGTCTGTTTCCACCTGCGCTGTGCCGTAACGTTTTTGTCATGTCATGGCCGTAGCCTTTATTACCTTTGAGTGTATTACTAAGGCTTCTTAGAATTTGAGGAATTTAAATGTCAAATCGCAAATTGGTTTACTGTCAATCGAAACAAAAAGAAACACGAGTGCAGAAACCTAATTGCAAAGAGTGGCAAAACAACTTCTGGTAAAATCTTAATTTTGTCCGATAAAAGTTGGTAAAAATCACTGTGGTGTCGTGATCTGCCATGAGAGTCAGGCGAATACTGGCTTGTGCTTGCTCACTAGGAAAAATCGTGTCGGACGACAAGAAAAAATTAGAACTGGAAACTCTGCTCTAGTGCCAATACTCACTTTGAAGGCTCTGTTTTAGCTTCTTTCAAGTTCAAAATTCCTACAAATTAGGCCTAATGAAATGACATTTCAATTTTTTGGACATTGCTTCCTTTGCGTAGGTTTATACTTGCCCTACCTGTGAGGAAAATTAATTCCGAGATTCAAATCGCTTATACTTTCTACTTGCATACTTGATTGGTCGTTTCTACTCAACTAATCTTTGTGGCTTCCTGACAAAATTTGCTCAAGCTTTTGATGAAACTGCTCAAGAGATACAGGGCTGTATAAGAAAAGATAACATAACCTTGTCTTGAGTCGTTTCCAGGTTTAGGTCAGTACAATATACGCCGTAGAAAATGAGTAATCTATGCACATATTCTATCTTATAGTATGTAATGTAGAATATTATTTTTTTGTTACATGTACATGAATGTACATAGGTATATGTGTGGGCCTCTGCCTATGTGTATGTGTACATGTAGGCCTATGTGATTGAACATGTATATACATGTGTTTTTCTTCACATGTAGAAAATTGAATCTTGATTCAATTGCCTCATTATGTCATTCTAGTACAATAATGGTAAATGAATTACATAGAATCAAGTGATGTCATACTTTATCACAAACGAAAAATGAATAGCATAGCCTACTTTATTATTACGTGTATTCATTTTTTAAATTCTAAAATATTGAACTTTCAGGCCCCAACTTATAGGCTCAAGTATTTGATGTATTTTCAAAATCAAATCATAGCCAATTATCAAAGTAAAGATGGGCTTAGCCCTATTTATTGGTAACTAAATTAGAGTCCTTGTTTCAATCTTGAAAATATTTCGACAAAACATGAACATGTAAAGCACAAGCAACAGAAAACAACACAAAGAATTAAAAAAAATATTTCAAATGCATAGCAAGATTCCCCATTACGATTTGTTACGGTACAAACTCATCCTTGGGTATACTGTACAAAATATTCCACATATTCTACGATGCTTTATGCGCGTGTTTTTTTTTTGATAGAAAAATAATAATCTACGCATAATGACCCAACACCCAACCCTGGATGTTTATTACAACTTTGCGCTGCGTCACGTAGATTGCGAACAACATTGCAAAAGATGCGTACGTTCATCATCTTTCGTGTAATGCTACAACGTTGATAAGCCTCAATTCACTCTTTTTTTAGCAGTGACAAGAATGCTTTGCATATGGACCCGACGGCGTCCCGCAGATCTGCTCTCGGCTGGGTATTCGCAGTCCCGTGTCAGATTCTCTCTTATTTAGTTGCTCACACGATCGGCGTACGTTTGGTTTATCCAGGATCGATCACGCTTCTGAAATATGTCATGGGTAAGCTACACAAACAATGCCGTACCTAATGTGTACATCTGTTCGATTAGACTGTTTTTTTTTTGTACAACAAAGAATAACAATACATAAACACTTTCAAAAAGATCTACAAAGCCTTTGAAAGGCTTGGCCGTAGAATAATAAAATATAAAAATAATAAAATGAAGTATTAATGTATTATCAGTTTACAATAGCAATGTATTCAAGGCACATTTTTGGCATTTCAGGTCCTATTCTTATGAAAGGAAGGATACAGCTGGTAAACGAAGAGTCAGGAGAACGGTTCAAAGTACGGACTGCCGATAAGAACGACGTAGATACATTTTTCGTCGATCGTCGGCGAACGAAGTAGGTTTTCTTTACAACTGATTCACCTATTTACAGTAGGGATACCCTTGTTAATCCAAATTCTGTCAATCTGAAATTTGACATATTTCGAACTTGAAGTTTGTCCTCGGCTGGAGGTATATAGGCATTTCATCAATTTATATGGTTAATCCGAATTCTAGCTTAACCATAATTTGAACTAATATTTCAACCTTCTATTGCTTTTACACTGTTTTTGGATTGGATAATTCGAAATAATTGGAAATGGTCAATTCCTTGAATTGATCTTTATTATCCCAATTTCCATCCTTTTTATTTGACGTGGAAGCATGTTGAGCTGTTCACTGCTTTGTGTGTCATCCAACTGAGTGTGCTGACCTTGACTAGCACGCCGCCTTGTTGAGCTCGGAATGTTCGTTTTTCACACAATTGTCATATGACAATCGCTCGTTGTCAGAGCTACCTGAGTACACACGATCAGTGAGGCCTCTCAACTTTTTACTCATAGTTTCGGCAGGTGGCATAGCTTTCTCTTGTGTGCACTATAATATTGACTAAATTCTAAGCGGAAAGAGTGATGATTTTTGTGGAAAAAAGAGACTTTTGATTAATCCAAATTTTTATAAGTTGAAATATCTTTTGGGGTCCCTTCCATTTTGGATTGACGAGGGTTCATTGTACTTCTATTTTTAATTTTTTTTTCTTCAAAATTTGATGTTCTTGTCTTTCCTAGGAATTTGAATGGGCAGACATTAGTAATCTGTTCTGAGGGAAATGCCGGATTCTATGAGATTGGAATAATGGTCACGCCGTTACAGACGGGCTACTCGGTGCTCGGTTGGAACCATCCCGGCTTCGGGGGAAGCACTGTAAGTAGTTTGTCAAAATCTTTGTCAAGAGAGAAAATCATTTATTCATGACGGCTGTTCATCTTCAGGATGAGTGACCATGAAGGTCCAGCTTACTATACATTTGGAATTATAGGCCTAATTGCCAAAAGTGAAATTGAGCTATGAAATTATGGTAATAAAATCAATAACTTAATTAGTAACAATAAAAAAAATGAAAAAATAAAATTGAATTTCTAGTCAATTGAGAAATGCTGAAGAGATAATTGTGGAGATGATTGTGGAGAATAGAGTTCATCTCATATCGTCCATCACAAAATAATGTTCTTCAAATCAACTTGTGAATTGTATTTAATCACTCTGTCAACGGTCAGGACCCTTATTGCGACTGCCATTTGAAATAATGTCCTAGGTCTGTCTAGCTCCAAGAGACCGTGGCCCGGATTCACAAAGAGTCCTATCTTTAGGACGTCCCAAGTTGGGACCATTTTACTGAGTTATAACCAATATTAGTTATAACTCAGTGAAATAGTCCCAACTTGAAACCAATATTGGTCCTAACTCAGTAAAATGCTCCTAAATGAAGACGTCCTAAAGATAGGACTCTTTGTGAATCCGGGCCCAGGAGTTTTGTTGGTTAATGTTTACTAGTAGAGCTACGCATATTCTGCGGCAACATGTCCAGTCATTGTATATTTCTGTTGTATGCACAAAATCCTAGCCCAGCTCATGACATGGGCTACGAAAAATGTGTATTTGCAGTCTAAGAGACCGTGATTGTGTTATTATCTTGTGTTGTTATGGTATTAAGCTCTCCTAGAGAACATTGTCCAATCAAAGTCCTAGTCTTGGAGCTAGCTAGGCCTAGGCCATTATTTTAAGTGATAATCGTGTTTAGGGTCTATTGTTTTATTTGGGATAATAATCAAAATAAAAATAGTAAAAATGAGACGACTCATTTAACAAACGATCAATCTTGAGGTAATAATTTCAGGGATTGGCTATAACTTTGACAATAATTATAATTATTATACAATAATATATATATATATATATATCTTTCCCAGATAACCAATTAAATTGGGCCAGGGGGTGTTTCCACCGATTCATCTAGGGCAGGATTCATCTCTCCATCGGTTCCTGCCAGTTCCGACCTCTTCCTCTTCTTCTTCACCACTACTCTCCTCTGCTTCTTCTTCTCTTCCTACGAGTTCCTTCCACTGTTCCCTATCCTCCCACCATCTCTCATCTCTCACTACCTCCCATTTTTCTCCTCGATTGACCACACCGCATTCTACTCCCTCCTGCCACCTTTCTCTCGGCCTTCCAACTCTTCTCTTAGCTCCATCTTTTTCCGCTAACTCGAACATAACTCTCGGAATTCTTCCCTTATCCATTCGCCGCATATGTCCATACCACCTGAGTCTCTCTCTCTCCATTTTGAATGCTAACCTTTCCACTTCCACTTCTTTCCTTATCATTCTGCTTCTCTTCTTCTCCAACTTTGACACTCCTGCTATGCTCCTCACAAACTTCATTTCTGCTGCCTCCATTTTTTTCTCATCTCTCCAATTCAATGTCCATGTAACTGCTCCATATGTTAAAATTGGCAAGTAGTATACATTATAAATAAGTGTCTTCCCACTCATCGGAAAGTCTTGGTTCCAAATCAGCTTCCTTACTTTTTGGAATAGTCCGTCCGCCTTTGCTATTCTCTTATTCACCTCAAGCTCCACTTTTGCCGTATTACTTACTACACTTCCCAAGTATGCGAACTCTTCTACTTCCTCCAGTTCCTGACCTTGCAGTTTTATTTTCTCTCGACTTTTTCTCTTCTCTCTGCTCATCACCATAGCTTTGCTCTTTTCCGCACTAATCTTCATCCCAAACTCCTCGGTAATTTTTTCCCATCTCTCAACTTTGTCTTGCACCTCTTCCCTACTGTCTCCCCACACCAGGATATCATCAGCGTATATCATTGTCTTTGCATCTGCCCCTTCCTTCACTGGTTCCACTTTTCTCATCATCTCATCCATCACCAACACAAACAACATAGGTGATAGGACACTGCCCTGCCTAACTCCACTCTTGACATCGAACCACTCCGTCCTGCCTCCATTTGTTTGCACTGAAGCCTTGCATTCTCGATATAAACTTTTCACACGATCTATCATCCCCACATGTATGCCCTTTGCCCTGAGACTCTCCCACACCCTTTCTCTGGGAAGATGGTCGTATGCTTTCTCCAAATCTAGAAAAGCCATGTACACTCTTCTTCCCTCCTCCCACCTTGTTTCTACCAGTTGCCTGACAGCAAATATCAAATCTACTGTTGATCGGCCTGTTCTGAACCCATAGTGCTCTTCCCTTAACATGGGTTCCACTAGCACTCGCATCCTTCTTTCAATAATTCGTTCATACAGCTTGGCTGCCTGGCTCATCAGCGTCACTCCTCTGTAATTCTTACTTCTTTTTCTGTCTCCTTTCTTGAATATTACTGTTATTACTCCTTTCACCCAATCTTCCGGCACTCTCTTCTGCTGCCATGCTGCCTCCATCACACGATACACCCAATCCACCCCCCACTGTCCTGCTGCCTTCATCATCTCTACCACTATCTCATTTGCTCCTGCTGATTTACCATTTTTCATCCTTTTTATTGCCTGTGCTACCTCCTCTCTTGACACCCTCTCCACACAGTCCTCTCCTCCCTTCGCCGCTTCCTCCACTTCTTCTGCCCGTGTATCTTTTGCATTCAATAGCTCTTCAAAATGTTCTTTCCACATTCTCTTCAGTTCACTAGGTTCTCGAATCAGTTTATTATTCTTATCATACATGATCTTCTGCTCCTCCTTGTCTCTCCGCTTTTCTTTCATAATTCCATACAACATTTTCTTATTTCCCTGGCTATCTTTCTCCAACTTCTCGGCAAGCTCTACCATTGTCCTCTTCTTCTCCTTCTCAATTATGCTCCTAACCTCTCTCTTCCTCTCTAAGTAATCCAATATATTTCTCGCCGATCTATCTTTCTCCTTCCTGATCCAAGCTTCCTGTTTCTGCTTAACTACCAATTATTCAAACATTTACATTGGGGAGAAAAAATCTCCAATCTACTTACGTAATAGGCTTTCATCTTATTTTTCTTCTTATTCCTGAGTTTTTCTGTTTTCGTCTAGTAGGTACTTGGTCTTGTATCTATTATAGGCTGAATAATATCGTTAATTTTTGTTTAGATTCAATTTTTCATATTGATTCATTTTTTTTTTAAATAGATATTCAGGCCCTAAAACAAATCAACAATTAATTGTTATTATGCCTGTTCTAGGGTATGCCGTATCTTGACCAAGAAAATTGTGCCATCGACGCTGTTATGCAATTTGCCATCAACGAGCTTGGATTCCTACCTGAGAATATAATTCACTTTGGTTGGAGTATTGGTGGCTATTCCTCGAGTTGGGCTGCCATGAACTATCCTGACGTCAAAGGCGTTGTATGTTGAATGTTATCAATTTATTCTCATAACCCAGCCATGTTTCATCTTTACTGACGTTCGATAGCGAGACGGAGAAAATTCAAGTCGTTGAGAGAGAGCAATTGAACATATTACTTTTGGATTCTCTCATATTCAGTTTATCAGGGAACTTCACGATTGATGACGTCGTTGACTAATAATAAGAGTAGGCCTATTCAGTTGATGAACTGAATTTCATGTAAACCTACTGAAAAAGTGGCACTTGTGTACATCTTTTATCCTGCTTGATATCTGGTCTAACAAGGAGAGAAACGACTTCAAGATTACTCCCAACATTGGTCTTTTATCAGAGTAGAACAGTTTTTGTCAAAAACTGGTTCAACAGCTCCTGAGAAAATTGTGTTTTTTCATCTGTATCATCTCCTTTTTTTTTAAATTGTATATCACCTTCTCTAACTTTTCTCTTTCTTTCCTGCTCCTTCCATATGCTTGAAACATCCACAAACGTTGACAACCGTAGCAAAGTAAACAGACATGACCATAAGCGCAAAATGACCTCACTGTTGACGGGCCTTTAAACCCTAACACCAACCAAACTAAAGCATTCCAGTATTTCACCCCTGGCCTGATTGTACCAAATTCATTCAATTTTATGACATGTTCAATTTATACATTAATTTATGACCTTCAGTACCAAAGTCAGACAACATCTGTCAGAAAAAGCATATCACTCGGTAGCTGAGTACTAGTGAACTAATAACTAGTAGAAAGCGCAGGCATTTGTATTTTGTATAACCCCTATTCTTTATCATTATAGAGATCCGTAATACCATACTGTAAGCCAAATATACTTGAAATTCATTTCTAATAGTGGTACCAGCACCAGCACGGGTATCATTAGCTCCTTATAGCATATCTTGATTGTGGAATGGTTTACACATAATTATTACAGTATATTCTATGTAAGACAAATCTAGTTTTCTTTAAATCAAGGCCTACTGTCCAATGATGTATATTCTGTGTAGGCTATGTTATGTTCCAATGGTCTAATATAGAAAATATAAATTAACAATTTGCAATACGGTATTCTCATTCTTCATTTTTCAATATTTTATTTTCATCTTATAGCTCAAAACTTAATTATGACAAGTTTAGGTGATAGAGCTGTTCCCCGACCAAACCTCACCCTCTCTGACTATATTGTTGAATTATTGGATGAGCGAAGCGAAGACTCAATTTCGCCATAGCCGAAAAAAAGTGCCCGTTTTTTTTTTTCTGTTCGCGCTGCACAGGTCAGACGAAAATTCAAAATCAGTTGAAACTTGTCAAACACAAGTATCCTTATCCATTTCGATACTGTATAGTTTTGAGGCGCGATCGGTTGAACCACTTCTGAGAAAACTCATTCCAAAGTTTTCAAAAATCCCATTAGAATAACCCAGAGGAAAAAATTCGTGAAAAATATTTCATCTGAGAGGATTCAAATTCTCAGGGAATTTCAATCTGATAATGATACACATTATTCCGAACTTTCACTTGAATCGGATCAGCCGTTTTGATATAAAAAAATATATAATGTTATTTGTCTTAATTATTCAAAGCTATTAAGATACCTATTAAATCAAAGGAACAAGTGTCACCACTTGATTGTAAACGATTAAAACAAAGCCTTCTTTATTATCATATAAATTATTAACAGAAAATAAGATGGCAGTGATGTAATGGTTTGGATCTCAAGGTGTATATATATATAATAACCAATCCAAAGATAAGTTGATATGTTCCAGCTCATCCATCAACGCGGAAACACATAACGCATTTGCCTAGTATGTATACAATATGCATGATGAACAAATACTGGTATTAGTATTCTATTCTTTTCTCTTCTATGTGTATTTCCAGATTCTTGATGCAACATTCGACGACATAATCCCATTGGCCGTTTTGAAAATGCCGCCGGTATTGGAACCAGTTGTCAAGAGGACAATACGCACCTACTTGAACCTAAATAACCAAGCTGTGATCTCAAAGTACCCGGGTCCTGTGCTATTAATCAGAAGAACCGACGACGAAGTGCTTTGTACAGAGTATGTGTTACAGTTTTCAAAATATTCGTACTTTGCTGTAGGCCTACTCGATCATTATAAGTTCATGTTGATATTTGTTTTAAATTAATTTTGATGCGCATATCTTTTGGAAGGTGCGGCTTTTTTAGGATTGTCAATCGATCAAGAAAATGTGAACGATTTTGAAATGTGCCATATCGAAAATCGATTGAAAATATCGAAATATTTGAATTCCATTCGATATTGAATCAAAATGATGATATCGAATATCAATAAAAAATTTTGTGGTCTGAATCTTTTTTTTCTTAGTCTGTTTTTTTTCAGTTCGGAAACTGAAAGACTTTCATCTAATCAAAATGGGGTGGTAAGATCGCCCTTGTGGTGACCTGTCCAAACAATCCCATCTTTCATCCATAGCCTAATTGGCGTAATTGGCGAACAATGATTTTGTACCAAGTTTTGATGTTATTGAAAGAAAAAAAGTTCAATCAATTTGTGATGCGTAGCGATGATCATTCACCTTTGCGTGGACATTCACACTCGAGTGACTGAACTGATCAAGGACTGATGACTGAGAACCATACAGATTGGTCACAATTATAGGGAGACTGTTGGTTGTCAGTGTTAAGCATAGGGAACACCAATTCATCCAGTCAAAGTATACGAAATATGAGGTGTTAAACGGTAATAAATTAATAATTGACAGCACTGTTTATGTTAGCGTACCAGATTACTTTATGCGTATCACATCCACTTGATTACTGTAGTCATACCCCCCTCAGTCCAATCTGTGACGACCTTAGTTTTTTTAATAGAATTTTGAATTGTACAATAATTGTAGACAGTTCAAAAGATCACCAAATGTGTCACAAAAATTTTAAAAGAAGGTTCAAAAAGGTTCTAGATTGATTTAATCTAGTTTGGATTGAATTAGTGTAGGATGTTTTTTTGGTAGCGTTAGTTTGTTAAGGTTAGTTTGGGACGTTCGCATGTGGTAACATGGTGACATAGACTGATGGACCGTTGAATAGCGGCTGCCAAGAATTTGACTCAATTCTGCTTCACTCGATCGATATAGGCCTACTTTCTTGCTAATCACTCGTTCGACAGCAAATAATGTTTTCATTTCTTTTCTCTTTCAGAGAGATGAATATGGCTACTAACCGAGGGAACAATCTATTAATTAAGCTATTGCAATACAGATATCCAAAGATTGTAGATGCTGAAAGTGTTGTTCTGCTCCATCAATGGCTCGCTGCTGGAGTCACAAATCGAAGTGAGTATTGCATTGCTTTTCAGGTTTATTCATTCCATTTTATTTAATTGGATCCAAGGTTTTCACGGGAAACATGAAAACGAATTATAATTTGAAACGTGGAATAATAGTTGAATTAAAGATGACATTTTAAATAGTCTCTAAGACATTCAGGTGAGCTTTGTTCCACAAATAAAGCTTGATAGAAATGTTGAATTATGATGAATTGATGGTTTTCATCTCATGGTTAAATAGTTTTCTGCATGACTGCAAGACAACATTAGTTGTTAGCTTTAGTTGGCAGAACTCGTGAGCAATTTCAGCGGCACTAGTGGTATTGTAGCTGTGGTGAGAGCTGTTATTAAAGAGAGCTGCAAAATTCTTCGTTAAATTACATGTTGCTCGTATGCACAGACAGGGAATATTTAGCTCCTTAAGTGCTAGTCTTCTGGATTACCTTGAGGTCAAATTTAACATCAAACGTATCACTCGTTTCTACGCTCAGAACACCTCGATGCTCTGTGGTGCCGAGTCTCAGGACATGATCCTATATTGGAGAATAGACGGCACGCTAGCAGAATAATAGGACCTGACCTTCGGCATGTGGTTTATCCTCCGTTGTCTCCTTGCTATATTAGCAGAGACTGTTTCTTCAACTCATTGTAGTTACGATGGTAAATTGAAACGCAGTGAAGAATAACCGAGTTTTACAGTACTGTATATATTTAATCATGGTAATGAAGTCATTTTCATCTGGTAATTGTTAAGGCAAGGCAGTTGGTCTCCATAGGGCAAAAAGTTCCCACCAGGGTGATTTCACAGGTATAAATGTTCATAAAACTTCCAACAGTGCAAGATACAAAATTACCTAATACATCACAAGATGCAGACAATATTTGTCAAAAATGCCAATGACTCAAATTTTATAATAACAAAGGTAGGAATTAGTGATGACATCGATTCTCAAAATCGAGAATCGATTCTCTAAGCTTCATAATCGATTAAAAATCAATTTAAAAAAAAAAGAAAAAAAAGAAAAAAAAAGCTGTGTAATTTTCAACTTTTTTTTTCAACCTTCCCGCGGCGTTTTATGTGAAAAATAGCTGCTAGAGACTTCTTTGAACTGTACTGTTCCCTTCGGGTATTTCTGTCAACGTTCGGCTGTCACACGTAACCGAAGGGATAGCTTGTGTCCAGTTAGTAAAATCTCAATAATACAAAATAATATGGACAGCGAAATGAGCACGTATTGCGACGTGAAGAAGTACAGCATCAACAAACAAAAAAAAGAATTACATTTTTTTGGGGGAAAAATCGTTTTTTCGATTTGAGAATCGTTTTGCATTAGAATCGATTCTGAATCGATTCTCGATTAATTGATGTAATCACTAGTAGGAATACAGCTAACAGTGACACAATATTTGTGCCATCTCATTTTACCTTGCAGCATACCATTACATTTAAATAACATGTAACCTCTTGTGAATCATCATTATGGATTGACAGTATTGATAAGATACTTCTCCGAATGGAGTTGAGCATTTACACTATAATATATTCAGACAGAAATTCACTGGGATTATTCATATTTACACTGACACTGAAACTGTGATACTGTTGGTAGGTCTGCCTTGACAATATATTTCAACGTTGGTACTGATGAGCTTCAACTAACGTGTGAGATTGTATTCAATTTACGTATGACAAGAAAATGTAGTCTATAATACACTTCGTGTTGAAGCATAATTTGAATGATACAGTGGAACTTCTCTTACTTAGTTATAAGTGTCTCATTTATATATTTATTAAATTTATAAGTTTTATTCTTTGATTCAACCTATATGCTCCACATGTTAAATAGTTTCATTGATAAGTTTTTCACGTTGATACATTTTTCTAGTCTGGTCCCCTGAAAAATGTATAAAAGAGGTTCCACTGTACTTCAAAATTATGAGCTAAAGTTCACCAATGTACAAGAATTGAACAAAATTAAATGTTTTTGTGTTAGAATTGTTGTGATGCTATAACGTTCGCTTCTTTCTCATGAAGATATCCGCTTGTTTTGCGATGTGATTTGCGTTTCGCATGTTTGCGTCTCGTCGCTGTAAACGTCTGTACCAGTACACGTGTACAATGCCATCATAGCACATTCAGAGGTGATTGATTGTAGTAGTGTGCTCTTAGCGATGTTTTTCCCGATTGTTGCGCTTCTCCTTGGCGTGCAAACTTTTGCTGCGTCTGGGATCACGCTGCAAACGTAAAACTGTTGCGAATTTTTCGGATGCTTCCAAGAACCCAGATATTCCAAATTACAATAAAATCCATCCATTTTCAGAATGTCTGCTTTATCGTCATGTGTGGCCCAGCTCTTCAGTTCACCTTTAAATTAAATGATATTTAAATGGATAAATATAAAACTAGTATTTGCTAGTAGTAAAAAGAAGTCATCTGTGACATTCAAAAACATTTCAATTTTCAATGGGGATTGGTCAGCTGTATTTAGAAGTAAAAACCATCTGGCCTAAAACTCGACTTACCTAAAAATTGATCAACTACTAAAATCCAACTGTACTAAAAACCAACAGACCTTAACTTCTATTTCTTGAGCAACCCATACAGAAGTAAAAGTGGGGGTTAGCCCTTCCCCTTCACAAATTGTTACCAATAGATCCAAACAATACTAACAATAGATCCCAAGTTAATAATGCCAATAGTAAAATTATTATTAAAATAAGTATTAAAATAATATAATACAGTCTAGGCTTTGCCTTCTTATATATATGTCAAATTGACGAGCCTCTGAATGTTAAATTGCAGTGATATTAAAAAATGTATTGTTTCACTTTCTGAGTCCAACAATATATCAATACAATGCCGGTACAGTGAAAACTCTATGCATCGTTCCCTGACCATCGTTTTCCTACTTATCATTCATTTTTACTCACCCCACTCCCATATAATTAATGTTAAATTTTCCCATATGCATCGTTTTCCTGCATAGATTGTTTTATTTTTCTCGTCCTTTGAAAAACGATGAATAGAGGTTTCACTGTATGTACATCCATTTGTTTCTATTATAATTAAAAGAAGTTATATACATATAGCACAAGTATCTGTGCAATTTAAACTGAAAATAATCCGGCCTGGGAGGTAGGTACGTGACTTCGTAACCTGGCTGTCAACTGGCTCATGGCTAAACCTTAAAAAAAGTACCAATATTCATCAATCAGTATTTATATTTACCGTTGTTACTTCGACTGCTGTTCGGTTTGGTAAGGCTTTTCAATCGCTGTAAAAATGCGGGGAAGATACTTCCAATAAGAGTAAATAGTGGCACAAAAGAGAAACTATTGAAATAGCTGTTGGTATTCATTTCTGTTATTGTTCCTTCTTGTCGTCCGGTAATGTTATGTTCCGTTTTCCGATCTGTAACTGAAAACATTTAAAACAAGAAATTATGCCCCGATGCTTTTTAGTATTATACTGGGCCTTCACCCCTACTGCCAGTTGAAATAACATCCCAGGCACCGTAGGTATTTATTAGTGATAACATCGATTAATCGAGAATCGATTCAGAATCGATTCTAATGTAAAACAATTCTCAAATCGAAAAATCAATTTTTCCCAAAGAATGGAAAATATATTTTTTTTTTCAATTTTTTTTTTACTGTACTTCTTCTCGTCGCAATTCGAGCTCATTTCGTTGTCCATATTATTTTGTATTGTTGAGATTTCACTATCTGAACACAAGCCATCCTTTCGGTTACGTAGCCGAACGTTGACAGAAATAGCTGAATGGTACCGTACAGTTCGAAGAAGTCTCTAAAAGCTATTTTTCACGTAAAACGCCACAAAAAGGTTTAAAAAAATTAAAATTACACAACTTTTTTTGAGGGTAAACTTTTTTTTTCTTTCGAAATCGATTTTTAATCGATTCTGGAGCTTAGAAAATCGATTCCCGATTTTGAGAATCGATGTCATCACTAGTATTTATACTAATGTCCTCGACACCATGCAGTAAAATATTTTCTATGTGCCCACGCCCATCTGTTCGAACGGATTTAACAAGCAGTGTACCAAAACAATGGTCAAGGGGCTTAACACGCAGTTAAGCCACGGCGTAACATTTTCAGTATCAACGTTTCATACAAACGATCGTGGTGGCTTTCAGTTGAACATATTATGATGAAACTGGTCCACACTATTCAGAGAAGTGTCTTATAAAATACTGTCCATCCTTAATTAATAATCTAATTAGGTTGCGTGTTATTTGTAAGTAACGGTACGTGCGGAAATGAAAATCGGTGGCAAAAATGTCGAGTGTTACATACAAGCAATCTTTCCACCTTTTTTATCATAAAATTTGAGTCAATAGCATTTTTGACATAGGTATATTGCATGCATCTTATATTATATTGTATTGATTTTGTATCATGTTCTGTTGAAGTCCTGATCAATTTCGTTTGATCAATTTCAATTTTGAACAGTTTCGTGTTATGATCATTTGTATAAATGTGAAATTATGCAGACGGGAACTTTTTGCCCCATTCACTAATTAACTGGTTATATGAAACATAAACAGAGTAGATATATGATTGATTATCTATTCACAAAGATGTAAAATTTAAAATTGACCATTTAAAATTGGCTCAGTTTGAGAAACTCTGCATAAAAACCCGTATTCATTTTCATAAGAATCTTCTTCAGTTTCTATTCACCTATTTTATTTTAATGGACCTTACATGAAAATGTTATTGTACGTGCAACAGCCATCTTCATCTGCAAAACAAATTTGTTGTTTTTTAGAAATATTCGTAAAGGTCTACCCTACCTTTTGTGAACTCATCTCTTACCTGTAATGTGGTTGTCCGTAGGTATTGCTCCCGTCATTATTGCTATGCATATTATCAGTCCAATATTCTTCCACACTGAATTCATTCTGGTTGAAAATTGGAAACAATTACCATATAACTTATTGTAATATCACAGAACGGTATAAATTGCTTTCGACCCGATGTAATCCACTGCTTCTTAACAGCAAACCTGTGCAGATATGAATTCTACTTATGCTAGTCAAGCTCTTTATATACACAATATTGATCTAAGCATATTTAATGTTTATTATTTAGAATTGTTATTAAGTCCAACAGTTACTCTAACCTACATCTTATTCAAATTCATAACTAATCAATTCAAAGTCATACAGCACATTTGTTCAGTTGTTATTGTTGACATATTTTCACATATTTTAAAATGTGCACAATGTATTTATTATAGAACTCCATTGATAACCTGATTGAATCAGCAAGTCACTATTTAATAGGAGCAATGATGACAATAATGTCAAGATAGATATACTTTTGTTACATGCACTTTGTTGTATTATACAGTTAGTGCCTAGGGCAGTTTGTTGTATGGTACATCTAGAGTGCAATAAGTGCATTAATATGTTTGTCTATATTTGTTTTAAAGTTTGAATTTTATTCTAACCCCGGGCATTATTACCTCAGGATTTATTGTTTGTTAAATGAGTCATCTTATTTTTTATTATTCTTTGGGGTGGTAAGATCACCCTTGTGGTGCCCTGTTCAAATGATCCAACTTTTCATCCATTGCCTAATTGTGAATCAATGATTTTATGAATCAAGTTTCAATGTTAATGAACAAAAAAAGTATTTGTGTTAAGAGCGCATGAGAGTGGATTTGGGGAACTATCAGGATTTTGGTGGTGACTCAATAATGGTTTGAGATATCAAAAATCTAATGCGAAGGAAACATAGATATTTTTAATACCGAACCTTCAAGATGGTTTAAACTATTCAACTTTTGAACTCATGCAGCTAAACAAAAAGTTTTTTTAGCTATATGCTTGACAATTATGCGATATAAGTTGAAAGATTTTTAGACGAGCTTTAGCGAGGATTCAATTTGACATACTGAAAAAAATTGGTGTTCGTTTTTATGTTTTTTTTTATGTTTTTTTTTTGTCGGTTCTCCACAGGTCAAACGGCTACAGCTATCAACTTCAAACTTTTTTTCATCATGGTTCCTTATCTAACTTGGATCTGTATAGTTTTGTGGCATTATCGGGTGGTAACTTTCATTTTTATGAATGTTAGAAATTTCAAAAATACCCATTAGAATAACACGGCGGAAAAAAAATTATTTTCTAAAAGAATGAAATTTTGTGTGAAGTTGACTTACATTCTGATATACATTTCTGGAAATTCTCAGCTTGATCGGGTCAGCCATTTTGAAGAAAAAACATAAAATGTGCTTAATTGGTACTACTCGAAGCAGTTTTTACCCATTTATAACTTAAATGTCACCCAATTGGCGGATGTAGGCAAAAGTTTGGCAAAGAAGTCGACATACTATTACAATCCGCTCGTCTAACAACGCATATATGGCGTTTTCCTAGTAATTATAGGCCTACCATCTTGAAGGTATATTAAAAAATCTGTGCTTCCCCCCTCTAGAATTTTGATATCTCATGCGTTATATATCGTTCAAAAGTAATCACCGAATGACTGATATTCAGCTCAATCGACTTCCTTGGACTCCTAACATGTGGAACGTGACGCTAAGTCTTTGTTCACCGATTACCAAGGATCGTTCAGATGTTTCGATATTCTAAACATATTTCTTCATGTCTTTGTTTTCAGCAATATTGTGGTCCAAGTACAGTATCGACGACGGTTTGTGTACTGCAACCATACGGTCGTACGTAGCGGAGAATTCTCAGTCGTACCCGATGCACATCGGGGAAGAGTTCAATCGAGATTTCAAGGCACAGATGACGTTATTTCTAGTAAGTTTCAACGCGGACAAATTAACTGAACTACAAAGAATAGTGTCAATGTTCAGCAAATGTTTTTAGTGGCAGTTATTATATAATAATCAGATTTGAGAAAATCTTGATCGATTATCGTGACGGATTAAATCTCTGATTCTTCTCTTTTGGCAAATATTGGGTGAATTGAGTCACACAAATTATGAAAGTGGTCGCTATCAAATTACAATCATTGTAATATATTCATAAATAATCACAAGAAATTTCAGTTTCGGCCATGTTTCTCAACGCAAATCTAGAAATGATTTAAAATGTGAAATACTGTAAAATGTATATAGCACCTATTTTTTTCCAGGCATCGAAATACATGTTGGACTTCCGTTCCACTCACTGCACTCCGCTACCTTCAAGCATGTTTGAAATGCCGTGGCGGGCTGGGACGACTTAGACACAAACAGTGAAACCATTAGATGACATCTCAACCCTGAAACTAGATTCAAGCGAATAATCACGATAATAATTTCCCTAAATTTAGAGAAAACTACAAATCACAATCTCAATTTCAGAAATTATCTGTTCTCCAGGACCCCACCCTTTTCCCCGAGTCGTGACGTAGACATTACTCGATTCTGTTTATGCTTCTGTACGAATCGGTAATGTCTCTGAAGAACAGACTGAAATTCCGATTACCATACTTCTAGTTTTCTCTAAAATTAGGTAATTAAATGTCCTCATTATTCATTAAAATCTTGTTTCAGGGTTGTAATGTTCTTTACAAGTCCTTGGGAGTCGATTTAGCGAAATATCAGTTTTTTGGTGATAACTTTGAAAATTCTAATACGGCAAAAACAGATATATGTAATAACTTCAAGATGGTATAAGTTATAACTGTTGAACTTGAATTGCATAATATTGTCAACCATATACAGCTAAAAAATACATTTTTCAGGTGTATAAAATTCATTTTCAGTTGATAGTTATTTTAATTATGTTAATGTTAATAGTTTTTACTTGAATCATCTTGAAGGTAATGAAAATATCTGTGTTTCCACCATATTACAATCAATCTCGCATCCATTGCCTTAATTGGGAACACGATTTTGTATCAAGTTTCGATGTTACGCATTGAAAACAAATTTAGAATTTTGATATCTTATACCTTTCGAAAGTCCCCAAAAACCTAATATTTTGCTAAATCCACTCCCATGCACTCTTAACCAGTTGGGCCCAAGTGAACAAAGTTGAATGGTTATAATTATTATAAGACTAATAAATTGGAGTCCACTGTAAGTCTGTACTATCTCCTATGTTGTATGTTTTCAATTGTGTTGATGTGTTATATTTATATTCTACCGTGTATAATTGACGTATATAGCCTGTTTAGCACAGTATGTATCAACTATAGTGGAATTTAGGATGCAATTAATATTAATAATAATAGAAAATAGCTTCACTTAATTCCACAAGTGTATGGAGATGGTCCATGTAGGAATAACTTTGATCTTGAAAATACGTATAAATAATAAATCGATTCCAAAACAGGTGTACTTTAAAAAAAAAAGGTGAATGTCAGTGTAGAGCAAAAAATGATCTTCTCTTTGAAGTAAATTTGATTGTTGATAATAGCAAATTCTATTTTCAACTTGAGCACAGCAAAATATTGAAATTTGTAACATCATTAACTGTTTCTTTTTGTTGTATTGATACCAGTACACAATGAAACTTTGTGTTTGTGGTACTTGCATACAGAAGTAACAATCTGTTACCAACATAATTTATTTAGAATTGATAAATCATTTGTTGATAAATAATTAATAATACCGTACTGGTACTGTATTATTTTGTATTGTGATTCCGAGTCTTCACTATAAGTATCGTAGCTATCCTGAACCCTACCGCAACTGCCTTCTGAAATAATGTTCCAGGCCTGGCTATCTTCAAGAGACCAAGGATTTTGACTGGATCAAGTTCTCTAGGAGAGCTAAATACCATGACAGTACGAGATAACAACAGAGGCACATCTCTTTGAATGCAAAAATGTTACCTAGTTTAAGCCCACTTCAAGAGCAGTGCTAGAATTTTGTGCTGAGAACAAAGAAAATACACAAATACCAGACATGTTGCTATGGTACTGAGCTCTACTAGTGAATAGAAACCAATCAAAGTCCTAGGACCAGATTCATAAGAGGTCATACCTTTGATCCGGCTCAAAGTTACGACAATTTCTAGAGGTAATACTATATATGATCCATTATTTTCAATTTTTCAATTTTAATTTCTGATTAAATCTATTGTCAATCTATCATTCATTAAAATTGGAAAATCAAAAATATCAGATCAAATATGGTATTATCTCGAGAAATTGTCGCAACTTTGAGCCGGATCAAAGTTGTGACGTTTTGTGAATTTGGCCCCTAGTCTCTTGAAGTCAGCTGGTTCTAGAACGTTATTTCAAGTGGCAGTCACAGTTAGGGTCTTGGTCTTCTATCAACAATTCCTTATGTTATGTAGTAGCAACAGACCAAAGGCATGCGTAGGACATCTCAATAGGTACGGCCCATCAGGCCTATGAAAAATTGAAAATACTTCTAGCAAAGCAATGTATTTATTTATGCTCCCATATAATCTGTTGAATTATCCTGCATGAATGGTTTTATTTTCTTGGTCCCTTGAAAAACAATGGATAGAGGTTTTACAGTATAAAGGAATTGAAAGTGATTTTACAAGTTTGTAAGAATTACGATCGTATAAGAAATTTTGTTCTGTGATAATTGTTAGAAGATAAATCTAGGTAATATAAAATATTTTGTGTACCCTACCTTGTGATGCATTATGTATGGCCTGGGCAGACTGCGTACCCTATGCACCAGGCGTTTGGTTTTAGACCTGGCTCACACTTGTGGAACTAATGTGACCCAGCTTAGTACGTTTAGTGAATCCTTGAACTATCGTTTTTGAAGGGAGCGGGGAAGCAAAACCATCTATGCAGGTAAATTCAGCGTAAGGTTGGAATCAAATGAGTGGTAGTAGAGGGAAAACGAGGGATCCAGGAAGCGTCTTCACAAACCTGTGAACGCATTGTTCACTTTTCTTGCATTTCTTGCTTATATCGGCTAATAGATTGAATAAATCTAGTTGCCGCGGTGACGCTGCGGTAGCGATTTCGAGGTTCCTAGTTTGAATCTTGCTGTAGTCAAACTTGTTTGTTATCATGGAATAATATTTTTGATTATAATCTAATATTGCGCTCTTTTTTCTGAAATGGTAAATTAGATTTCAAAGAAATACAACGTATGAGTTACTAATTTGGGGAATTGGTTAGGACATCAGAGAAACTATATGGTAAGGGTTAGTTGGGTTGGGTTTTATTTTTTTTCTTGAATGTCTCTTTGTATTTTCCTCAGGTTTAGTTGAGGTTCATGCTGCATTCTCTTCAGGTAAAAAAAATTATATTTATTTTACTGGCCATTTTGCAAACTTAAAAAGCAAGGTTAGCTATCGCGTTGGGACCTCTACGGGATTGTAAAGTCGCGACTCTGCAACGATGCAAGGAGGTTTCACTTAACTGTACCTGTTGAATTATTGGAATCGAAAATTAATTTAAAAAATCAGAATTATATAGAGATGGATGGTCACTACTTATTTCTTAGAATCATTATTTTTCAACTGATCTGTCATGATGACCTCATTGGCATACCAAAACATGACGATTTATTGTTATTCGTCGTGTAACGCTGAAATCGAATATAATTGTGGAGATATTGGTATAACTGTGCAAACTTGGTTACCAATAACCAGTATTTTAATCAGAGTGCATTCCACTATTTGGCTGCTCTAACTGATTCATTGTAGCAAACTAGAAATGTTTTTGATGAGCCGCGTCTAATGAATAGGCCACGCAGGACACAAGATCATAACGAGACTTGTTTCAACTGAATGGTTCGATGGAGCAATAGCTACCCGCAGCTAAGAACAAACGTGACTGGAAAAACAATTCCATTGCCTGTCTCGAAAAAAATAAACTTGTTCCATAACCCATGGCTGAAAGCATCTAAATAATTATATAAATATATATATATATGTACTATATATATATAGGCCCTTTATATATATATATATATATATATATATATATATATATATATAAAAATAATATATTTATATAAAGCATGGGGTGGATTTCGGGCTACTTCGAAGGGAACACTGATGTGACACAGACGACGGAGACAGAGGTTGCGTATGCGCAATACAGCGGATTGTTTTGACCTAGTCGAACTATAGTTGCAATTGTCTTATCGTAGGAGTGCCAGTCAGCCTATCTTGAGATTGGGAATGCAATTTTGTTGTGTCCCTTATCTTGAAATGAATTAGGAAATGTTGGAAAGTACAGAAACTATATATTTTGTGTACGCTGGTGTTTATGAATTTATAAGCGAGGAATCAGGGTCAATACACTATTGTATACTGTTAGCATCATATTAAAAATTAATTCAACTTCTTTTGTGAAGTTGTACTTATTGAAATTAAAGGCTTGACTATAAACACTTGGAAAAGCACTAGACTTATGCATTTTCAATCCTGAGAAATTGTTGTTGAAATATAAATGCATTATTCCCACTTAGTACAGACTTTTCAATTACCTACTCCTACTTGCGAGCAAATTCAATCAGTGAAATAATTTACATTTTAATACAAGAAAAACATAACATCCTCATTTTGTAATATTTACAACCAAAAATTATGCTTTCGATAGTGCGTAACATGGAAAGGAGTTTCAAGTGTGTGGGAATCAATTCAGAGAATGATAGGTTTTTGCTGATAACTTTTGAACAGTATGAGATATCAAAATTCTAATAGAAGCACAATATTTTCAATAATTTCAAGATCATTAGTAAAAGAAACTAATCAGCTATATCCTATATATCAGCTATGGGTCTATATCCCATAATTGTAAAAAATGTTTTTTTTTTTACTGTATATGGTTGACAATTATGTGATATTAATTGAATAGTTAGGCCTATAGTTATACCTTATATGGTTATACCACGTTGAAGGTATTGAAAATATTTGTATTTCCTCCATATTTGAAGTTTGATACTGTATCTCATATTGTTTGAAACTTATCACCCAAAAACTGACGTTTCGGTAATTCAATTCCCATATGCACTCGTTATATAATAGGTATTATTAATTTTTTCAAGTGTTGCTACAATGCATCCAGATTTGTTCTGTGGCTGTAGCATTTGTCCTCAAAGCAATGACAACCTGCATTCCAATTTACACATTGAACTAGTATTTCGATAAAAATGCACTATAATGCTTCACATATTACCGGTATATGAAGAATAGAAGAATAGAATGTCTTTATTTATCATGTACATACAAACGTCATACAATCAAAAAGGGCGAGGTTCGATCACATGACCGTTCTTCCACCTAACCTTTATAATTATTAAATAATACGAAAGACAAGAAAATAAATAATTATTCATTAGGATATGATGTAGGATTAACGTAACGTATTAGTGTAAAAAATTATCGTAAACTACATGCTAAGATAGAAATAGCTTATAGAGATTGAATTGGGACAATTAAGTTAGTAGTAAGAACATAGTTATGTACATGAACACTACTTTTAACAGTAAAATAATCATGGAGGGATGCTGATATTTCTAACAATAATACAGGAAACAATGTATTAAATCTATTCTCAGATTAGCTTGATATCATATAAATAATTTACATATATACTATGTATATATGTATATAGATAACGCTACTCATAACGGTGAGTGGTACAAGTGGGGGTGTTCAAAAAGTGAAGTAGGCTAGAGGGCAAATCAGGGAAAGTTGGAATTGACTGAGAAACAGTGGATCGAAGACAATTGAAACGGACATGTCAAACTGTGGTGACGATGTTGTGTTGGCCTATTATTTTTGTGTGTGCCTAATAAAATAACCATTGGAGATAGCTGATATAGTAATAATTTTTTTACTGTCATGCCAGCTTGACATTTTCTATTCTCATGAGCTCCTACTGTACATGACTTGGAGATGTTTTATTGTATGAGTTGGACATTTTCAACTCCTTATTGCTGAGAAGTGATTTAAATATTGTCTGATCTCACTGGTCATGACGATTTTTTTAAAAATATTCGATTTATAGACTCAATCAAATTTGATTAAGCCACAACTAGTAAAAAACTGCAATGTATGCATGCTATCTCTTCTCATTTTAATTGAAAGATATCACAACTCTGAAACTAGATTTTAAACAACCCTGAATCACACCTACGGTAATCAGCAACTGAAAGTCAGCGCATCCGTTTCTTCGATTATTTTCAGTGATATCCAATTTTTAAAGAATTTTTAAAGAAATACCGGTAACTTCATCCTGCAAGGACGTGGCTCGGTTTTGCATAAATTCTCACACTACGTCATGATACGTAAAAAAGATAAGGCAGGAGCATCTCCCTAAGCTTAATATCATGGGCCGTGAAAGTCATCACTCAAAAGCACATGTTTCAATCAAATCAACAAGTTTGATTTTCTGAACTTTTCTGATTGTTGAAAACATAATTCAATTACTTATAGATTAAAACTGAATCTATAATCATGCATGCTTATTATTCAAATCTCATTAGTTTTTTTAGTGATATCAATCATGGCTGTCTGAAATTTTGATTAACATTTCCTAGTCATAACAATCATTGTCTGAAATTTTGAGAAAAATTAAAAAATATATCAATACGCGAAATGAAAAAAGTATTTCAATTCAAACTCAATCCAAACGTGCACACGCGCAGGGGCAACACTTGTCAGCTCACTCAGCTGTCAGCTGTTTTTAAACATGGCTGATACGTCGGTAAACATGACAACTTTGCTGCATGTGACATTGGAATTCGGGTAACTATGACTGAGTTTCTATTCATTTCTATTTCGGTTATTTAATTCAGGTAAATATTCGAAGCCCGGCACAAACACGTGGAAGAAACCCTGGACATGTGGAAGAAACAACACCATATACTCAGTGCCGGAACACATAGAAAAACATAACATAACCCTAAAACAGACACGCACACACGGCCCCGCTCTTCCACTTACCTTGACAGCTTGCTAGAACGACTTGCTTGAATTCACCTAACTTGAAGTTTGCTAAAATTGTCATATACCGCATTGCGACAAATTCTCATTTTTTCCACTACTTCTGATGATGCGGTACGGTATGTGAAAATTTTACCGCACCGATAATATGACTTTCGGGATTTGAGTTTTTTTTCATGTTTGTATTTTCTATGTGATTAACAGGTCAGACTTGAGCCTGTATTATATGGTGAGTGGTTGCGAATGAATGGAATCTCATTCCTCAACGTCACTCCAATTGAATGGTTCACAGCGTTCCTATGTTGCTGCAATGAAGTTAATGTTATGGAAATCAGCTGTTTTTTGGTGGCAATTTGGCAGTCTCCCACTAGCCAAATTGGATCATGTGGGCTCTATTCATTGAATGCAATCCGAGCATTCAGAACTGTTTCTATACAAGTCAATTAGAATCTATTCAACCCGAGGCGTCCTCGGTAGATCGGTCAGCTGAGGTACAGCTTCGAAACCGAAGCCAGGGAACTGTTGAGGGGGGGGGGGGGGGGTTGTTGCAAGCAAACAATAATCATCATCATCATTATTCAACCTGACGAATTCAATGCCGACGATAGGCAATGAGTTTTCTCGCATGCGAGCATCAATTGCAACTGTCAACCCATTTGTTCTATTCAACCACAGTGTAATATGACGTCTAGATGTATTGAGGGTTGTGATGTTCTTAGTCAGTCTCTCCTCGATACATCTTGTGTCAGACAAATGGTCTGACTGTCACTCATCTTTTTTCAAGTGTTCTTATTGTAATGGGTTCAAAATGTATAGGATGTTAGGGTCCAACATTGTTCAAAGTGTTATTCAAGTGTTTAAAGTGTAGGCCTGTAAATATCTGTCTTCATGTAAAATTGCTTTACTATTTTTCAATCCTTATTGTTCAGCATATCAACTTGTACGCCTAGCTGCCCTCCGTAGCTTGGTCAGTGAAGCACCACTTCAGAAACTTGAGTCATCGTTGAGCGTGGGTTCGAGTGCTGCATAAGGCATGTGTTTTTGTAGATGTCCTGTCACTCATCACCTCATAGCTTTTCGTTATCACCCATTCATTTGTAGGGCCTACCCCCTAATAATCCAGCTGTTGGTGAGGTCATGAAGTAGCCAATAATCACTATTAACAGGTATCTTTTGTCTGTGAAATAGGCCTACCATGTTTAATTTTCAATTTTCATTTGTAGGGGAGGCGCTGAATTGCTAGTTAATAAAATTAAGAAGCACGATGTGAATCTGCCCGTACTAAAGGACACTTGTAAGTTTTACGTACCGTACCGAAATAAGACGGCCAAAATATAGTCGAAACACCTACAATTGAGTTTTTAGAGGCGAAACACGGACAATTCTCGTCTGCCTACAGATAGGCAAACTGGCTGGGAAGGATGTGATTGTATAACACTAAAATAGAGCCAAAACATGGACTAAAACTGAATGGTATTGAACGGATAAAATAACGATAAAACACGGACAGTCGATAGACTTTTCACGGACAAGATTCTTCTTTGAATCCAAATGTGCAATCATTTCAGTCAAGAAGTCAGATGTGAACATTCGTTCAGATCCTTTGGTTTATACATTGTACTACAAAACACGATGTTTTGAACAATAGATTCAAATTCTGAATGCCATGAAAAAAATACAATGTCTCCCCACCTATTAATAACAATTTTTCTTGTTTTTTAGGGACTATTCGCAGCTTATTAATTTGGATCAAAGAAAACTTGTTGAAAGAGCGACCAGAACTTTTTATGCAAGGTGAAACAGTGTAAGTTACTAGTTCAGTTTTAAAACGTATGTTAAAATTAGGTTGGCCCACGCGGGCAATTATCGATCGTCAGGCACTGGACGACTAGTCTTCTGGAACAGCAAGTAATCGATTAAAATTGATACGTAGAGTACATTTTTATCCATCGAAATTTTTCAAGATACAGAGCCTGCCATCATTACTGATAGTGGGTACAAGATGTATCAAGTTTACATGGTGGTTTGACGTGGCTATCAATTCTGTTCTTTTTCATGAGTAGGTACTGTACTTGAACCTACCAATCGGGGCTCTACCTAGTGAACAATTTTTTAACTACTGGTATGCGTCATGCCTTCTATATACCGGTACCACAAATATAGGCATCTAATGCGTGTTGGTATCAAAGATGTGGTGGAAAGTGGGCTAGGCTTATCAAAGGGGTTATTTACTGACAGTATACAATTAAATATAATCGAATAAGGCATACAGGTTTCAAATATTCATTTGTTTGGGGCACGCCAACTTCTCGAACAATTTCGATTGCATAATTAAATGGTTTATATCAATCACTTGGATGTATGTTTCAAGTTACTTTAATATAACTTGTGTTCTTATGAATCTCTTCACAATTTAATGATGCACAATTGAACCTCGCTATCTCCGTTTTCCTGTAAGAGACCATTGCTGACAGCTGTTATCAGCTGAGTCGACATAAACGTGAAGTTGGTTCCTTGCATTACTATTAGATAACTCTTGATTGGCAGGTTCAGAGATTTGTACAGTAAACTGGAACATATTTTCAACATTGGTGGGAACCACCATAAGACACCATCAAACCAACGCATCTCTCAATACCCTTGGGTGGATAGGTCATAATTTCTTGCACAAATGTTGTGAATCATATTTAATTATTTATTAGGCCTATTGGTGTTTTTAATGTTGCCAGTTCATTCGATTAATCAAATGACCAATTATCGATAATTTTCATTTGTAAATAAAATATCATTTGATCGATTATCATGAAAATGTGATCAAATTAACTTTTTGACATCAAACGGCAAATATAAAAAACTTTCATTAAATTAAACACCTGAAATGTTTCTCATAATGGTTCTATTTCTAGGCGGCCTGGAATTCTAGTATTAGTCAATGATGCAGATTGGGAATTGCTTGTAAGTATTATGTAATATTGGAATTATATACGTACCTAGTAACATAGTCATTCGCAGGAATTTCAATAGGTACGGCCCATTAAGAAACAATCATAAACGATCATACAACTTTTGCCATTGCAGGATACAAAATTATCAAATACGACCCTCTACTGTATCACCTGATGCAGACAATATTGGTCAAAACTGCTGAATTTATTTATATTGGGTTTAATTACGCACTGTACTGATGACTAAGGCCTTATGAGATGAAAGGTTATTTTATTAGGTGTTTTGGATGGTGGAAAATAGTCGGTCGTGGCCTCATGTTACGGAACCATCCCAGTATTGACCTGAACGACAGGGTAATCACGAAAAATCATTGTCAGGATGGTCAACCATGGCGGGAATCGAATCCCGGTCTTCTGAATGACGGTTCAGTGTATTAACCACTCAGCCACACGTCTCAGTGTTATAATAACCAAGGTGGAAAGATTACTGGCTTGTATGTAACAGTAGTAGGCCTATGCAAAATTTTCATCATCAATTTTTATTTTTCACCTCGCCGCGTACCGTTAGATACAAATAACATGTAACATATTGTGAATAACAAAGCAAACATTGCTAATAAAGACATATTATTATTATTCATGTTCATCGACCGTGAATAGACAGTACTTTATACGATACTTGAATGGTGTGATGCAGTTTCACTACAAAATGTTCAAACAGAAAGCCGCTATGATCGTTTATATGTCCTTTTGACGCTGAATGTTATGCTGTGGATAGGTTCTCATTAAGGATTCAACGCTCTTGAAGGTTCTGTTGCATTTCTTAATGTAAACATTGTTCTGAAAAATCATATCCTAAAAATACTGCAGCTGTGACTGCTGTTAGACGACCTTCTTCTTTCGTGGATACAAGTATATAATCACAGTATATTTAGCATACGGTAGCTATGCTATGCTTTAGCATTTTAGTAGCGTCACTTGGCTAGCCGTGCTAGCAGCAAAAATCTGACCGCGCATGTCAAACTTGCGCGCATCTGAGTTAGGAGATTGTGTAGGCTCTCTACGTGATAACAACGTAATACGAAGCATAGACACCACAGCGACTAAGCAGCTGTCGTTGACTTAGCAATCTTGAGGGCTCAATATCATTATTGTCAAAGCACAGACTAGATCCTTAGATAGTCAGAACTCGTAGTCTCTGCCCCTATGACATCAGAAATCATACCGTCCAATCAACAGGGCTGTTGGAACTGTAGTCAAGTTCAAATATCCAATCGGGGTATCTTGAAATGACAACAAATGATACGATCCAACTGGCTGACTGGTATAGCCACGCCCGTTTCGAGTCGTCAATTGTAGCAAGTCGTTCTGTTAGGTATTTACTATTTACAGAAGTGACACTACTGGGTTCTCTCTATACCACGATGTAGTGATACCAACCTGTTTTATCATAATATAAAGCAGGTGACCCAACTCAGGTCTTGCAAGTGAAATATTTCCAGGGTCAGATTCTGAGTCCAGTGTCCCAATTGCCTGTAGTGCAACTATTGCTTTTATATCGAACTATTTAAAACAGCAATGCTCAACACTGCCCAGTAGATTACGAGAATAATAGATTTTGTTAATGCAAAAGTGCCACTGGTATCGTGGCCACTCTTATTTACATCTAGTTCACAAGGGGATCCGCTAAATTGCGACAGGCAATCGGGACGATTGGCTCTGACCTGACCACAAGAAACCACAAATGCCTTTCATGTTATCAGTAGGGCCTATGTGAGTTGGAGCACCTTCTTTATATTATGATAAAACATAGGTTGGTGTCACTACATCGTGTCTATACCAGTACTGTGATATAATGTCAGTCTTTTAATTTTTTCCAGGGCCAGCTGGATTACGAATTGAAAGAAAATGATAATATCCTCTTCATATCTACTCTACATGGTGGGTGACATCATAATAGAAAATATTCCATCATTTTAATATTTCACATCATTTTGTGCAGACTTACAACCAAAATAAACTATTTATAATATGCTATAATGTTCATTATTTACTAATCAGTGACAGGCCTCATTCTATCTGCCTATCCGGAGCCTAAAGGACCGTTTTCATAGCTCGCGGCAGGCGGCAAGTGGCAGGCAGCAAGTGTTTAAAAAACGCGTGCCGTCTGCCCTGTTCACATAGTCGCGTTTCTTCACACTCACTTCGAGATTTGTCCAATTTATTTAAATATGTAATTCTTGTTCAATTCAGGCGGTCAAGTGATTTTAAGTATCGTATTACGTGGCACGCAAGAACCATCATGGTGTATATCTGAAAAGTACTGTTTTGGAAGTAATATTCCGACATAACCCTACCACTTGTATGACCACTTGTATGAGTGAGGGTATTTAACCGCGGCGTTTTTTCCAAAGTTAAATTTATTCCATGTCTCACGGTAGAGAGCAACAAGTGCAAGCGGTAGGGATTTCATTCATTCTGATTGGCCAGGAGAAAAAACGCCTGCCGCCTGCCGCGAGCCATGAAAACGCGCCTTAAAGGTATAACAATTCTCACCTATTTAGTTCAAATTCAAATGGCGAACCATAACATGTGGTGACTAGGCCCCTATGGTAAGTGAACCCGTTTGTAACAATGTTGTAGGCCTACAACAATAAAATAACGATGATCATTGATTACATCTAGTGACTTTACCAACAGCTAGGTTATGTAGGGGAACGAACGAGAGCGTGATGGTGAAACTATGAAGTGATGATATGTGAAAGGACATTGACAAAACTCCATGCCCAATAGTGACTTCAGTGTTTAAAGCACTTGGTGTCATAGCTGACTTAGCTACAGAGGGAGGCAAACAGTAAAATGATCTCGAATATAGGGCCTGTATAAAAACATTAAAACTCCTCCTCCCACCATGGAAAGATTTCTCCTTTCACATCACTATCCATGTATTTGGTTTAGCTACGGGGTAAGCAGTGGCCCTCCTAGCTGTTAAATGCCATTGGGCTTGGGACTGTGGTTGGCCTGACTTAATAATAAACCAAAAATTCATAAGGGAAGGTTGGGATATACAATAGATCGAGGCAGATTAAAATAGTCTTCGTTTCACTTGTTTGTATGGTATTGTATGGTAAGCATAGTTGATATTTGGAGAGTCCAACTGAGATGGAGGGAGGGGGGGTGGGGGGAGCTGCATGAGTTGAAGTCAGGGTATGGAGGTAGGCGGGGTCATGATAGAGCGGTAGTCATAAAGGGGGCTACATTAGATGTCGGTAAATTCTCTTTCTTAAATAGGACAGGTAGGGACTGTAATGGGCTTAGTAGAAATGTTTTTGAAGGGGATGAAATCAGGTTGAAGTTATTCCGTCAGAGGGTTAAGGAGATGGTGGGATAGGGGTACTTAGGGAACTTGCCACCGCGCATTTATGTGCATTTGCAAGAGTTAAATAATAATAATAATAATAATATAGGCCTAGACACAGAATCTTTACACTTTTCCAGTTTATTTAGTGACTTGTACAAGTAGAATATAATAAATGGTAAAGCACAACAATTATATGTATCAAAGATATTTCAGTATGTTCGTCATAATAAGGGTGAGATCAATGGAAAAGCAATCACACTTTTGTCTGTATGAACTGATATTAGGGATGATATATTCATCAATAGGATGAAAGTACCTGGGTATTCCAATGTCTTTAAGGCTAATTTTTCAAGTATAATTTCATAATGTCACATTTTTCAACAGCTTTCTCTCAAAACTTCTTTGCCGACTCACGCTAGTTTGAATGTTTGTTCCCGAACTTCTCAGGATAAGCGATCATTTCTTCGTGCAGCCGCTTCTCGACATTTTCTATCACCATTCGATCACCGGAAGAGAGGTTAAAGCTGACATACACTGTAATTCCTATTTTTTTTGATAATTTACTGGATAAATTCGATGAAACCGTTTCGCATAAGCCTCCCATTACTTTCGTTATGAGCGGTAATTTGCCATAATTAGTGTTCATAGCCACAGAAAGATCTGAAAAGTTGGCTTCACCTGGACATCCGATCCAAATCAACAAACTGTTTTCCATCTTAACTACTTGATAACACACCATCACATCTTGGCTCGTAATTGTCGAGAAATTATGTATATCGAAACTTGAGTTGACATACTCAATTTTGGCCTTATCTTTGCCAAACGACGTATGTAACTTATTCTTGTCACTCATGTTGATACGACTGAAGTTAGCCCCGCTCATCTAGATTTCAGCAAGGCCCCTCAATGATGTGAGGTATGCAACATAGTGCGAAACACGAAGGGATACCAAAATGACGGATACGCGCAAGAGTCAGACAAAAACGATATAACCAAGGAGAGTTGGCATCTTGCGTGACGGTAGAGCCAATATGCTGCCTTCAAAATAGGCAAAAGCAGCATATGCGTTGTAAGATGAGTTGAGATATTTATACTAGGCAAACGTAGCATATGCGTTGTAAGATGAGCGAGATATCTAATTAAAGTATAATCGAAAACTACACACTTTGATTCGATAACTATCGAATCTGAAAAGCTTTGAATCTTTGCTGATTGATTGCCTTTGCTTTATGGTTATGCCATAGATTAAATACTTATTTACTCTATAGTTCTGAAAGCTATGGTTCTACCTTGGTTCTGCCTATTCAATGAATACAAAACATTTATTAAATTATTAACTTCAAAACGGCGTGTCCGAATTGCATACACATTCATGATAACGTGTTTACATTCAGTGAAAATGTGAATTTCTTTGAAGAGATTCCATTTCAATTTTTCTCAATCAGCGTAATCTTATGATGGGGTTTTTATAAACTTTGAGATGATGTTTCTCTAAAATGGTCCTACCGATTTCATTAAAAAAAAACTACAGTTCTGAGTTCTAAATGAGTTGGAAATGTCTGTGATTATAGAAAAAGTTTTACGTCGATCAGTCAAACCGTGCGACCTTTGCAGTGTTGACAAAAAACAAAAAAATAAAACAAAAACACTCACTGACAAAGCTCTATGAGAGTGGGATGAAAGTCTTCGCTATCGCTCATCTAATGAAGTATAATCGAAAACTTTACACACCTTGACTCATAAAATTTACTCCATCCAGAGTAAAAAAATCCGCAAATCTTGGCAAACATTGTCCTGCTATTTCTATCTATTTGACGAATACAAAATACTTGATAAATTATTTTTATCAAAATTTTTTGAATAAAACTCTGTAATAAAGTATATCTTTTACGTGTTTAAATTCAGTGGAACATTTTTTTTTTGAGAGATTTTATTTTTCAAACTTTCCCGATCGGTCTGATCTTTGTGGTTTCTTTTATAAACTTTGTGATGGTGATTCTCAAGATTGATCCAACCGAGTTGACCGAAAATAATACACTTCTAAGTTAGTTACCGAGACGAGTGGCCGAGTGGTAACACACTGAACCGTCATTCGGGAGACCGGGGTTCAATTCCCGCCATGGTCGACCATCCTGACAGGGGTTTTTCGTGGTTTCCCTCTGTCGTTCAGGTTGATACTGGGATGGTTCCTTGACAACAGGTCACGACCGACTCCTTCCCACCATCCAAAACACCTAATGAAATAATCTTTCATCTCATCATCCCACCTTCTCATCCATCATCCACCGACGCCAATAGATCGTAGCCATCAGTATAGTGCGTCGTTAAAACCCAATATATATATATATATATATATATATATATATATATATATATATATATATATATAATATATATATATATATATATATATATATATATATATATATATATATATATATATATATATATATATATATATATATATATATATATATATATATATATATATATATATATATATATATATATATATATATGTGTGTAGAGCCCACAAAAAAACACACATACATAGCTCTATAAGAGTGGGATGGGGTCTTCGCTAGCGCTCATTTATAAAGGTAATTGGTTCAAATCATATTTCTGTTTTATCCTAGTTTCATTTGATCACATATGATTTTGTTTTTCAATATGTGTGAGTGATAATCTACAAAAAAATTAGTAAATATGCTACAAAATCACCTACAAATTCGCTGATAGAGAGGCTAGATACTTGTGAAGTATCTAGCCTATCTAGGCCTGAGCAGTCGATCTTGGTGGCTTTTGTTGTTGGATCTTTGTGGCTTATGAAATCGGTTTCATAAATCCAGAACCACGTTAAGCTCAGTTGCGTATCCATCGCAGATAGCTATTATACAAATCCTAGGTATTGTTCTTTGAAATCAGGTTATTATGGATGAACAACAGGTAGAAGTGTAGAACCAATTGGGACGTAAAACGATCAAAATGATCAATAGGTAAATCAAGTATAAGCAGTGAGTTGCTAGATTCAAAATCAAGATGTATATACCTTTACCATATTTTCCAGTACATTTCGTATAAAATCTCGATCAACTTACAACGCATATGCTTTGTTTTCCTAGTACATTTAGTTGAAAAATAATAATCCTCTTTATGACTGATGAGTCAGGCTTTTTGGTAAACGTTTGCCACCGTGAAACCGATTTATAACAAATTGAAATATCCCTCGATGTTTTATAATTGGATGAGCGTAGCGAAGACTCAATTACACTGTACTTGAAAAATCGAAGTTTTTTTTTTTTTTTTTTTTTTTGTTCGCGCTCTACAGGTGAGACAGAAATTCAGATCATGATGAAACTTGGCACACACATGAACCCCTATCTGACTTGATGCTGTATAGTTTTGAGGCAAAATCGGTTCAACAATTCTTGAGATAAATCATTTTGAAGTTTTCAAAAAACCCATATGAATAAGCCAGGCGGAAAAAGTGACAAAGTGAATGTTCTCCGAAATTTCTCAAATTTTCACAGAACTTGAACAACATAATAATACACAATAATCCGAACTTTTACTCAAATCGGATCAGCCGTTTTGATGTAAAAAAATATATAATGTTATTTGTGTCAATTATTCAAAGCTATTAAGATACCTATTAAATCAAAGCAACAAGTGTCACCACTTGATTGTGAACGATTAAAACAAAGCCTTCTTTATTATCATTTAAACTAGGCAAACGCGTTATGTGTTTCCGCGTTGATGGATGAGCTGGAACATATCAACTTATCTTTGGATTGGTTATTATATATATATATACACCTTGAGATCCAAACCATTACATCACTGCCATCTTATTTTCCATTAATAATTTATATAATAATAAAGAAGGCTTTTTTTTAATCGTTTACAATCAAGTGGTGACACTTGTTGCTTTGATTTAATAGGTATCTTAATAGCTTTGAATAATTGACACAAATAACATTATATATTTTTTTACATCGAAACGGCTGATCCGATTTGAGTAAAAGTTCGGAATAATGTGTATCATTATCAGATTGAAATTCTCTGAGAATTTGAATCCTCTCAGATGAAATATTTTTCACGAATGTTTTCCTCTGGCTTATTCTAATGGGATTTTTGAAAACTTTGGAATGAGTTTTCTCAGAAGTTGTTAAACCGATCGCGCCTCAAAACTATACAGCATCAAGTCAGATAGGGGTTCATGTGTGTGCCAAGTTTCAACTGATTTTGAATTTTTGTCTGACCTGTGGAGCGCGAACAAAAAAACAAAAAAAAAAAAAAAAAAAAAAAAAAAAAAAAAAAAAAAAAAAACAGGCACTTTTTTTTCGGTATAGTGTAATTGAGTCTTCGCTTCGCTCATCCAATTATTAATGGCAAATAAGATGGCAGTGATGTAATGGTTCGGATCTCAAGGTGTATATATATACAATAACCAATCCAAAGATAAGTTGACATGTTCCAGCTCATCCATCAACGCGGCAACACATAGCGCGTTTGCCTAGTGATATTGAATAAAAGGTAATTTAGTGATTGGTTTCTATCTAAAATTGGAATCAAATTGGCAGCACACGAGTAAAATATGGATTTTCATGATTCAAGGACTTTCGTCCGGTAAAATTATTGGTTTGCCATATAATACTCTGGTATTGTAAAACATTTGCGAACAAATTTAAAAATAACTTCACAGGAATATTATATATTTTGGAAAAATTGTAGGTTGATTCCCGTTGTTTTTAGAGTGGATCAGCTATTAATATTCAAATTATAAAATAATATTAGCAAAGACTCCCCTGCTTTGCTTTTAAAAAATAAGATTTCGTTGTTACACTGAGTTCCTTTAGCTAAGGCCCGGTATTACCAAGTCTAGTGAGCCTCTATCTAACAGTTCAAACTTGTTATCACCATGGTTACAATATGGTATTTGTTTTCACCAACTATCAGATAAATACTAACTGAACTTAGTAATACTGGACCTAAGCGCCGTTGGCTGATACATCGTGATGTGTAGTAGTAGCAGTAGTAGTAGTAGTAGTAGTGTTTATTCCTTTAACCCTCTTTCGGAGAAATCGGTATACACAATTTACATATTTTACTATATGTAATAGGTAGTTTCGATGTACCCCAATATGATGTGAGATGAAATCGACGGTATCAGCTATAATCATAATCTAGTCGTTTAGACAAATATACTGTTTTTCAAGTTTTACTTAATTTCATTATTGAAATTTGTGTCGAAATTATTTTCGAAATTAAGTAACAACCATAATTAATTTTACACGTAACTGGCTGAGTATCACGAAAAATACAGTTCAATTTTTGTGTACAATTGAGCGGTTATAGTTTTATATTACATCGCATTTTGAGAATTACAAATCGCATTCGGAACTTCAATGAAAATACATTTGTAGTTATTTGCCTGTTTTAATTAGAAAGCATTGTTTCATCTGACACAGTACTACGTAAGTGCATGGGAAGAAGGGGAGGGGGAGGGGGGGGGGGGCGGTCTTTGAAAGTCGTTTTTTGACAGGTTGTCAGCGGACAAGATTACGGCACTTCGTTGGAATTTTTAGAAATCATTTTGTGACATTATGTCAGAGGTGAAAATAAAGGCATACATCTCGTTGGTCAAAATACTGATATTTCTTTAATATACGGTAGCAAAATGTTTTTACATTTCAATGATATATCTATTTTAATGATATAATATATATATATATATATATATATATATATATATATATATATATATATATATATATATATATATATATATATATATATATATATATATATATAGGCTTATACGTAAATATATATATATATATATATATATATATATATATATATATATATATATATGTATATATATATATATATATATATATATATATATATATATATATATATATATATATATATATATATATATATATATATATATATATATATTATATTCACGACTTTGCAATCAAAAACAATTAGAATCTTCAATTTATTTGTCAGATTACATTTTCTAACAGAATTCTCCAAAGAAGTGGAATGGTTTCTCATGAGATTTCTCTTAATTAAATCGTTACATTTCATCGTACATCTTTATTGTAACACATTGTCGTGCGAAGGTGATTCCTTCTGTTGAAACAAATCAAGACAGACACACTTTAGCTCGCAAACAAACTGCAATGCAGTTCTCGAAAGACACTGTTTCCTTTTCCCGTCTCACCGAGCAAGTCAAGGTTCCCCCGTAGCTGGAGTTGACAGGTACCAATGAATAATGTCTACTGAATTCACTTGCTGTTACTGCTTACAGTTAACTTAATTTCATAGTCATAAATCTACTCTCGGTTGCTACGGGTTACCAAATGGATCTAATGACGTCTCGTTGGGTTTCCTAATGTTCACCCTCTCTCTCTCTCTCTCTCTCTCTCTCTCTCTCCCTCTCTCTCTCTCTCCCTCTCCCTCTTTCTCTCTCTCTCTCTTTCTCTCTCTCTTTCTCTCCTATAGTGTTTCCTCACACGAACCAAAATTATAGAGCATTTCGGAATATCAATGGTGGAATATCCTTTGCGCGAGTAATATAATATGCATTGAAATCTTTTGGAATAAGTCCAAATTAAACTTCAATTTAAAACAAAATGATATATTTTCAGAGGTTATTGTTCATATTTTGAGAGAAATGGCAGAGAAATTAGTCCATACGACGTTGATTTTTTGTAAAATATATATATATATAATATATATCTATATATATCTATATCTATATCTATCTATCTATCTATCTATCTCTCTCTCTCTCTCTCTCTCTCTATATATATATATATATATATATATATATATATATATATATATATATATATATGACAAAGAAGTAAGTTTTTACATTGAAATTAATTGTTTACCGGTCATAATCTACTTAAAAAAACAATGTACACAGTGGATGAGTTCTTTAACTCACCTAGTGGTTATTTATTATTATTATTTAACTCTTGCAAATGCACATAAATGCGCGGTGGCAAGTTCCTCAATCCAATCGACATATTATTAGATATGCGTAGCGAAGTCTCCATCCCACTCTTATAGGGCTTTGTCTGTGTGTTTTTTGTTTTGTTTGTAAGCACTTCACAGGTCACAGGGGTTGACTGATCAACATGAATTTTTTTTTTGTACACGCAAACTTATCCAACTTGGAACTGTATATTTTTTGGAATGAATCGGTATGACCGATTTTGAGAAAAATCATCTCAAAGTTTTTAAAAACCCCATAAGATTTGGCTGGGCGGAAAATGTTGAGAAATAAAATCTCTTCAAATGGGATGAAATTTTCTCCGGATGTGTATACATAGATTTCACACATTATCACGATTGTGTATGCAAATCCAATCAGATGTTTTGAAGGAAATAAATAAATTGACTGATAATATTCATCAAATATATCATACAAATTATGACAGAATTAAGTTGTCGAGATTCACTGCTTTCTAGATTCAAGAGTTGACCAACAATGAAGTATTTTTTATATGCGTCAAGGTGTGTAGAATACCAGAGTCAATGAAGTGGTTAGAGTAGAACTACTTTAACGACTCTTATAGCTTATTCAGATATCAAGGTGTGTAGAATACCAGAGTCGATAAAGTAGCAAGGGTAGAACTACTTCAAGGACTTTTATACCTTATCCAGACATCTCGCTCATCTTACAACGCATATTTCGCGTTTGACTAGTTTTATCTGAAATATTATCTCTGAAACTGACTTGAATTATTGATGAGCGTAGCGAAGTCTCCATCCTACTCTTATAGGGGTTTGTCTGTGTTTTTTTTTTTGGAAACTTTTTTTTTATACGGAAACTCATCCAACTCAGAACTGTATAGTTCTTGGATTGAATCGGTTGGACCAATTCTGAGAACAATCATCTCAAAGCTTCTAAAAATCCCATAAGATTTGGCTGGGCGGAAAATGCTGAAAAATAAAATCTCTCCAAACGAGATGAAATTTTCTCTGAATGTGTACACATAGATTTTACACATTATCACGATTTTGTATGCAATTCTAATCAGCCGTTTTGGAGAAAAAAATCAAAGCAACTGGGTTTTTTCATCAAATATATCATAAAAATGATGACAGAATTAGGTTGCCAAGATTCACTGCCTTCTAGATTCAATATTTGCCCAACAATGAAGTATTTGTATATGCATCAAGGTGTGTAGAATACCAGAGACAAAAGGGTAGAACTACTTCAACGACTTTTATAACGTATTCGGATATCTCGCTCATCTTACAACGCATATTTCGCGTTTGACTAGTTATTATAATTATCATATAATTAGCATAATCAGCATAATTAGCATAATCTCTGCTGACAAGTTGCGAAAGCAGCTTAGCGGAGTTTTATACAGAATTTATAAACTGTTTCTGATTATCAATATAAAAAAATCATTATTATTGGATGAAAAACAATAATTAGATGAGCGTAGCAAAGTCTCCATCCCACACTCTTATAAGGCTTTGTCTGTGTTTTTTTTTTTTTTTGTAAGCACTCCACAGGTCGCAGGGGTTGACTGATCAACATGAAACTTTTTTTGTGTATGCAAACACATCCAACTTGAAACTGTATAGTTTTTGGAATGAATCGGTCGGACCGATTTTGAGAAGAATCATCTCAAAGTTTCTAAAAACCCCATAAGATTTGGCTGGGCGGAAAATGTTGAAAAATAAAATCTCCCCAAATGGGATGAAATTTTCTCTAAATGTGTAAACATAGATTATACACACTAGTCAAACGCGAAATATGCGTTGTAAGATGAGCGAGATTTCCGAATAAGGTATAAAAGTCCTTGAAGTAGTTCTACCCTTGCTACTTTATCGACTCTGGTATTCTACACACCTTGATATTTGAATAAGCTATAAAAGCCGTTAAAGTAGTTCTACTCTTGCCACTTCATTGACTTTGGTATTCTACACACCTTGATGTATATGAAAAATACTTCATTTTTGGTCAACTCTTGAATCTAGAAAGCAGTGAATCTCGACAACTTAATTCTGTCACAATTTGTATGATATATTTGATGAATCTTATCAGTTATTTAATTTTTTTCTTCAAAACGACTGATTGGAATTGCATACAAAATCGTGAAAATGTGTAAAATCTATGTATACACATTTAGAGAAAATTTTATTCCATTTGGAGAGATTTTATTTTTCAACATTTTCCGCCCAGCCAAATCTTATGGGGTTTTTAGAAACTTTGAGATGATTTTTCTCAAAATCGATCCGACCGGTTCATTCCAAAAACAATACAGTTCCAAGTTGGATGAGTTTGCGTGTATAAAAAAGTGTCATGTTGATCAGTCAACCCTTGCGACGTGTGGAGTGCTTACAAAAAAAAAAAAAAACACACATACAAGCCCTATAAGAGTGGGATGGAGACCTTGCTACGCTCATCAATTATCACGATTTCGTATGCAATTCCAATGAGCTCTTTTGAAGAAAAAAATAAAATAACTGATAATATTCATCAAATATATCATAAAAATTGTGACAGAACTAAGTTGTCGAGATTCACTGCTTTCTAGATTCAAGAGTTGACCAACAATGAAGTATTTCTTATATGCGTCAAGGTGTGTAGAATACCAGAGTCAATGAAGTGGCAAGAGTGGAACTACTTTAACGACTTTTATAGCTTATTCAGATATCAAGGTGTGTTTAATACCAGAGTCGATAAAGTAGCAAGGGTAAAACTACTTGAGGACTTTTATACCTTATTCAGATATCTCGCTCATCTTACAACGCATTTTTCGCGTTTGACCAGTAATAATCAAAACGCTTTTATTGTTTACCTTAATTTATTATCATTGTCTTTAACTGATATCAATTTATTTTCATATTGCATCAGACAAGTCCAATATCTTATTAAGTGTATTATAATGTCACTTATGTTTTGCGATTTTCAACGGAAAAAAAATCCTAAACTAAATTAAACTATATACATTATTGGATTTATTTCCGTTGGGGTATAGCCGTGAATATTACTAGTCAAACGCGAAATATGCGTTGTAAGATGAGCGAGATATCTGAATAAGGTATACAAGTGCTTGAAGTAGTTCTACCCTTGCTACTTTATCGACTCTGGTATTCTACACACCTTGATATCTGAATAAGCTATAAAAGTCGTTAAAGTAGTTCTACTCTTGCCACTTCATTGACTCTGGTATTCTACACACCTTGACGCATATAACAGATACTTCATTGTTGGTCAACTCTTGAATCTAGAAAGCAGTGAATCTCGACAACTTGATTCTGTCACAATTTTTATGATATATTTGATGAATATTATCAGTTATTTTATATTTTTCTTCAAAACGGCTCATTGGAATTGCATAAAAAATCATGATAATGTGTAAATTCTATGAATACACATTTAGAGAAAATTTCATCCCATTTGGAGAGATTTTATTTACATCATTTTCCGCCCAGCCAAATCTTATGAGGTTTTTAGAAACTTTGAGATGATTTTTCTCAAAATCGGTCTGACCGATTAATTTTAAAAACTATACAGTTCTAAGTTGGATGAGTTTGCGTGTAAAAAAAAGTTTCATGTTGATCAGTCAACCCTTGCGACCTGTGGAGTGCTTACAAAAAAAAAAAAAAAAAAACACACAGACAAAGCCCTATAAGAGTGGGATGGAGACTTCGCTACGCTCATCAATGAAGATCAATTACTTTCATTGTTATTTTTATTTTCAATCATTTTCAAAATATATAATATAATTATGTATGTCAGCTCACATTTTTGTTTATATTTTCACTTATAAAGTGAACATATTGAGATAACAATTTAATAAACAATGAAACAAAATACCCAATCATGTATTTAGATGAGCGTAGCGAAGTCTCCATCCCACTCTTATAGGGCTTTGTCCGTGTGTTTCTTTGTTTGTTTGTAAGCACTCCACAGGTCGCAAGGGTTGACTGATCAACATGAAACTTTTTTTTACACGCAAACTCATCCAACTTAGAACTGTATAGTTTTTGGAATGAATCGGTCGGACCGATTTTGAGAAAAATCATCTCAAAGTTTCTAAAACCCCCATGAGATTTGGCTGGGCGGAAAATGTTGAAAATTAAAATCTCTCCAAATGGGATGAAATTTTCTTTAAATGTGTTTACATGGATTTTACACATTATCACGATTTTGTATGCAATTCCAATCAGTCGTTTTGAAAAAAAAAAAAATAACTGATAATATTCATCAAATCTATGACTATCAACAACGTATTGATAGTCATTTTTCACTGATAGTCATTCACTGCTTATTGATAGTCATAGATCAAATATATCTAAAAAAAATTGTTACAAAATCAAGTTGTCGAGATTCACTGCTTTCTAGATTCAAGAGTTGACCAACAATGAAGTATTTGTTATATGCGTCAAGGTGTGTAGAATACCAGAGTCAATGAAGTGGCAAGAGTAGAACTACTTTAACGACTTTTATAGCTCATTCAGATATCAAGGTGTGTAGAATACCAGAGTCGATAAAATAGCAAAGGTAGAACTACTTCAAGAACGTCTATACCTTATTCAGATATCTCGCTCATCTTACAACGCATATTTCGCATTTAACTAGTGTATGTTTAACATAAATGATAGCTTTGCCAGAAAATATGTTTTCATTTTTTCCCAATGGTCTGTACCTAATGAAATGTCTTGCGTACGCCTATGACTAGACGTCATAATTTGGCTCTAATACTGTCGTAGAAAAGCCATTTGGAATTTGTTTTGTATTCCGGTTGTGATCTCAAGTCACCTGCTCTATGCAAATTACATTGTTAGCAGTTTGATAGGCCATTTGAAAACGGGTACGTTCAATATTTTGACTACTGAAGAAAACGATTATAGGGGTTGAATTCCGCGATGGAAAAAGTAATCTTTGATGACGCAGTTACGCTATTTGTGGGTATATTTAAGGCGTCCTCAGTCTTCATAGGGAAAAAAGTTCCCGCCAGGGTGATTTCACAGATCTAAATTATCATGAAACTCAAACAGTGCAAGATAAAAAATTAACAATCATATCAGATGGTGCAGACAATATTTGCAGAAAATACTATTTTTTTTTTTTTAATAACATCGAAACTTGATACAAAATGGATGAAAGGTAGGAGCGTGTGAACGGGACACCACAAGGGCGATCTTACCACCCCAAATGCCAATGCCACAAATTGTAGAGTAACAAACGTGGAAAGATAAGTCGCGTATGTAAGAGTCACGCTTCATATTTTTGATATCGATTTTCACCTCACCGCGTACCGTTAAATACAAATAACACGTAACCTATGTCATTATATCATTATGAATCGAGATTATCCTATACTTCTCTGAATGGTATGTAGCAGTCTCACTATAATATGTTCAGACGGTAAGTCACTACGATCGTTTATACGCCACGTTGACACTAAAAATGTGACATTGTGGGTAGGTCCCCCTTAGTGTTCAATGTGTACAGGCAGAAAGTGAAATTGGCCGACAAAAACCCTGTAATTTGTTTAATGTTGAGAAAATGGGACGTTCGTGGAATAGAATTTCGATTTTCAATGATTATACACAAGCAATTGGTAGGCGGTTCTCTAATTTGTACTCATTTTATAACTATTTCAATTTGGTAACTAAAATTAAAGACTTTCAATTGGTATTTTGATGAGCATTTTCATTCAATTTACTGAAACCTGGTTTCACATTCGTAAAAAAGTTGCGTTTTTCGTGTTTACATTGTTTGTTTGCTCTCGACTGCGTGAATGAAACCCCTAAATCAACACTAAAATTCCGTTCAGCAAATATGTAACTCATATTATAGTATTGAAAAGTTGTAGCCAAACAGTTTTTGGTTTATGTCAAACGATCCGAAAGAACAATTTTATCCAGTGAGAATGAAAGCAGTTGAAAAAAATGAAATTTTATCAAGGCGATCTATACTTTTGATAAGTTTCAGTTTGATTCAGTTTTATACATCTCAAAAAACTCTATATTACTCACCTTGACTCATATAAAACATACTTTATTCGATTACTATCAAATCTAGAAAGCCGTAAATCTCGGCAACAGTTTTTTGCTACTATTTCCATCTTTTATATGAATACAAGACATTTATTGGATGAGCGAAGCGAAGACTCAATTTCACCATACCCGAAAAAAAGTACTTTTTTTGTTGTTTTGTTTTGTTCGCGCTCCACAGGTCAAACGAGAATCCAAAATAAGTTGAAACTTGGCATACACATGTGTCTTTATTAAACTCGATATTGCATGGTTTTGAGGCACAATCGGTCGAACCACTTCTGAAAAAACTCATTTCAAAGTTTTTAAAAATCCTATAAGAATAACCTAGTAGAAAATATTCGTGAAAAATATTTCATCCAAGAGAATTCAAATTCTCAGAAAATTTCAATACAATAATAATACACATTGTTCCGAACTTTCACTCAAATCAGATCAGCCGTTTTGATGTAAAAAAATATATAATGTCATTTTTGTAAATCATCAAAGCTATTAAGATACCAATTAAATTCAAGCAACAAGTGTCACCACTTAATTGTAAACGATTAAAACAAAGCCTTCTTTATTATCATATAAATTAATAAGGAAAAATAAGATGGCAGTGACATAATGGTTTGGATCTCAAGGTGTATATATATATATATATATATATATATATATATATATATATATATATATATATATATATATATATATATATATATATATATATATATATAATGACCAATCCAAAGATAAGTTGATATGTTCCAGCTCATCCATCAACGTGGCGACACATAACGCGTTTGCCTAGTAAAATTATTTTCTTCAAAACGGCTGGTTTCAATTGTATACAAATTCGTAGTAACGTGTATTAATAATGTGTTCAACTTCGATGGAAATTTGAATTTTTTGGAGAGATTTTATTTTTCTAAATTTGCCGTCCGGCTTAATCCTAAGTTTTTTTTTACAAACTTTGAGGTGGTGTTTCTCAAAAATAGTCCCACCAATATGACCCCAAAACTATACAGTTCCAAGTTGGATATGTCTGCATGTATAAAATATGCCCACAAACAAACAAACAAACAAAAAAACACACAAAGCACCATAAGAGAGGGATGGAAGTCTTCGCTATTGCTCATCTAATAATGTAGGATGGAATAAAATAAATAACAAATGAGAAATAGACTGTTGGATTCACAAAATACTACAACCCCACATGTCTATCCGAGATCCCACGTGATTCAGGAATGCAGTTTTGACCTTGACGTTCAATTACACAACAACGTAGTATTGGCTTGACCGCAGACAGTAGGACAGCGGACAGTGCGTCGTCTGAACAGGACATTTGTTCTAGTTGTGATAGATAATTTTTATTCATTTTCATTTTATTTATATTGAGTTTAACGACGAACTCTACTAATGACTACGATCTATTGGCGTCGGTGAATGATATATTATATGATGGGATGATGAGATGAAAGGTTATTTTATTATAGTATAGCTAGCCGGGGCAAAGAACTCAATTACATGGGCATTACAGACAGAAACTCTATTTTACTTACGTTTGAATTAATCAATACAGGGACGTCATTAGGATTTGAGAATTGGGGGGGGGGGGGGGGGGGGCGCACAGGTTACATGAATAGAATGACCGCCCAGCTGGACACCTGCCACCCGCGAAAAGGGGTCTGAGGGGTGGAAGCCCCCAGCAGAGCCCCGCAGGGAAATTTTGAAAATATGGAAATTTTTAAAGAGATTTTTACAATTCACGAGTGGTTTTGAAGTCTTATAATTGCATCATCATGGACATTTTCGAAGCTATACTTTTGCGATTTCACCCAGCAAAGCCCCATAGGGAATTTTATGAGATAGACTCATGTCATTTCTTAGGTGATTTTTGATATTCACAAGTGGTTTTGGAGTCCAATGATTGAATCGCTATGGACATTACCAAAGTTATTTTCAATAGTATAATCAGTATGCACAGTTTCGAAGCTATTTTCGCGATTTCTCCCAGCAAAATTCCCAGCAGTGATTTTTTTGAAATATGGTCATTTTTCAAGTGATTTTTGCAATTCACGAGCAGTTTCGCATTCTAATAATTGAATCATTATCGAAAAGAAAGAAGGAAGTGTAAAGTAGTAGAGTGTATATTGATTCAATTCATTTTGATAAGTCATCAACTCACCATATTTTATTGTGTGTTTATTCGTAGGTCAACATCATATATTTTTAAAGGAGGATAAGTTATTGGGGGGGGCGCGCGTCCCCCCTGAGACCCACTAACGACGGCCCTGTTAATCAAACGTGTATACTTGCGTGTAGACGAGCGCTGTCGTAATAAACGATGAAATATATCTTGGTACTCATGTAGCTTCAGCCTCCAGTTAGACCCCGCAAATATTTTTTTTGAAAACTGACTCTTTTCAATACGATTTCATGCGTTTTGAGAACCCGGCCATCATACACATTAAATTTGATACTTCCATGATTTGCCATGAATGGTAACATTGTCATATAGCGCAACAAGAGCTTTTTTTACCCTGAAATTGGCAGCTGAACATGCTTTCATGAGTGACCACGGGGATTCAACGTGCTACTCAATGGAGTGATCCAATAGTAAAGACGATAACTTGGAAATAATATATAGAAAACTGAAATCATTTTAAAGAATTTAACAATCGAGAATGAAAAAAAAATGAAATGAAGTTGGTGATTAAAAAAGATGGATAGTGTTGAACTAAGTTATATCAGTATAAAGATGATATGAACAATTGATGATGAGTCACTCAAAATAGAAATGATTATGTTGTCCAAAAATGAAGATGAAATGGTGTATCTTTTGAGAAAGTCTGTGAAGAATGATGGTATGTATGGTATATATATACACACATATATATATATATATATATATATATATATATATATATATATATATATATATATATATATATGTCTCTAATTGCTATGCAAATATATCTATCGTGTTGAATTGAATCTCAGTATACATTTTTTCAATTTATAAACATACCCACAGGTTCGTATCACTCACACAATTTTCTCACATCATCTCAACAACAAGAAACACTGTTGTCTATATAGCGTAACGAAAAAGTGCATTCATTACCCATATTCGAGTCTTACGTCAGAAACATGTGTCTGGGATTAAATATGTATTTGTCCATATATATATATATATATATATATATATATATATATATATATATATATATATATATATATATATATATATATATATATATATATATATATATATATGTACATTGCAATATACAAACACGCTGCTGACGGTACACGAATCTTCGCCATGAGATTTCCCATCGGACTCTCTAATCTACACCAGCGTGCTCTTTCGCAGAATGAAATGCCAGAGTAAGGGAATAGGCGAGTACGTTTGCTGCTTGAAAACGGTTGAAAACACACACACACACACACACACATCTATTGTGCAGTTTGAACACAGCGTGAGATGAGATGCGGAAAATGTGCCGGTAAGATCAAGGTGTGTGTACGGGTTGGTAAGTTGGTTGGGTTCGGGTCTGTTCATGTTCATAAGCGTGCAAACGACATTCCAATATAGGTACGACCCGTTACGAAAAAATGAAAATACGTCGTCTGGCGAAGCTAATAAATACATTTATGGGAAATATACATTGGTAATTGTCCAATATCTATTGGACAATTGCTTTTACTCAGTCTCTGAATTTGGTTTTTATATCGAGTGATGAAGAGATATTCGTATTTATATGTATTTATATTCTTAATTCATGTTTCTATTCCTATTTGTATTCTGTTTTTTAAATGATGTGACGATTGAAACAGCTTTCCAGAGTTGTGCAGCCCACTATATTTCCTGAAGACTAAAAATACTTGCCGCTAATTCCTTCGATATTGTATTACGTGTATAACATTCAGTTTGAATTATATATACTTCATAACATTTCCATGCATAAGAACAGAAAGGCAGAAATACGTGCTCACCTAATTTTATCGCGCATTATTTCTTCTGTCTACATTGATGTGTTACGTTGAAGATGCCTCGCACAAATCAGAAGAAAACGTTCACTACTCAATCAAGTAAACGTCGGGAGCCACAATAATCCGATTCACAATTTAATTTGAATTCGAATCACCGTGTAAAACTGAAAGATCCAACCATTCATCCTCATGTCTCATAGATCTGGAGACTGGAGAGAGATTACACGAGTAATAAGTATGTGTTGCGTAACCAAATGGCTATAATCCAACCACGATGTAGTGATACCAACCGATTTTATCATAATATAAAGAAGGTGATCCAACTCCCATACTGATAACATGGAAGGCATTTGTAGTTTCTTGCGGTCATTTCAGAGCCAATCGTCCCGATTGCCTGTCGCGATTTGGCAGATTCCCTTGTGAACTAGATGTAGATAAGAGTGACTACGGTACCGGTGGCATTGTTGAACTAACAAAATCTATAATTCTCTTAATCTACTGGGCCGTGCATAGCATTGTTGAGCATTGTTGTTCTAAAATAGTTCGAAATAAAAACGAGAGTTGCGCTACAGTCAATCACACATCAGCATATCAATTGACTCAGATTATGACCCCGGAAATATTTCATTTTCAAGACCCGAGTTGGGTCACCTTCTTTATATTATGATAGAATAGGTTGGTATCACTACATCGTGATCCAAGTCTGAACATATGCGCGCGCTGTCAAATAACAAACGACAAACAATAGTTACCATAGCAATACAGCGAAGTGGTGGACTACCAAACATTCTGATTGGTCAATTCCAACTGTTGGACATAGTTGTCTGTCAATTTCAACAATGGGTGACGTCACTTGAGAGAAACCTATAGGCTTCTGTCACGTAACAAATGACAAACAATTAGTTACCATAGCAATACAGCGAAGTGGTGGACTACCAAACATTCTGATTGGTCAATTCCAACTGGTGGACATTGTTGTCTGTCATTTTCAACAATGAGTGACGTCACTTGAGAGAAACCTATAGTAAGAACCCAGATAGCGTCACGTCTTTACATACGCAATACAACGACTTGCTGCAATTGGTAACTAAGTTTTGGCTTTGTACTTTGACAATGATGACAAGAACCACCAAGATTGCTAAATCGACGACAGCGCTCTATGTAACTGTGGCGTCTGTGCTATGTATCACATTGTTATCACTTTCACGTACGGTACCTACACAATCTCCTATCAGCCCCCATTCATTGGCTGGACCACATCATCAGGTTTAACGTGCGCTCGACACGGTTCCTCTGTGGACAGGTGCCGACAGTAACTCAGATGCGCGCGCAATTACATGTATTTCGATGCACGAATAACAGGAGCGCCATGCGCGATCATATTTTTGCTGCAAGCCCGTCTAACCAAGTTCTAACCAAGTCCAAGTGATGCTACTAAAGATACTGTAGTAGTGATACTGTAGTAAGATGTAGTGATACCAACCTATTTTACTATAAAGGAGGTGACCCAAGCTTGAAAGTGAAATATTTCCGGGGTCAGAATCGGAGTCCAGGGTCCCGATTGGTGATTGCCTGTAGTGCAAGTATAGCTTTTCTATCGTACTAATTTGAAATAAGAATGCTCAACAATGCCCAGTAGATTACACGGCCCAGTAGATTACGAGAATGATAGATTTTGTTAGTTGAACAATGCCACCGGTACCGTAGCCACGCTTATTTACATCCAGTTCACGAGGGGATCCGCTAAATCGTGACTGGCAATCGGGACGATTGTTTCTAAAATGACCGCAAGAAACCACGAATGACTTCCATGCTATCAGTATGTGAGTTGAAGCACCTCCTTTATATTATGGTAAGATAGGTTGGTATTACTACATCGTGCAACCACTATAGTCTACTTTCCGTTTCAACTTAACTAAAGGATTACAATTAGCTGGCTAGAATTCGAGCTTGAGTGCCCGCTTCCTAATTAGTGATTTGCCGCTGTTAAATCTCTCAAGTGCAATCTTTCAAGTGATTCATGGAAAAGAAACATATTCGAAAGATTTCCTCAGACGTAGGAATATTTCTTTTTTTCGTGGCTAGTTTTTATACATTGAGCTTTACAAAACAACATCTGTTTCCATGAAAATTTTCGTCATAATGATTAGATGAGCGTAGCAAAGTCTCCATCCCACTCTTATGGGGCTTTGTCTGTGTTTTTTTTGTTTTTTTTTGTTTGTTTGTGGGCACTGCACAGGTCGCAGGGTTCGACTGATCAACATGAAACTTTTTTTTTACGGGTCAACTTTTACAACTTAGAACTATATAGTTTTTGGAATGAATCGGTCGATTAGATTTTGAGAAATATCATGTCAAAGTTTTTAAAAACTCCATAAGATTAGGCTGGGTGAGAAAATTTGAAAAAATGAAACCTCTCCGAAAAAAATAAAATTCTCTCCGAGTGTTTAAACATGAATGATACACATAACCACCATTTTGTAAGCAATTCGAACCAGCCGTTTCGAAGAAAAAATTCAAATAACTGTTTTTATACATCAAATATATGGAAATGAGCCAAGATTCACTGCTTCCTAGATTCGATATTTGCCCAAGCATTAAATATTCTTCATATTCGTCAAGGTGTGTAGAATACCAGAGAAGATAAAGCAGCAATTAAATGAAGGACAAAGTGTGTAGAATACCAGAGTCGATAAAGTAGCAAATGTAGGACTGTTATTACACCTTATTCAGATATCTCGCTCATCTTACAACGCATATTTTGCGTTTGCCCAGTTTAATATAATAGGTTGGTACATATTTTTGTAGCCATGCAATATATAGCTGATATAATAATAATAAGTCTTTATTTCATTAGCAAGTACAGAATACAGTGCAATACAGTGTAAGCGTGATGAAAATGGCGAGGTTCGGGCACATTGTTGCACCACAGCCTTCTTTATTCAAATCACTCATTCAGAGAAGAATTATCTGTATGAAGAAGGCTGTGTATTGCACAGTCACAATCGAGAAATTAATACGGACTATGACCATAGGTTTCACCTACAGCTACATCTTACCTCTCATAAATATGATTGAAAAGATATGTAAAAAAGTTGTATGTTTTGCTTTATGAACTTGAATTGTTGCTCAGATGCATGTTTCTTGTTGACATTACGAGTTGAGAGATGAGAAACAGATTTCATTGTTTTCATAAAATATTCTATGAAATGTTTAAGAGACAAACATCACTTCTGCTATCATATATGTAATGAATTGACGCTGGAAATGTTACGCTGTGGGTGTAGGTTCACCTTGAAGGATTCAACGCTTTTGAAAAATTCAGTTTTGTTTCTTATCATAAACCTCGTCCTGAAAAATCATACTACCGTAGAAACAACTCAGTTATAAATATAACGTGATATTTGTGTTCATCATTTTTTTTATATTGGGCTTTAACGACGTACTATACTGATGGCTACGATCTATTGGCGTCGGTGGATGATGAATGAGATGATGGAATAATGAGATGAAAGGTTATTTTATTAGGTGTTTTGAATGGTGGGAAGGAGTCGGTTGTGGTCTGTTGTTAAGGAACCATCCCAGTATTAACCTGAACGACAGAGGGAAACCACAAAAAACCCCTGTCAGGATGGTCGACCATGGCGGGAATCGAACCCCGGTCTCCCGAATGACGGTTCAGTGTTTACCACTCGGCCACGCGTCTCGGGATCATTCTGGTATTTGACTTCTTCTTTCGTGGATGAAAGGTATATATATATATATATATATATATAATATATATATATATATATATATATATATATATATATATATATATATATATATATATATGTATGTATATATATATATATATATATATATATATATATATATATATATATATATATATATATATATATATATATATATATATATATATATATATATATATATATATATATATATATATATATATATATATATATATATATATATATATATATATATATATATAATAGCAATTGCGTTTAAAACGAGCCCCGCCAACAAGTCAGTTACAGCGGTGTGATTCGGGTAGCTTACGTCATCAACCAATTTTGGGCTTGCGAC
>OZ023330.1:33229834-33239834 GCA_964007535.1 Brachyptera risi | reverse complement strand
GCGCGCCTGCACACACGTGGAGTAGTTGAGGTGATGTTTTTTCCCTTACCATCAGCATGCCAATACGTATGTCAAAATCTGAATTTAGAGGCAAAAATTTTCATCCAAAGAAATTGTTTCTACCCAGGTACCAATCATTCGGGAGACCGGGGTTCGATTCCCGCCATGGTCGAGCATCCTGACAGGGTTTTTTCGTGGTTTCCCTCTGTCGTTCAGGTCAATACTGGGATGGTTCCTTAACAACAGGACACGACCGACTCCTTCCCACCATCCAAAACACTTAATATAATAATCTTTCATCTCATCATCTCATTCATCATCCACCGACGCCAATAGATCGTGCCATCAGTACAGTGCGTCATTAAAACCCAATATATATACTATATATAATTATTGGATGAGCGAAGCAAAGACTCAATTTCGCCATACCCGAAAAAAAGTGCCTGTTTGTTTTTTTGTTTGTTTGTTTTTTTGTTCGCGCTATCCACAGGTCAGACGAAAATTCAAAATTAGTTGAAACTTGGCACACACAAGTATCCTTATCAAATTCGATACTGTATAGTTTTAAGGCACGATCGGTTGAACCACTTCTGAGAAAACTCATTCTAAAGTTTTCAAAAAACTCATTAGAATAACCAGAGTCGATAAAGCAGTTCTACCTCCTAAAAAAAAAGGAGGTAGAACTGCTTTATCGACTCTGGAATAACCCAGAGGAAAAAATTCGTAAAAATTATTTCATCTGAGAGGATTCAAATTCTCAGGGAATTTCAATCTGATAATGATACACATTATTCCGAACTTTCACTCAAATCGGATCAGTCGTTTCGATGTAAAAAAATATATAATGTAATTTGTGTTAATTATTCAAAGCTATTAAGATACCTATTAAATCAAAGTAACAAGTGTCACCACTTTATTGTAAACGATTAAAACAAAGCCTTCTTCATTATCATATAAATTAATAATGGAAAATAAGATGGCAGTGATGTAATGGTTTGGATCTCAAGGTGTATTTATATATATATATATATATATATATATATATATATATATATATATATATATATATATATATATATATATATATATATAATAACCAATCCAAAGATGAGGTGATATGTTCCAGCTCATCCATCAACGCGGAAACACATAACGCGTTTGCCTAGTATATATATATATATATATATATATATATATATATATATATATATATATATATATATATAAAAATATATATATATATATATATAGGCCTATATATATATATATATAGGCCTATATATATATATATATATATATATATATATATATATATATATATATATATATATATATATATATATATATATATATATATGGGATTTTATAGTCATGTCGAAAAAGTCATGACTATAAAATCCCATATATCTCGATATTGTATCGTATCCAAGAAGTTTAATTATCATATATATATATATATATATATATATATATATATATATATATATATATATATATATATATATATATATATTTTTTTTTTTTTACAGGTACCAAACAAACACTGGACGCCACTCGCTGCTGAGTAGAACAATACAACATTGGAACAAGTCACCAAAATTTAAAATGAGTAATGTAGAAACACTTGAAGAATTCAAACTAGCTATTGGATAATAATGAAAAAAATCATTTTGTAATTATCTTCACACCACTGATAGTTTGTTATTGCCTAAGTGTGTAATAAACGAACTATTCTATTCTATTCTATGCTATTCTATTCTATTCTATTCCATTCCATTCTATTCTATTCTATTCTATTCTATTCTATTCTATTCTATTCTATTCTATTCTAAGACGCAATAGTCGGTCACAAGAATTACTGAGCAGTTCCGACTTGAATTCATACCGCACTGCAAGTGTCTGTTGATCAAATGATTTGAAATTACTGTCGCCAAGTTATTAATTTGCATCTGAATCGAAATTTAACCCTCCAAATACAATACAAAAAATACAAAGAACCATGAGAAATGCTGTCTTGACTGCTTTCTGATTCTGACGGAATTGCACTCTCATCACTGAGTGAATGACTGCTATACCCTGCAAGTTTCGAGCACAAAGTCAAAGGAAGTGCATACCAATCTAGGTGGCATAAGCAACAGGGCAACAGACAATGCATTCTGCTAAGCCGTAAACCAACAAATTCATTTTTTGGAAAAAAGTACTTCAATCTCCTTATCCATGCTTAGATTGTTTTCTTCCATTTTTCCATAATTTATGAGTCAAATCCCAGTCATATTTCATTTTTCACCCTTCTGTTTTGATTTGTAAAAAACAATTTATAATCATTTTGACAAGTTTTACTTTAATTTAATCAAACTTGAAGTTTCAATTTTCCAATAAGTTTCTTCTATATTATCATTCGATTGTTTTTATACTTTGTATGAAATAAAATCTGAAATAAATCCAAGATTTTCAATTGGGAAGCAGTAAACGCGTTTGCCTTTCCGAGTTTCTCTAATAACATGAAATACAACACGAAAAGTTCACGATGTAATTAATAGTATATCCTATATTTATTATACTTTGAAAAAGTTTCCCGCGACTCTACCGCGCAATGGGTCCAAGTATTTCATGTATCCATGCATCCATGCCGGATGAAACTCTGGGATTAGATTTCTTCATCAAAACGAAGAAAGTTTCACTCTTCCTTAATGGCATGGCCTGTACACTGAGAATGCTGGGTTCAAGACCAAGTTTCTGCTCCTAGATACGGAAATGGTAAAGATCTGCATAGATATATTAATTCCTTTATTCTCTCTTCGGGATTCCAGACCAATAAATTTTATATATATATATATATATATATATATATATATATATATATATATATATATATATATAAACACACACATTTATCTGTATGTACATTTTAGAAATTATTATGTTTGTAGAAGACAATCCACACCGTGAAAAAAAAACAGTGACTTCCATCAATTTGACACTAGACATTGCTCGTATCTCCGTCAATCTACAAGGCGGTTAATAATTTCAGATCATGATCCAGTAAACGCAGGCATAATTTACATAATAATATGACCCAACATCTTAAAAATAAAGATAATAACAGAAGCGAATGGAAAAGGAATGAAAAAAAGGAAAATTAAATCAAAGAAATGTTAAATAGTATCTCCTTAATCATGACATCTACAGTCTGGATGAGTTTAAAAATGGTAAAAATTGCACATTTACCTTCTGTATCACTTAATTTCTTTGCTTGAACTATTATATGTGTAGCTATATTTTAAAAACTAATACATTTGATTTTTCACCTTTGTTATCACTTCTTGACATATTGTTTCAAAATTTGTGTGATCTTTCGATCATACACATGAGTGTAATTACATCATTTATATAGTATTACATCATATTATATGTATAATTATTAATGAAATGAATATATTATTATCATATTAAATATATATAAATATATATATATATATATATATATATATATATATATATATATATATATATATATATATATATATATATATATATATATATATATATATATATATGCCGTATATATATAGGCTTACCGTTCCGAAGTTAGGTAGTTGAACTATAACGTCCGGGGTATTAAAAGATAATACGACAACGGCAACCAAAATATACATACATGCCTTCCTCTCGACTTTATTAAGCTGGGTTTAGATCTAAAGAGACGTAGAGGGGTATAGAGCTCCCAGATAGAAACCAACAAAATACTGTACTAACTGAATAATGGTGAAAAATTCGGTAATTGTTAGGAAGCTCGCGGAAGCTTTACACATTGCATGTTTTTGAAAGATGTAGCTTTCCTTTGTAGCTCAGTCAGCTAAGGCACGTCAGCTATATAAACTGGAGTCACCATTGAGCGTGGGTTCGAGTACCGCATAAGGCGTGAGTTCTTGTATATGTCTTTTTACTTATCATCACTTCATAGTTTCATCATCACCTGCTCATTTGTGTCCCCATATAATCTAGCTGTTGGTGGGATCCTTAAGCAAACAATAATATTCATGATGGAAAAATCTATAGGTTTCTTTTCCTAAATCTCGTCCTTTAAAAATCATCACTCTCGAAACAACATGTTTAGTTTTAGAGACGTAATTAGCTGTTAAGCTGGCCGTCTAGGAACGCGGTATTGCTAAGCTTTTTTCTAGCCGCCATGCTGGAAAAATGACCAATCAGTGATGAGAGCGGCTCAGTATCTGAATGTTGAACTCGGCCCAACTTTTCGCGTCTCGCTTAGAAGGAGTTACTTTTCAGCGATAGAACACAGAGCGCACCTACTACACCAGACGAGATCTTTTAACAGCTGAAGTTCGATATCCGCGCGTGTTTTAATCCTATATGGACGTTAGTCATGGAATTCACTATGGAATTGTTTGTGGAGGAGATTTGAAAATGTCCGTGCTGGTACAGCACCGCGGATGAAGAGTTTAATATTGGATAGGTCAGCCTAATTATAGAAAGGAGATAGAATACAATACAGTGAAGGAGCATTGATAGATATACGCAGTAGAACATTCTACATTTAGTAGAAATACATGGAATAAAATTACAGGTGAATACATTTGATGAACAATAGAAATAAGAAGTCATAATCTGCCTTACTGATAGTCTCAATTAGTCAGTATGATTAAAAAATTCTTCGAGACTATAAAAGTAGTGATTGATGAGTCAGGTTTTTAAAAACAATTTGAAGTTAGTTCCAGCCATTCTTTTCATTCTTATTGGTAGTGCATTGCAAAATGTATTTCCGGCATATGAATATTCATATGAAATTCATGTCTGTGTCTTTTAATTTGCTTATGGCATTTCTCGTTTTCATGTTTGAATTAATTTTAACATCATATTGTGAGGAAGAGTCAGTGGCGTATAAGATGCAGCTTAAAATATACATTGAGTGAATAGTTAAAATTCTGAACTTGATAAAAAATTGTCGGCATGAGTCCTTGTAGAACACTTCTCCACAAGGGTCAGCGCCAGCCTCTGCTAAATACCTCAAAGCTCTTTTTTGAAGTGAAAACAGACATTTAACCCTTGAAGAATGACCCCATAATATTAGTCCATATTGTAGATGGAAGTTAACATGAGCGAAATACACAAGCTTAGCTGCATCAAAGTTACAAATTGACATCATTCTCTTTATCAAATAGCAGCCTGAAGCAATTTTACTTCTGACAGATTGTATATGACTATCCCAGTTTAACACATCGTTAATTATTAGCGCTAGAAAATTTGTCTCTTTTTTAGTTCCAATAACATTACCATCTAGAAAGACATCTGAACTTACACATTTATTTGCATCTACATGAACAGCTTTAAAATCCAATATTTCTACCTATAAGTATAAATGTGACAAAGTATAAATGTAACAAAGTATAAATGACAGTACAATTTTATGCATTTGGCTAACATAAAAAGAAGTTCGGTGGAATGAAAGCGTTTGAAAGGGTTTGAAAGCGAAACGCCAGCATTCGCGTTCATGGAAGGACAGCTTTACAACGAGGCACTGTAGTGCGAACCTTAACGTTGTTTAGTCTTGAAACACCCCGTGTGAATGCGTCTATAGGTCAACACTGCATGCCTGAATCTCATAGGATTTCGGATGGACAGGGCTTCTATATTTCATTCATGTAGTGTTGAATCCTACATGATTGACCAATAGGAGAACAGTTTAGTGATAAAACATGGCCGCCTAGTACTTGTACGACGCATCCAAACTTCATGAACAATTTGACAAGTTATTGCTGTAGCTATAACCTTCCTTTATCTGTTGTCTAACGCAAAAGTGAGGACTTGAGCATACATATAATTTATATGTAATTAATAGATAACACCAATTTGATGCAGTTCATAAAACGGCGAAGTTATTCGTATTTGTATTTATAAATTTATTCTCACTTGTTAATAATTATTATAACATTAATTTTTTGGTAACAATATGGATCACCCTCATGGAAAGATTAAACATTGCACATTCATTACTGCGCTGTTATTTTGTAATAACCTCATATAATGTCGTGTATTTCCAATAAACCTGAGTGGTGGTGAGAGCTATACGCTTTTGTTTTCGCTTTGAATTACTAAATAGTACTACAGACATCTTGACCTGAAACTGAACAGTTTAGCCGTAGTTACGTGGGATGGTGGGATCGTTAGTTTGAATTTAATCTGACTCACATAATATAAACTAGGAAAACGCAGCGTATGCGCTGTGTAAGATATTGGCGAGATATTAATATGGAATATACTCTCAAGTTATACACACACATTGCTTTTCGAATTATTGTGAGCCTTCCATATTCATCCATTCGTCGAGTCATATCATCTCATTTTTATAACTCATAGTCTTGTAGCCTGTACATTTTCATTGACAAACTTTTAACTCAATATTTGTCCTCTTTTTGATATAATATTATTTATTTTCTCATAAACGACAAATGGCAATTTCCTTGAACTTGATAGGAATATATTTACTATAATAATATCAACATTCTGTGAAAATTTCATGTCAAACGGATGAAATTGAAAAATTGAAAATTTTACTCTGTGCATGAGGATTTCCGATTTCTTTCAAAACAATCCCAGCCTATTTTGTTGTGACTCTCCATGTTGTTCACTGGCAAAGAACCCTTATTCTCGAGATTATGAGATTATGAGATGAGATGAGATTATGAGATGAGATTATTATGCTATGGTATTTTCATAGCATTTTCAGTGAGATTACCAGAATTCCACCTATATAATCTCATCTCATAATCTCATAATCTCGAGGATAAGGGTCCTGGTAGCTGAGTGGTTAACGCACTTGCTCCATGTGACCCGGGAGGTAGTGGGCATGTCGGACCCGGTTCGATCCCCGCTACCGTCCATCTTTACAGGGGTTTTTCGTGGTTTCCCTCTGTAGTCTAGGCTAATGCCGGGATGGTTACCACGATATAGGCCACGACCGCTTCCTTCCTACTATCCTTCCCATTACCCATAAAACCTTCATCTCATCATCCTCATTATCTCATTAATCACTCATCCGACGCCAATAGATCCAAGTCATCATTACAGTGCGTCGTTAAGCCCAATATAATATATATAATCCATATTATTCGTCCAATGAATTCTACGTAGATCATCATGATCTCAACTATTTAATTTTAATGGAATTATCTTTGAAGAACGGTTTCCACTCTAGTCTTACATTATTCTTCATATATGACGTCGATCTTGTTTATTTATTTATTTATTTACTATACATTGTTTTGCAGTTAATACATATATTGGTGGCAAAGATTCTGATACTGAATAATATTAAATATAATGTTCGTATAAAAAGACTGGCATCATTATTAATAGGCATAAATTAATTATTGATCATCATAATAATTATATCATTATATATTATATATTATATTATTATAATAATTGACCATTGTAGATCGTCCGCCCTCGTGATGTCACAAAATATGAAAACCAATCAAGTTGGCAGTGAAGCAGGGGAAAATGGGAAAATAATCAATCAAGGTATCTAAAATTTCCCCTGCTTCGTATAAGTCACGCCCATCTACATTGGCCAATTGGGACATGTGGCATGATGAAACTAAAAACTTACCAACATATTGTCAACTTCCTACTGACGCATATGGAAGATTTCAAGGGGAACCTTCCCAGAGTGTAACATTTTCGGTGTCGACATAACATAAACGATCGTAATGGATTTTTGTCCGAAAGTGTTGTTATAAATGAATAATATCATAATAAATATAATAAATGGTATTGAAAATACTGTCGATTTATGAAAAAAACATTCACAATAGGTCAACTGTTATTTGTATTAACGGTACGCCGTGAGACAGAAACCAATGGCAAACATATCGAGTGCTATTGTCATACATACAACTGATCTCTCCACTTTTTTTCCATTTTAATGCTGCTTAACGACCCCACCAACAAATAGGTTATACGGGGGTACGAATGAGCGGGTGATCATGAAACGATCAAGGGATAATAGGTGGAAGGAAGTTAAAAAAATCATGCCCTTTGCGGGACTCGAACCCACGTTTAGTCGAAATGTTGACCGTAAAAATAAATTCAATGTTTTGTTTTACGATTGGAAGTTGAACCGTTGCATAACATTTACGAGCCACTACATAAAACCAAAATTGATTTAGAAAAATATAGTAAAGGCGTCCCCAGTCTCTATAGGGCAAAAACTTCCCACCAGAATGATTATTTGTGAAACTATGGCGAATGTTTTTTATAGATCACCCATATTTTAGATTGTATTTATCTGCATGGTGTGAATCAGTTTTATAACAATACGTTCGTCCGGAAAGCAACTACGATTGTTTATTTTTCATTTGACACTGAAAATGGTCATAAAACATGCACCTCACGTTACATATATAGGCCTAATTGAATTATTTGTTGGTATATTTAATCGCATATGGTAACGATGTGCTCGTGAAACAACTGCCATTGGGCTGAACTAAAAATGAAACGTTCAAACATATGAGCTTAGCATACAAGACCAGATGAAGTCGCGCCATTTTTTTTGTTGTAAATCAAGGTAACCAGAAACTATTTATTTGTGTCAAAATGGTTTTATAGGTATGCTGATGAAATTCAGTTCACCTGATAGAGAAAAATTTACTCAACCAATGTATCAATTGTCATCTTCATGCTAACTATCTACTGGTTTTGTTGTATGTAACGGTATAACATATTTAACAAGTGATATTTCCAAAATTTTCTAGGAATTTTCAACTTCTTTTCACATTAAAATTTTTTACCATACTTTTTTCAACATTGATACATCAATGAATGACAAAAATGTATACACTCTTGTTGGTGGGTTTCTCTTAAAATAAAAATATATTGTCATCAATCGTATTATCTTTTGACATTTCGAGCGAATTTTGATTATTAAACATTGAAACTTATTAAAGGTGGGAGGTTGGTCGGTTTATTCGATGATCGACACGAGGACGAGTGATGAAAATGTCACATGCTGTTTTTGTTTCTGTCAATGTGGCTGAGCTTAGTGTGGTCAACGTATGCTAGTCTCGTACCCGAGTAGACCTATGTGTTCTCATTTTAATATTTGGGATTTGCTTTTTATCATTTGATAGAATAGTTTCACCAGGATCATACCGCATTTTTTACATTCAAATGAGTTGACGATATTTGGTAAGAGTTCAAATTATATATATATATATATATATATATATATATATATATATATATATATATATATATATATATATATATATATATATATATATATATATATATATATAAAATTGGTTCTAGCTGGGGTTGTTCCTCGATGTCAAAGCTTGAATCGATCATCGTTAACGTCACACATCGATAATTAATCGTAATTTATCGATATTTTCCCTCCTATTCAAAAATAGTATCGAATGTCCGAAAGTCCGAATATCCCACTCAAATCTATATGCACTCATCAGGCAGGAAATTCATACTGATCAAATGTTCATCACTCATTTGCTGATGAAAAACCGGTCTTCCTGATTCATCCTTGGCCTTGATTTAGAAACAATGATTGTGTATCATAATTTCGATATGATTAAAAAATAATAAGTTCGTAAGTTAACTAATGGTTAGCGGTTTAGTACTCAGCTAGACGAATCTTAGGCCCAGTATTACCACGGCCAGTTAGTATTTATCTGAGAGTTGGTGAAAACAAATAGCATAAGTAACCATGGTGATAACAAGTTTGAACTGTCAAATAAAGGCTAACTGGACTTGGTAATACCAGGCCTGAGTCAAGTACTAATCGGCTAACTATTAGTTGATGTACGCATATAACATATGAATAAACAAGGGTGATAACAAGTCAATCCGCTAACTATTGCCTCATCCACTAATCATCAATTCGTAAAACTGGGCTTCAGTTAATCATGATCAGTATTTGATATGTAGGATATTTAACGAAACAAAAGTTACAGTAAAGTTA
>OZ023330.1:33222334-33224834 GCA_964007535.1 Brachyptera risi | reverse complement strand
ATGGTGATGGAAGGGGGGGGGGGGGAGGAGGAGTGGGGTAGATGGGGACCTGGGGACCTGGGGAAGGGGGATATTCATCTAATTGGTCCTCTTGAGATCATCATCACCCCCCCCCCCCCTAACCCACGCGACCTTCTTTGTGTAGCACCTTGCTACGTGGGTCGAAATGTGACGATCTCGCATTAACTTCTATAGTCTAGTCCACTGTTTCTCAACCTTTATTCATTGAGTACCCATTTCAGCAAAAAAAAAACGATAGCGGCGTACCGCTTACATATTTTTGGCATGATTACAGATACTTAAGGGGGATGTAGATGCCCATAGCTTAACATTTTCAGTGTCAACATGACATATAAACGATCGAAGTGCTTTTCCGGATGAACATATTGTTGTGAAACTGCTGCACATCATGCAGAGAAGGATCTTGCGAAATTCTGTCGATTCACAATAAACACTACATCATCATCATAATAAAAAAAATCACTGAAAATGATTCTCATTTTATCCAGAACAGTCTATCCTTTTTATATTATTAATTCATCTGATTCGACTAATATTACCTACACGTATAATCGTTTCGTCCATTGGAAAACATACGTCCAAGGCTGGCCAAAGCATAATATGCACACAATATTAATCCTCATCGCAAGCAGCCTACAGCATAGCTATCTGTAGAATAGTATTAAAAGCATTATTAGAGCGTAATGATAAATTAAATCGTTTTCAATTGAAACAAGAACATATGTTTCAGACTCGAATACAAAATGTAATTAAAGAAGGGAGGTCTCGGAAAGAGTTCGTTATTGTACTGCTCTATTGATATGGTAATATGGTCGGGACTTTTCATGTGGTATTAGTATGATTACTGGAGTTATGAAAAACGTACAAGACACTTTGTTAGGAATTACAAAGAGTGACTTATACTAACCATTGTGGTTATATATTGCGTAAAATGTAAACGATTTGGAATGGTTCGTATTATTTCGATTTCAGAATTGTGTGTGTGTGTTTTTATTCCCTAGTATTTCTTCAGTTCATGATGTTACCGATATTAATATATCCTGATTCCATACGACAATATGAAATAATTATGTATATATATATATATACATATATATATATATATATATATATATATATATATATATATATATTTATATATATATATATATATATATATATGTATATATATATATATATATATATATATATATATATATATATATATATATATATATATACATATATATATATATATATATATATATATATATATATATATATATATATAAATATATATATATATATATATATATATATATATATATATATTCATATATATATATAAATATATATATATATATATATATATATACATATATATATATATATATATATATATATATATATATATATATATATATTTCATATATATATATATATATATATATATATATATATATATATTCATATTTATATATACATATATATATATATATACATATATGGTTATATATATATATATATATATATATATATATATATATATATGTATATATATATATATATATATATATATATATATATATATATATATATATATATATATATATATATTATAAGTGGTATTCTGCCAGAACGAGATTAGTCTGAAATCGATACAAAACCAATAACAACTCTCCTTGATTTATGATATAACTGCATGGCGAATGAAATCACATTTTACAATTCTGTTGAATCAATGTACACAATTTTAAATTAATTGAATGTCGTAAATAAGTTATAGTGACATATTTACATTGACAAACATCATTGATCGGCCTGTTTTATTAAATATCATGAATGGTAGGATATATATAAATATATATATGTTTATATATATATTCAACGGCAGCAATATGTGGTTCTACCCACAACTGATAACACAGCCCAAGTAAGATCAGTAGGCAGAACCACCGACATGGGCGTACCACAAGGTACGGTTCTAGCACCAATTTTGTATATAATATACATAAATTACCTACCTGAGAGCCTCGGCGAGGGAACTATTGCCATCTATGCAGATGACACTAGTCATCTTATAACGGGGGACACAGAGACCACATTAGTGCAAAAAGCCAATGCTGCGACTAATAATATGACTGAATGGTGTACTAAGGCAGGACTCATATTGAATACAAAGAAAACCACATTTATTAACTTCCGGACTGCGCAACGCCACCAAGGCCGATCTGCGCTCATCCGGGTCAATGGTAAAAGTCTACAAGAGGTGGAGGAGTCAAAATTCTTGGGGATCACCATAAACCAAACGATGGACTGGTCGTCACACATCCATCAGGTAGCTAAAAAATTGTCCTCAGCACCATACCTCATGCGTAGGTTGCGAGAAATAGTGAGCCCGAGCACACTCAGAACTATGTACTTCGGATATGTGTACTCTCAGCTAGCGTATGGTATTATCTTCTGGGGCATCTCGCATCACGCTAAAAGGATCTTCAAA
>OZ023330.1:33216978-33222134 GCA_964007535.1 Brachyptera risi | reverse complement strand
AAAAAAAACATAGTTATTTAGTTCAGTTTATATGATCCACCTGGAATCTGTTCGCTTTCTGATGATTATCAAGGTCACCAAACTTTGTTCACCAAAACAAGGTTCACAATTTGGACTTATAATTCACTATTTTAGCCCACAGTCAAGCCTTTTTTTAAGGGCTTTGGTGATTTTTGTTGTTGTGATTGTGTTTTTATTTCTGTATCAGTGTATTTGACCAATATATATAATATATATATATATATATATATATATATATATATATATATATATATATATATATATATATATATATATTTATATATATATATATATATATATATATACATATATATATATATATATATATATATATATATATATATATATATATATATATATATGTATGTATATAAGAAAAGAATGATCCTACTTTATTTCTTCAACTTTTCACCAGTTCCACTCCTGAACGCTAGATGGGCACACTCGTTTTTTACTGCCCAACTGACAACAATTTTGATATAAACTTCAGTCATCCAATGTTGATTAAATCGACCCAAAGCATAACAATGTTTTTTTTCTCCATACACTTTTCCATATGTTTGATCAGTGTTTATGTGCGAGAAACACTAGACAGTTGTAACCTGTAGTTAACTATGTATGTATCCATGGTTAGGAGTACACTGGAGTCAATGTATAGCAGAATATCATTTTTTCTGGTGATGGCTTTCAAAAGGCATTACATATAAAAATTCTAATACGGAGGTGACACAAGTATTTTTGATACCTTCTAGATGGTATTAGTGAAAACTATTCATCTTTCATCATATAATCATATAATTTTCAAATGTATACGGCTGAAAAAAAAGTATTTTTTAGCCGCATGCGCATGACAATTTTGTGATATGAGTCCAATAGTTATAATTTCAATTCTGATATTTCGCTAAATCGACTACCACACACTTTGTCACTGAGGGAAACCGTGATGTGTCACGGTGACAGAAAGCGAAAATGGGTAATGAAGTTGAGAATGAAGTTCCACGACCTTTACCTTTAATAAATTACGTAGCTAGCTTCATGATACTAAAACTTTGATTGGTTAATGATTGGTTGAATGAGCTATGTCATTTTCTGTCATTTTGTCTATAGTCTCTGTGTATTTCCATTTTTGTTTGCACAAAATCATAGTTTTCCTCACGAGGTGGGCTACGAAATAACTATGATGAATTACTACAGTCTGAGAGACTGTGATTTTGTTATTATATCATGTTGCCATAGTCGATAGCTCTTCCATGGGAAACATCAGCTATTCAAAAAACTATGGTCACTTCACATGTGTTTCACACGCCCTAGTACGTATTACAAGTGATATTTCTAGTTCTTCAAAGAGACCGGATTTCAAAAAACTGTTTCTCATACACATCACGAGACGGAATCGATTAAATTGAATCATAGAAATGAGGAATTTTTTATCATTCCTCAAATATGAATGTTTTTGCAAGTGACTCATAATATACTTTTGTCTCTTAACGCGACTTTCAGTAATAATAATGTCTGAGGCCTGACTAGCTATAGCTCCTAAGGACTAGGACTTTAGTGGATTTCCATGTACTAGTAGAGCCTAATTCTATGTCAATATGTCCACTCTTCGTATATTTCCATTGTTGTTAGCACAAAATCCTAGCACCAATCATGAGTGCTCATGAGGGTGGACTATGAAAAAATGTCAAGATTTTGCAGTCTGAGAGACCGTGACTGTTATCACCTTTGCCTTGCCATGGTACTTAGCTCTTCTCAAAATATTAATCAGTCAAAGTCTCTGACTCTTGGGGGCTTTGGGGCTAGCTAGGCCGGGGACGTTATACATTTGTGGTAAGGGTGCAGCACCCTCAATCGGATTTGCATCTAGAAGACAGTGGTGGAAATAGGAATTGAAGACAAATCAACAATGAATACTGATGATGTATTTTCATCAATATGTGGCGCTAGTGGCTATATATAGCGGCAAGGTCGAAATCAGAGGGCATGTATTTGATAGGCTATATAGACAGTTTCATACTTTGTTTGTTTTTAATGGTCAAATAATTCCATTTATAGGCGAACTTCGATTTATTTATCCATATTGAGTTTATGATGACGCAATTTAATCTTGAATCTATTGACAGAGATGAACGATGAATGACTAATGAGTTGAAAGTATTTTTTTTATATTGGATTTTTAACGACGCACTATAATGATAAATAAGATCTATTGGCGTCGAATGAATGATTGATGAGATGATGGGATGATGAGATGAAGGTTTCTTAAATATTGGGAAGGATAGTGGAAAGGAAGCGGTCGTTCCTATATTGTAGGAACCATCTCGGCACTAGCTTAGACTACATAGGGAAGTCACGAAGAACCCCTGTAAAGATAGACGGTAGCGGGGACCGAACCAGGTCCGATATGCCCACTACTTCCCGGGTTACATGAAGCAAGTGCGTTAACCACTCAGCTACATGTGCCGGTTAAAAGTTATTTAGTGATGTGTTTTGGAAAAAGGGAAGAAAATTCGTCGTGACCTGCTCTAACGGAAGCCTCTCAGTATTTACTTCAACGTTGGAGAAAATTCACGAAAAAACCTCTGTCAGAGAGGTTGACCATGGTGTGAGTCTAATTCCGGTATCCTGAAGGACGGTTTAGTGTTCTAACCACTCGACCATCCGTCTTGGTGTTCTCGAAGTTGAAAGATAGGAAATTTGCATATTTCATTTTCATTTTATCTTAAAACATAGACAGTCAATGGTATTAAAATTAATTCGTTTCAATTCGGCATACCATCTCTATAGAGCGAAGTGTCTACTCATCGGACTGGGCGTGAGTTTTAGATTGGTTTCAGTTTTAATTAAACTAGTTAGGGATGCTTGTTTGGTTAGGTTAATTGGTATAGGTTAGTTTGAATGTGTTAGGTTCATTAAATCAGTCAGATTAGGTAATTCGGGTTAGTTTATAGGCTGCACGCAACAACAACAACAACAACCGCATTTGATGACATAAACCGATGATCCGAAGAATAGCGACTGCTATCTCTAGAATATACTCTTAAACATGTGAGAAACATCATCTTTCAGAGGGTGTATACAGGATATTTGTAAAAATCCGATTGAGTTACCAATCTTTGTCGTTCTAATTTCATTCGGTCTCTTCATTGACAGTGGTTCAATTTAATTTCAATAGGCTTCTGCCACTTAACAAAATTGTCAAACAATCGTTACCATAGCAATACAGCGAACTGGTGGACTACCAAATATTCTAATTGGTTAATTCAAACTGGTGGACATTGTTGTCTGTTTCTTTCGACAATGAGTGACGTCACTTGACAGAAGCCTATACTCTAAGACATTCTCTTCAACAGTGAACCTAATGTAATGAATCAGAATATCGTTCAAAGGTAAAATACCGTTCAAAGATATCCCCAGTCAAAACGTTTCCGCCTGTTGATTGCACAGATATAAATGATCATAAAACTGTATATCTGTACATGATAGAGAATTAAACAAATACATCTAAAGACGTATTTATTGACAATTGGTCAAATATTTGTCCAAAATGCTAATGACTAAAATTTTATAACAACAAAGATGGAAAGATCAGTTGTATTTGAAAGTGACTCTCAATATTTTTACCCTCGATTACCACCGACTTTACCACCGAGAACTGTTATATATAAATTGCATGCCACCTGACGTTAATTGAATGAGCAAAGCGAAGACTCAATTTCACAATACTCGAAAAAAGTGCTTTTTTGTTTTTTTTTGTTCGCGGTCCACAGGTCAAACGAAAATTCGAAATCAGTTATTATTATTATTATTTAACTCTTGCAAATGCACATAAATGAGCGGTGGCAAGTTCCCTAAGTACCCCTATCCCACCATCTCCTTAACCCTCTGACGGAATAACTTTAACCTGATGTCATCCCCTTCAAAAACATTTCTACTAAGCCCATTCCAGTCCCTACCTGTCCTATTTAAGAAAGAGAATTTACCGACATCTAATGTAGCCCCCTTTATGACTACCGCTCTATCATGACCCCGCCTACCTCCATACCCTGACTTATTTATTTTTATCAACTCATGCAGCTCCCCCCACCCCCCCTCTCCCTCCATTACCCTGAAGAAATTACATAAACGATCCTCCTTCCTCCGTATTTCCAATTTCTGCCACCCCAGGTCTCTCATCATCTCAGTTGGACTCTCCAACATTCTTACCCTCTCCCCCCTTTCATTCTCATCCCATTTCCACCTCCTAACCCTACCTGTAACCCTTCTCACAGCAATCCTTTGAACCCTTTCCACATCCCTTATCTCACCTAATCTATAAGGATCCCAAACTGAACTAGCATATTCTACCATGGGACGCACTAACGAGAAATATGCTTTTTCCTTAATCTCCATACCTGCCCCCCTAAGTTGCCTCATTACAAAGTTTAGTGCATTTATACTCTTTTTTACTATTCTCTCAATCTGACTCCCCCACCCTAGACGCCTATCAAATACCACCCCCAAATACTTGTAGTTTTCCACCAACTCCAGCGTCTTCCCTCCTACCTCATACACTACATCTGTCCTTATGTTTCTCTTACCGAATGTGACTAACTTGCACTTTCCTGTATTCAACCCCATCTTATTTGACTGAACCCAACGATTAATTGCCGCTAAATCTACCTGAAGAGCTACTACATCTTCCTCTGTAATGATTTCCCTATATAACACACAATCATCTGCAAATAACCTTATTTTCGAATCAACAACACTAGTCAGATCATCTATATATAAATCAAACAATAAGGGACCCAACACACTACCCTGTGGAACTCCTGACGTAACCTTAGTCTCACTTGAAACCTCTGAACCCACCCGAACTCTTTGCACTCTATCTTGAAGAAAGTTTCCAATCCAATTAACCAACCCAGCATTCCCAACGGACATTTTTAACTTCCCTAATAATATATTGTGATCTACCTTATCAAAAGCCTTCCCGAAATCTAAAAACACTGCATCAACACGCCCCCCCCTATCAACTACCCCAGCCAACTCTTCTGCAAAACCTAACAACTGCGTCTCACATGAATAACCCTTCCTAAACCCATGCTGCACTTCTGAAATACTCCTTCTTTCATCTACCTTCTCCACTACTC
>OZ023330.1:33191978-33211978 GCA_964007535.1 Brachyptera risi | reverse complement strand
TTTCTTCAAAAAAAAAAAATAATATTGAAACTTGAAACAAAATCATTGTTCACCAATTAAGGCTTTGTATGAAACGTAGGATCGTTCGCACGGGACACCGAAGGGCTATCTTGCTACTCTGAAGGAAATAATCAAAATCAAATAACTCATTCAAAAACCCTTCAAATTCTAATGTAATAATTTCAGAGATAGATAACAATTCAAACATTGACGTTGGGAAGAGAATAATCTTCTATCTTCGCATTAAATCTTCTTATCATTTTCACATCTTGTATTTCCTTTTTCTTTGTTCTTGTGTTCATTTATTTATCCATTCATTTATTTAATTTATTTTCCTTTCCTTTTGATCAACATATCACAATACACAGAAGATTATATGGTACACAGATTACACAACAGATACAACAGATCACAACAATAATAATAAAATTGACAACAACACATGATGAAAAGGAAAATATATTACTGAGTGCAAGAAAGAAGAGATCTTGTGTTTGCACTCAGATTATAGGAACTAAAATTATTACACAAGTCTTTGTTCTATGAATATGTGGTGAATTGGACCGGAGATTATTGAAATAATATAATAAGTATGATAATAACTTCGAAAATTGAAAGAAAAGTAAAATTCTTTTCATAATAACACATAATAATGTAACAAATTGGTAATTTGTTTGTTACATTGGTAATTCATCACAAACTATTTGTCATTCTTTTCCGATTTTTTTCATATTGTTCAATTTTTTTATATTCATTTCTTATTCATTCTTCCATTCATCCATCCATCCATCAATCAATCTATTAATTAATTTCCATTTGTTATTTATATTATATATTTTCATTCATTACTGTCTTCACTTTTTAAAATTCATTTTTTCAATCAATCAATCAATCAACTCAAATCATTTTTATCTTCTGATTTGTTTTTTTCAATATTATTTGGTCGTTGCTGATTAAATTTGCGAGTTTCAAATTGTTCCGAATTTAGATATTGAATTTGTTGGTATTCGGATTTGAGACGAATGCCCAGAAAAGTTTCGTATCGATCGAGTACTTTTTATGACCTGTATGCCAAGCACAATGAAAAACACATCAAAACGAACGCAGACATTTTCTGTCCAGACTCCAAGAATTTGCTACGCTCGTATAATCACAAAATGTTCGATTACGAATGGATAAATCTCACAAATTAAAAAATACTCGATAATTATAGAACTTATTTTCATCCCTTTTATTCGCGAACAATCTGTTTACATAAAATTGTTTGAATGGTAAGATCGCCCTTTTGAAGCCCCGTCCGAACGGTATTACCTTTCATCCTTATTTTCAAATATACTCTGAAATAATGTGTATCATTCGTGCTTGGGTTCCATCGAAATTTAAATGCATTCGGAGTGATTTTTTTCCATATTCTAAAACACTTTCGTTTTTTCAAGTACCGTTTACGTTGAAATTAAGTCTTTGCTTCGCTCGTCCTACAGTTAGACTCACACCTTGCCGAGACAGGATTTATCGAGGCAGCAGCCACTTCTAAGCACTGCCTCTTGTACTGCCTGGCATGCTCAGGTACTCGGCTCGATTTTCTGGTGATGGCATTTAGAAGCAACAAGTCGTTCCTACTGGTTATCATTGTTTTAACCACCCGCTACGTACAATAAGTTATAAATTAACTAATTAACTTAATTAAGTTATATACACACATATATGTATTGTATGTATTGTGGGTATATATATATATATATATATATATATATATATATATATATATATATATATATATATATATATATATATATATATATATATATATATATATATATTACATTTATAAATGACTCCAATAAGTGATTTGTGGAATAGTCAAATTAATTGCGTGCAAGAACATCGAATTGTAAAATTTGCTGGGGACAAATGTACAAGAGGTCAGCGAAGTGTTGGAAGAAGAAGAAGGAAGAAGAAGAAGAAATTGGTGAAAAATGGGACAACAATGTTTACTAATCGATATTTATCAATCACATATCTTTGATAATTCACCAGTTCACAGTGTTTCTATGGTAAACATTACATATTGTTGGTAATTTGTTGGCAGTATCTTAAATATAGTTCCATAATGTGATCGTTAGCCCATAGACTAGCTGTATAAGTTTACCTGTGTCTTCACACACTGTGTTCTTTGGATTTTCTCAGCCAATCAAATTCAAACACCCTCTTTTGATTTGATATCAGCGCCATGTATACGTTTATCGTGTACTAAAGTAGTTACAAACGCGATCATTATTTTTTCACTCAGCTCGTTACATTTTGTTACTGTAGATAATTATTGGCGTAAGACTACCCGGTGTGTTTTATAAGCGAGATGCTACACCTTTCCACTGTTAATTGCCAATTAAGTGTGTATGCCCTATTGTAACTTCCCGGCGTTTTCTCAATTACGAGATCATTAACGTTGGATAATTGTTGCAGTGAGTTACGATGGTATTTTTCGGGTCATTAGCAATTTTTTGGTCCATTTTTCATCACTGATACTACCTCCATACTTCGATACTTCATTACTAATTTCAGTACCCAGTTCATTAATCCCATTTTGTTTCATTAGTTTTATGATTGGATGAGCGAAGTGACGACTCAATTTCGACGTACCAATGAAAATTGAAAAAACATCTTTTCTCCACAGGCCAAACGAAAGTAAAAATTCGATTGAAACTAGACATGCACAAAGTCTTTCCAACTTATTCGATACTGTATAGTTTTAAGTCGTAATCGGTTGCTCCATTTTTAAGAAAACAACCCATTCCGAAGTTTTCAAAACCCGCATTAGGCCCAGAGGAGAAAATTTGGGAAATATATTTCATTCGAATGGATTCAAATTATCATGGAATATCATTATAATCTAATAATACACATCATTGTGAAGTTTCGTATTAATCGAATCAGCCGTTTTGAAAAGAAATAATGATATCATTTTTAACCAAAGCAAGTATTGAAGAAATCAAGAAGGAAACCAAGAGACCAGTGTCACCAATTAACCATAGGCGATTAAAATGAGTGATGGGTAAAACAGGAAGGCAGTGGTACAATTGTTCGGAACTCAAAGTGCATATGTAATATATAGCTTTGTATCGCATTTCATTGAAGTATGCCGATATCAAGTACGCGCTCATCCAACGAATATGTTGTGTTTTCCTAGTAATACAAAATGGTATTTGACCGGTTCAATTGTCAATGGCTTTCTAAAAATAGAAAGAATACATCATTAGATTATATGATAAAATGTTACATTTGAATGTATATGAAGTTATATGAGGTATAATATAAGAGATGATAATTTGAATGATGTATATAAGTGTAAAAATATAAATTTAAATTTAAAATTTGATCAAAATATAAAATGTATAGTTCATAATTTCATTGAGATGTGATAATGTCAATGAAATAAACTTCTCTTCTGAAATTCATTCATAGATCAATTTGTTTCCTTCATTACCAGTTCTTCTTCAAAAACGCATCCACAGTATAAAAATAGTTTGGAATAAGATTTTTTTCATTACTTTTCCAAGCTATGTTTTAGGTATTTATTTAGATATCATTTGCTATCATTTTATTCTACAACTTTACATTATGTGCACTCTACAGTACACGAACACAATACAGAACAATACATATTTTAAATAAATTACATTTTTACACGGTATTCTCAAAATTAGTGCTGTGTTGGGACAAATGATACTTTGTATTCGCATTGCTTTTCATCGATATTGAATAAAGTGAAGTAGAAGCCCGCATGAGAAAGATTCGTGCGGGCTGACTAAAATAAAAAAAAACATTAGAAACAATTGACAGTTGAAAAACAGGAGATAATTTTCATCGTGATAATATGTGACGAGAAAGTAAACAAACGAGTAGATAAATTACGATTTCAAGTTACAGTTGAATTTAAGATGAAAAGAAAAAACAAAACAGAATATTTCTTGATGAATATAAGTTGTTACGATTGAAAGAAATGTCAACCCATATCCCTTAACCACTCACTTACGCCTTTTCCAAATGTAGGTGTGCTATTTAATGATCTAATACTAGGAAAACGCGTTATGTGTTTCCGCGTTGATGGATGAGCGAATACAAAAATGAAGTAATTAAATAAATAAAAATCGCATTTTTTAATTTTTTACTCCGAAACGTCAAATCCGATTATTGTAAAAGTCCGTAATAATGTGTATTATTATATTGTTCGAGTTCTGTGAAAATTTGAAAGATTTCGGAGAACATCCACTTTGTCATTTTTTCCGCCCGGCTTATTCATATGGGTTTTTTGAAAACTTCAAAATGATCTATCTCAAGAATTGTTGTTGAACCGATTTTGCCTCAAAACTATACAGCATCAAGTCAGATAGGGGTTCATGTGTGTGCCAAGTTTCATCATGATCTGAATTACTGTTTGACCTGTAGAGCGCGAAAAAAAAAAAAAAAAAAAAAACACATTTGATTTTTCAAGTACAGTGAAATTGAGTCTTCGCTACGCTCATCCAATTAAAAGGTATTTTATTGAAGAAGTAAGGACCAAGATAGTCCGCATGCTGTTGACCAATCATTTTATTCTTTCTGAGTATGATTAAAATGAAATTGGTCAATTGTCAATATGGTCAAATAAATGGTCAATACCTTCAATTGTTTTAGAAATCGATTTTGTTTTTCATTTTGAATCGAATGTGCACCATGTTAGTTGTCTGCGTTTATTTGTGAATGTTTCTGTTCATTTTTCCTATTAGTTTTGAAAATAGCCTTAATTGGGGAACAATGATTTTGTATCAAGCATCGATGTTATTAAAAAAAAGTTTTGAACCAACAAAGGTGAACTTTTATAGAGGTCACATATTCCGTAATTGGGAATATAATGTTTCATTGGAAAAATCAATAATACGTCACAAACCTATCATTTGATATGGACTGGAACGTATTAAGACAAAGAATAATAATTATCGTTTCAATTAGTCAGATAATTGAAATTATACTATTTTTGAACATTTTGAACATTGTCTTGGGAAGGAGATTAGGGATTGTGAATGAACAATATAATAGAAATATGATGAAAGTATTCATTATCATTGTTTGTGTCATAGTAAGTACCATTTGTATGTAATTATGGATAAATAGTCTTATCACGAAAACAAAGAGCACTTGGCAGTATGAAGCTTTTTTCTCGCATTTATCTCTTGTTACACAGATTTGCATATTATACAAATAAAGGAAATATCTTCAAACTGAGACTAAAAACAGGTGGGCAGAAGAAGATAATTGGAAACAATAATGAATAGATATAATAATATGATGAAATGTTTGTCTAGTGCGGATTGAAAAGGAGAAATTGGTTGAGGTTATAGAAGGAATTCTGAAGTAGGAAATATTTCAGGCTGTAGTTAAAAGGTGAAAGTTTGGTAAGGCCAGTTATATAGGCAGGCATTTGATCGTGAATATTTGTGCAAAAATGTATACATGGTTTTATGTGAAAGGTGTGGGAGTATTAGTCTTCAGCTTTGATTTCCAATTTTGTTTTCATTGCATACTATTTTTCATTTTTTCCCTTTTTAATTTTTGTATGATTTCGTTATCATCATTTAATCATTTCTTTTTTCTATATTTTCTTATCCAAACCTAGTCCAATTATATTTATTCTGTTATTCTCTAAAATATTGTTATCGATAATTTTTTTATATTCAGTAATTGATTTTCATTCTGTGTTTTTGCAATCTCATAATGTGAGACAGAGTCTTGAATAAAGATATACATAGAGAAGGAATTGAGTTATTGTGACTAGTAGAGTAGTGGCGAATTGAGGAGTTTTTAGGAACAAGGCTGGTGTTGGAGTGAGAATTGGAACTGACGTAGGCCTACAAGATGAGAGTAGACGTAAGAGATAGATATATTTACCAATAGTTTCCATTGATGACATGGTGATTATTGTTGCCTGTTGATGAAGGAAGCAATCCCAGTTTTAAAAATCAATACTTGGTAATTATTAGTGGAGGTACCAGGTTTCAATGAAAATCAAAGTTTTGATGCAATTCTGCAGATATTTCTTCCACATTTCACTTTCCTTCATTCTGCTGAATGATTTATTCGTACGTGAAATATTTGATAATATTTTTGGCATGAGTATAATATAAGCTTGTTGTTTGTGGCTACTTACAAATAGAAAATATTTGTGAAATATCTCCACTTTAAAATTAAACTTTTGAGTTCAACTTGAACAAACAAACAAAGGTGCCATTTTGAATGTGTGATCTCTGGATAGGAATGGCAGATTTTGGAATAGGTTATTCTAGAAATTAGCGATTTGTGGAATCGAGATTTTAAGGAGTGAGAGATTTTTTGTTTCGTGTCTATTTGGAATCACACATTCTTAGAAAGAGTTCAAATTAGATACTTCTGCTTGTTATCATAATTCAAAATGATTCGATAACGAAATATCGATTCAACTTGATGAATTTTTCATTACTTTCATCTGTTCCAATTCAATTCAAAACACTGCCAAGAATTTCCTCATGACCGCAAAATCCACAACAAAATATCAATATTGCAAATAATATATCAATTTATATATTGTTAATATACCTCATCTTGCGTTTGGCTACTAATTACATCAAATTAGCTTCCTTTGAGCCGAACATGCGATAACAAGCTTTCAAACCAGACTTTATTGAGTTATGGCACAGTGCGGTGAACCTCACTGTTTGGAGAGTGTATACAAAACACAAAGTGATGGTATTCACCGAGACTGGATCGAGTGTGCTCGTAAAATGGCCTCCATCGGTATCCCACAATCACACCAATTCCCGTTTGATTAAGGGCAACACGGTTGCCAACCACACAACCACACATAAGCTTTTTTTTGGCATCTAGTGATGGGGACTTTGTGTTAGTGTTGATTTACAAGTAATGAATACATGCATGTTAAAATACCTGTTCGTAGGGCATTTGATATAGAGCGAGTTATAGTATCTGTATCGATATATCTCATTATTCGTTCAAATTTTATATGAAAGAAAAATGAGAATAACAAAAAAATAAATAATAATGAATGAATGAATTGAATGAAATGATAAATACAATGCAAATATGAATAATAAATAATATAAATATTCAATGAAAATGATAGATGAGAATGAATGAATTAATGAACGAATGAATGAATAGAAGATAATGACTCAATGAAAACAAAACATTGAAAACTTAACATATAGCTATTGTTCTCCAGAAAAGATGAAGGTTGGTAGTCCAGGACTGTCTGAACGGGGCATCACGAAGGCGACCTTACCCCCCCCCCCTCCCCCAAACATAGTTTCATATAATATAAATCATTCCAAAAATTGTAAAAATTTCAGTTGTAAGTTCAGTTTGAGAATGAAGAACAATTCAAATTAAGTTATGTTGAAGAAATATCGAAACTTGATACAAAATCATTGCTCCCCGATTGAGTGAATGAATGCACATCCATACGTGTTTTTAAATATATATCTACTCTTCATCTGAGTTTCTCTTTTTCCTTTTCTTATTGAAATGAAGTCTATATTGAAGATTATTCTTGTATTTTCAACGGCCCCACTCATATCTATATAAAAGAAGAATAGAAGAAGTGAAAAGCAGGAACCAATCTAACGGATCTCATCTTGAAGCAAATGTAACACAGGGCATAAACAGATCATCATACAGATAAGGGGGTAGCCCTAGTGAAACACAGTTATATTCAATTCCCAAATACTTATTGGAGTTACATATCTGAAACTTTGAACAAATGTTCTTGTAAACTGGTAAATATTGATTACGAAAAAAAAAAAAATTCAGGATAAAGTCAATTTTTTTTTAAATACATTTTTTCCATGATTCTCTTTTTATAACATGATGAGATGAAAAACAAAACAATAATTCCAAATTTGTAGTTACACATTTTAAATTTTAGTATGTTGTTAGTGATACCATTAGTTATGATGCAAACTAAAAAAAAATCTGATTCAGAATCAATTATTTGTGTAATATTTAATATTATATGGGAAAAATGAACAATTTTTGATGACATTAAAATACCGGAAATGATTGATTTCATCTTGATCTTCACCATTCTAGTTAGAATTTCACCTCTTGTAATAATACACGTTTTCTCCAAATTTTATGAAGATCGGTCCAATAGTTTCAGAGTTATGATGTTTTTGGTTAAGAAAATGATAAAGTTGAGATAAATCGAATCAAAGTCAAGCACCACCACTTTACGCATTGCCATCCCTTCGGACTGCGACTGCGTGGTAAATCAATCATTCAAGATATTGCAAAATTCTTTTCGAATAACAGCTAAATACACTTCAAAAATTGAAAACAAATATATATATATATATATATTTTCCAATTTTGAAATTTTTTCTCTAGGGCTACCTCCATGAATGGACAAAGAAGGACAAAATGTCGATTACCGATTGATGGACTTTCATCATTCACTCGCTATCAGAGGAGGATTCTAGACAATAAATCATGAGAACAAAAGTTGTTAGTTTGAGACCTGAATATTGGGATAATTTTCACATATTTTGTTACATAATTGATTTTTTCCCCACAACTTTTTCTCTATATTATACTGGTTCCTTGTTTTCTGTGAAGTTTTCAATGTATAGGGGTAAGGTTGCCGTGAATGGGCCGGCACCTTGAATGGACCACCGTCGTATGTGGCTTGTTTTTGTAGGTGTCACTCATTCTGTCAGAGATAATGGAAACTGACTAGTGAAATAGCTCTGATCTAGTGACCTGAAGATGGCGGAGCAAATTCCGCCGAAACGTCGACATGAAGAGTCTGAACAGAGTGACATTACCGCAAAATTTGTACTACCAACTACCATTGGCCACGAGAACCTACGTAAGTATATATATATATATATATATATATATATATATATATATATATATATATATATATATATATATATATGTATATATATATATATATATATATATATATATATATATATATATATATATATATATATATATATATATATATATCTTACTTCAAGCTGTTCCTGTTTTCTATCTCTACTTACTGACATATTCTTTGAATGTTTTACATGAACTGAGACACTGAGACGTGTGGTCAAATGGTTTCATTCAGGCGACCGCGGTTCGATGGCCATCATGACTTATAATCCTGAGAGAGTTTGCTCGTGGTTTCCTTCAGTCTTTCAGGTAAATAATACGATGGTTTCATAGCAACAGGTCACGACCGTTTCCTTCACTTCATCCAGAAACAACTAATAAAATACATTTTCATCTCATCTTGACTAGACCATATTGACAAACTATGAATGAATAAATGAATAAATACATGAATGAATCAAATAAATCTTCCCATCACCTCATTATTTAATCAGCGACGCCAATAGATCTTCATTCATCAGTAAAGTGCGTTTTCAATCCTTAGATAAAATACGTTGGATGCCGATAGATCTTGGTTATCATCACAGTGCATCGTTAAACACAAAATATATGAAAACAAGTTAGTTTGCCCTGGTTGCAACACCCGACCACTTATGCTGATGAATATGTGAAAGAGTAAATCGCGACCGTCATTATACATACTCTAACCGTTTCGTCGAACATGAATATGAATGGAATAATAACGTCTGCCATCAAAACAGTTCTTCAACCAACCAATTCACATGATTCCAATGTATTGTCAGTATATATCATAAACGAAACAAACAATTCGTAATATCGTTTTGATCAACCGTGTATTTACACAGTTCATACCAAAGTAGCATTACTATACGGTAAAGTTGATTGCAGTGTGATTGTGAATCCTTTGTCCGAATGTCCTTCTGTCGATTCCCCATCTCCCCTGGCCTCCCCCCTCCCTTGTTCCCAACAACCACCCTCCAATTCCTCCTCCCACTTTGATGTTCCCCCTTGGACACAGATGACAGATCTAGTGACTAGCACATGTTACTGTTGGCATGCTGCTGTGAACACAGTATTTCTGTTTGAATTTCTGTTTGAATATCATTTTTGTTGGGGCTTCAATTCTTGTTTGATATTGAACTAGAGAAAGTGAGTCGTTGAGATACGTGACCGTCAGGAAGTTGAATGAGGAATCTTATCATGGAAAATAAAAAAAAATATGAAGAAATAATGTGTCATCAATGAATAGTATTTCCAACTAATTCAATGAACATGAACTATCTAAACCAACCTGAAATAATTAACCTGACCGAAGCAACGTTTCAAACTGCTTTAATCTGAACTGGAAAATATACGAAACCTACTTTCGGTTCGACGAATGGTCAATTCGAACAAAAATTGATACTGAAATTGAAATTAATTGAGATTGGTAGGTAAATTGGTCATTGGTAATGGTGGGGTAGAATGACGTGAGCTAATTTGTTGAGGATGGTGTCTTATTTTGTATTTGATAATACTTTGGGTACAAATTGTTCTTTGATTAATTTTCCAAGAACGGATTCTAATACTCAAGAATTGCCTATTCTCTCATCAGCGGATTGAAACGATTTTGACTCAGCTGACCGAGCTACCAAGGTTGGTCATGAATTCTTTTCATTCATAAGGACGACATAGAATCCAAATAATCCATATGACTATAATCTATTGGCGTCGGTGAATGATATATGAGATGGTGAGATGATTAGATGTTGAAATATGATTTTATGAGGTGTTTTTGGATAGTGGGGAGAACTCAGTCGCGGCCTGTTCTTAAGGAACCATCTCAGTATTGACCTGAACGACAGAGGGAAAGTTCAAGCCACCAACGTTTAAGACTTGCACATATAGCGTCTGGTTGGACTCATATGACAGGCTCTTTGGGAGTCCCTCTTGACCACTTATGAATACGACCGCTTATGTAACGATATTTTACACATCTAGACTACAGACAAATATATGTCATCTTCTAATATATGAGTAAATTGAATGGAAGTGCAAAAAAACAAGTTATTACGATACGATATCGCAAAGGTGTATAACATGAATTGTAATTGTATAGACCATTGGGAATAACCATCTGTTTTTATCAAAAAACCAATCACTGCTGACATGAAATTTAAATCATCAGTTTTTTCGATAATTCCCAAAATGAAATCAAACTAATCTAAATATATATAGCCTATATGTCAAAGCAGGCGAAATTGAAAAAACTCTCACAAAACTCAATCTGAAGATAACACAAATGTCTCTAAAAATATCGACTGTTATTCTTACTAATTAGACGAGCTTTTGCGAGTTTTCAATTTGACATACTGAAAAAAATTGGTGTTCGTTTTTATGTTTTTTTTTTTTTTTTATGTTTTATTGTCGGTTCTCCACAGGTCAAACGGCTACAGCTATCAACTTCAAACTTTTTTTCATTATGGTTCCTTATCTAGCTCAGATCTGTATAGTTATGTGGCATTATCGGGTGGTAACTTTTATTTTTATGAATTTAAGAAATTTCAAAACCCAATAGAACCCATTTTTACCCATTAGAATAACACGGCGGAAAAAAAGGAAATATTTTTATTCGAAAAAAATGAAATTTTGTGTGAAGTTGAATAACATTCTGATACACATTCCTGGAAATTCTCAGCTTGATCGGGTCAGCCATTTTGAATGAAAAACATAGAATATGCTAAATTGGTACCACTCGTAACAGTTTTTACCCATTTATAACTTGAATGTCACCCAATTGGTGAATGTAGGCAAAAGTTTGGCAAAAAAATCGATATACTATCACTATCCGCTCGTCTAATAACGCATATATGGCATTTTCCTAGTATATTTGTAATTAGACGAGCTTTAGCGAGGATTCAATTTGACATACTGAAAAAAATTGGTGTTCGTTTTTATGTTTTTTTTTTTTATGTTTTTTTGTCGGTTCTCCACAGGTCAAACGGCTACAGCTATCAACTTCAAACTTTTTTTCGTCATGGTTCCTCATCTAACTTAGATCTGTATAGTTTTGTGGCATTATCGGGTGGTAACTTTTTTTTTTATGAATTTTAGAAATTTCAAAAATCTCCATTAGAATAACCCGGAGGAAAATACTTGAAAAATCAAAGTTTTTCAAGACCTCTCAAATTTTCGCCGAATATAAAGGAAACTATTAAGCACATTTTGAGAGATTTTTCGCATCAATCGGATGAGAAATAACGAAGAAAACGCATTTATAAAGCATTTTCCCATCAATTTAGGCTATTACGGGAACCAATTGAATCTATAGCAACAAGTGTCACCAATTAATTCAAAACGACTGAAATGAATGAAGAGGAAGGCCGTGACATAACTGATTCTCGTAAGGTTTTTGAACGTTTGGAGTGATCCAAGGTCTGTAGATGTAGATTGGGTTGACAAATTATTTTTCATTCTAGATTTCTATACCCCTAAGCTCGTCTAACAACGCTCATCCCGCGTTTTCCCAGTTTAATTGTTAAAAGATTAAAGTTATTTAAGACTGTTTCAAATCCATATCTCGTGGACAATTGCTTTTACTCAGTTTCTGAATTCTATTCTTATACCGAACGAGAAGAGATATTTGTATTCATTTCAGTCTTTATTTGTTAGACGAGCTTTAGAGAGGATTCAATTTGACATACTGAAAAAAATTAGTGTTAGTTTTTTTTTTTTTTTTTTTTTTTTTATTTTTATTTTTTTTATTTATTTTTTTTTATGTTTTTTGTCGGTTCTCCACAGGTCAAACGGCTACAGCTATCAACTTCAAACTTTTTTTCATCATGGTTCCTTATCTAGCTTAGATCTGTATAGTTTTTTGGCATTATCAGGTGATAACTTTTATTTTTATGAATTTTAGAAATTTCAAAATTACCCGTTAGAATAACACGTCGGAAAAAAAATTGGGAAACATTTTATTTTCAAAATAATTGAAATTTTGTGTGAAGTTGACTAACAACTTGATACACATTTCTGTAAATTCTCAGCTTGATCAGGTCAGCCATTCTGAAGAAAAAACATGAAATGTGCTAAATTGGTACCACTCAAAGCAGTTTTTACCCATTTATAACTAAAATGTTACCCAATTGGCGAATTTAGGCAAAAGTTTGGCAATGAAGTCGACATACTATAAGTTTACGCTCGTCTAACAACGCGTATATAGCGTTTTCCTAGTAACTAAAAAAAAAAATCTGAAAAAATCTAAAAAAAGTTTGAAGTTGATAGCTGTAGCCGTTTGACCTGTGGAGTACCGACAAAAAAACATAAAAAAAACAAAAAAAAAACATAAGAACGAACACCAATTTTTTTCACTATGTCAAATTGAATCCTCGCTAAAACTCGTCTAATAATTAATGTTCATCGTCTCATCGGTATTTTGTATCTGAAATAATTAGAAGAGCTTCAGCGAGGATTCAATTTGATATACTGAAAAAAATTGGTGTTCGTTTTTTTTTGTCGGTTCTACACAGGTCAAACGGCTACAGCTATCAACTTCAAACTTTTTTTCATCATGGTTCCTCATCTAGCTTAGATTTGTAAAGTTTTGTGGCATTATCGGGTGATAACTTTTATTTTTATGAATTTTAGAAATTTCAAAAATACTCATTAGAATAACACGGTGGAAAAAAATGAAAAAATTGTTTTTTTCAAAAAAATTGAAATTTTGTGTGAAGTTGAATAACATCTTGATACACATTTATGGAAATTCACAGCTTGATCGAGTCAGCCATTTTGAAGAAAAAACATGAAATGTGCTAAATTAGTACCACTCGAAGCCGTTTTTACCCATTTATAAAAATGTTACCCAATTGGCGAATTTAGGCAAAAGTTTGGCAATGAAGTCGACATACTATTACTTTCCGCTCGTATAACAACGCGTATATAGCGTTTTCCTAGTGTAACGAATTATGAATTAAGCACCGGTATACAATATGTATACTCAGAATGATAAGCTGCCCCCGTGGCTCAGTCAACTGTCGCAATGCCTTACAAACTGAAGCTAGGTCGGGCATGGGTTCACCTATCATCACTACATCGTATGATCACCAAATTCTTATTCGCACCTCCGTATAACCTAGCTGTTGGTGGGGTCGTTAAGCATCATTAAAAATTCACAACAAATGAAAAAAGAATGACAAAAACTAATATTACAGTGTATTTGTCCATGAATTCATTACTTACGATAATTAGACGAGCTTCAGCGAGGATTCAATTTGACTAACCGAAAAAAATTGGTGTTTGTTTTTATGTTTTTTTTTCATGTTTTTTTGTCGGTTTTCCACAGGTCAAACGGCTATAGCTATCAACTTCAAACTTCTTTTCATCGTAGTTCCTCATCTAACTCAGATCTGTATAGTTTTGTTGCATCATCGTATGATAACTTTTTTTTTAATGAATTTTAGAAATTTCAAAAATACTCATTAGAATAACACGTCGGAAAAAAAAGAAAATATTTTTATTTTTAAAAAAGATGAAATTCTGCGTGAAGTTGAGTTACATTATGATACACATTTTTAAAACCTTTCAGCTTTATCGGGTGAGCCATTTCGAAGAAAAGCCATACAATATGCTAAATTGGAAACACTCGAAGCAGTTTTTACTCATTTCCAACTTGAATGTCACCCAATTGGAGAATGTAGGAAAAAGTTTGGCAAAAAAGTCGACATACTATTACTATCCGCTCGTCTAACAACGCATATATGGCGTTTTCCTAGTAATATCACAATGTACTGATCAAGATATATTGAATTGAAATGATTATTAGACGAGCTTTAGCGAGGATTCAATTTGACATGCTGAAAAAAATTGGTGTTCGTTCTTATTTTTTTGTAATGTTTTTCTGTCGGTTCTCCACAGGACAAACGGCTACAGCTATCAATTTCAAACTGTTTTTCATCATGGTTCCTCATCTAACTTAGATCTGTATAGTTTTGTGGCATTATCGGGAGGTAACTTTTATTTTCATACATTTTAGAAATTTCAAAAATACCCATTAGAATAACACGGTAGAAAAAAAAATTCATTTTCCAAAAAAAATGAAATTTTGTGTGAAGTTGAATTACATCTTGATGGGCCTACACATTTCTGGAAATTCTCAGCTTGATCGGGTCAGCCATTTTGAAGAAAAAACATGAAATATGTGCTAAATTGGTACCACTCGAAGCCGTTTTTACCCATTTATAACTTAAATGTCACCCAATTGGCGAATTTAGGCAGAAGTTTGGCAAAAAAGTTGACATACTATTACTTTCCGCTCGTCTAACAACGCGTATATAGCGTTTTCCTAGTTATTTCCATCATCATTATGAAAGGAATTTCAACTTTATTATCATTATTTAACCGCTGTTAGCGTCAATGGAGAGAGTTTATCAGTTGGCGAGCTCGATTGTTCCCTCGTGTATCCCTCATGCTATATGTTCAAACAGATGGTATGATTATCAGCTCTGTGGATAATGTAATTTGGCTATCAATTGAGAAACGTTCACACGGCACAATTATTACACATTTCGCTGACACCTATCGGTAGAAATGAGTGACAAGGGTTTGGCCTATTATTGCACCTATAGTGATCGTGTAGATTCAATAATAATGTACCTTATTTTTAACTAGGAAAACGCTATATACGCGTTGTTAGACGAGCGAAAAGTAATAGTATGTCGACTTCATTGCCAAACTTATGCCTAAATTCGCCAATTGGGTAACATTTTAGTTATAAATGGGTAAAAACGGCTACGAAGGGTACCAATTTAGCACATTTCATGTTTTTTATTCAAAATGACTGACCTGATCAAGCTGAGAATTTCCAGAAATGTGTATCAAGATGTTATTCAACTTCACACAAAATTTCAATTTTTTTGAAAATAAAATTTCTATTTTTTTTTTCCACCGTGTTATTCTGATGGGTATTTTTGAAATTTCTAAAATTCATGAGAAAAGTTACCTTCCGATAATGCCACAAAACTCTACAGATCTAAGTTAGATGAGGAACCATCATGAAAAAAAGTTTGAAGTTGATAGCTGTAGCCGTTTGACCTGTGGAGAACCGACAAAAAAACATTAAAAATGAACACCAATTTCTTTCAGTATGTCAAATTGAATCCTCGCTAAAGCTCGTCTAATAAACCTACTGCAACGACGTTAGAATTCGGACGAAACAGAACAGTGATCTTGGCGCGCGTTAATTTTTGAATTTACTTTTTGCAAATACCTTATTATATAGCTCACGATGTAGTGATGCTCCAACTTATATACTGATAACATGGACGGTATTTGTGGCTTCTTGCGATCATTTCAGAGCTAATCGTCCCGATTGCCTGTCGTGATTTAGTGGATTACCTTGTGAGCTAGATGTAAATAAGAGTGGCTATACGGTACCGGTGGCATTGTTGAACTAAGAAAATCTATAATCCTTGTAATCTACTGGGCCGTGTGTGGCGTTGTTGTTCTAAATAGTTCTATATAAAAGCGATAGTTGCGCTACAGGCAATCGGACGATGAACTCAGATTCTGACCCCGGTAATATTTCACTTTCAAGACCCGAGTTATGTCACATTATTAATACTAGAACGCTATATACGCGTTGTTAGACGAGCGGAAAGTAATAGTATGTCGACTTCATTGCCAAACTTTTGCCTAAATTCGCCAATTGGGTAACATTTTAGTTATAAATGGGTAAAAACGGCTTCGAGTGGTACCAATTTAGCACATTTCATGTTTTTTCTTCAAAATGGCTGACCCGATCAAGCTGAGAATTTCCAGAAATGTGTATCAAGATGTTATTCAACTTCACACAGAATTTCAATTTTTTTGAAAATTAAAAGGTTTCAAGTATTTTTTCCGCCGTGTCATTATAACGGGTATTTTTGAAATTTCTAAAATTCATAAAAATAAAAGTTATCACCCGATAATGCCACAAAACTATACAGATCTAAGCTAAATAAGGAACCATAATGAAAAAAAGTTTGAAGTTGATAGCTGTAGCCGTTTGACCTGTGGAGAACCGACAAAAAAAACATGAAAAAAAGAAAAAAAAAATATATATAAAAACGAACACCAATTTTTTTCAGTATGTCAAATTGAATCCTCGTTTTAGCTCGTCTAATCATGATAAAATAAGTTGGTATCACTACATCGTGTATAACGTACGGTTGGATTGGGGATGGGTAATTTGGTTATGGTAATGATCTTCGTCTCGAATGATTCGAGATTCATGACGTCTACACGCCATGATTATCCTACCCGTGGATCATTTGCGCCAATACTTGTCGTGTGTGGACATGGTTTCAGCACGATGTAGTGATACCAACCTATTTCATCATAATATAAAGAAAGTGACCCAACTCGAATCTTGAAAATGAAATATTTCCGGGGTCAGTTCTCGAATCCAGGGTCCCGATTGCCTGTAGCGAAACTGTCGCTCTCATATCAAACTATATAAAACAACAATACTCAACAATGCTATACACGGCTCAGAAGATATATAATGTTAGTAGTCACATTTTTTAACGGAAATTATATATTTTGTGAGTTCAACAATGCCACCGGTAACGTAGCCACGTTCTTATCGGGATCTAGTTCTCAAGGGAATCCAATAAATCGTGACAGGCAATCGGGAACTTTGGCTCTGAACTGACCGCAAGAAACCACAAATGTGTTCCATGTTATCAGTATGTGAGTTGAAGCACCTTCTTTATATTAATACAAATACAAGAAAAGCGTCGTGGAATGTTATAAAAGCCAACTTCGCTTTGTCAAAGCGTAAAGTAAAGAATATTACTCTCGTAGTACATGAAAAGGAAGTCATTAACCCACGTGGTGTTGCAGACGTATTCAACAATTACTTCAACAGTACAGTTCCTGAGCTGCTCAGATCACTGCCGCCCCCTGGGACGCATCCAAAGTCGCAGTTGAGAAATGCTAGAACTACAGCACACTGCATGTTCCTCTTTCCAGCACAAATCCAAGAGGTCGAGTCAATCATCAGCCAATTAGCAAATAAGCACTCATCTGGCCCGGATGGTGTGCCAACATCAATCCTTCGCTCATGTTCTCATATCATTGCACCACTTCTAATGGAGATCATAAACAAATCTTTTGCAGAAGGTCAGTTTCCATCAGATCTAAAAATGTCAAAGATCATTCCCATATTTAAATCTGGTGATCCTACTGGCCCAGGGAACTATCGCCCAATCGCATTGATTTTATGTTTCTCTAAAGTATTTGAGAAAATCATGTTGTCCCGGCTGCTATCCTACCTGAGTAGATATAATATCATCACTGACTCCCAGCACGGCTTTCGTAGCAGCAGATCGACTGGAACAGCAATCTTCTCACTTCTGAGTTCCGTATTTCAAACAATGGATGATAAGGGGTCTCACTCTGTTGGCCTTTTTTATGACCACTCTGAAGCGTTTGATAGTGTGAATCACATGATTTTACTTGAGAAACTCACAGCTATGGGAATTAATGGTAATGCCCTAAGATGGATCAAAACGTTTCTCTCCGAGCGACCTCATGCAGTGGAAATATCTGAGAAGAATGAAATAGGTATCACCTCCAGAGTCAAGTCTCTTACTCTGAAGTCTTCAGTAGGAGTACCACAGGGTTCGATACTGGGGCCACTTCTCTTTTTGTTGTACATCAACGATCTCCCGAACTCATGCAACAATGGCACGCTTGTCCTGTTTGCTGACGACACCAGTCATGTTATTTCCGGCTCATCGGCTAGCAACATTACTGTCTTGTCTCAGCAGGCGGCGACTGCTATGCAATCATGGTGTAGCGCGAATAGACTGCTGCTAAACTCATCGAAGACAACAGGACTGCAATTTCACATGCATCAAAACAAGACAAGTAATAGTCCACTCATCCGTTTAAATGGGTCTAGCATTAAGATGTCGACCTGTACAAAGTTCCTAGGAATCACAGTGATGGACACACTGGACTGGAAGCCACACATTGAGGAGACAGTGAAAAAAGTCTTAAAAGGAATATTTATGCTCAAGAGCCTATGCCGAGTAGTTTCTACAACTCTTCTACGTATGTTATATTATGCACATGTTTTTCTGCACTTTCGGTATGGAATTCCCTTCTGGGGTCACTCTCCAATTGTAAAAAGACTTTTTGAACTACAAAAGAGAGCGATTAGAATACTAGCCAATGCAAGGAAATTAACTTCATGCATACCTCTCTTTAAATCTTTGTCACTGTTACCTTTGCCCTGTATTTTTATAATGCAATCAGTCATCTTCGTAAAGCAAAACTTTGAGCTGTTTCAGTCTAATTGCCAGCTTCACCATCACGACACCAGACGTTGTAACGACTTGAGAGTTGAGCAACACAGACTAGCAGTGTTCGCGAAAGGCCCGACCTACTCGATGACCCAGCTATACAACCACTTGCCAAGAAATTTAAAACAAATTAAATGTTCAGTTACTTTCAAGAAGACTGTGAAGAGGTTTCTACTAGAAATGTCTTTACTCAATTGACGAATACTTATGTACTAATTATTGACCATCTAACTACTGAATATATTGTGTATTATATCTTATAATAGTGACGATTATCATTCTGTATGAGGTACAGTCTTCCGGTAATAAAGATTATTATTATTATTATTATTATTATTATTATTATTATGATAAAATAGATTGGTATCACTCCATCGTGGTTTCAGTTCAGATGATCTATACATTCACGTCAGACCTGCACATAGGCCACAAGGTATATTTCAAATTTGGTTCACTCGAGGCATCCTCAGTTTCCACAGAACAAAAAGTTACCGTCACGGGATTTCACAGATATAAATGATTAAAAAACGTTAACAGCGCAAAATAAAAATAAACAACCACGTCACAAGACACAGACAACATTCATCGAGAATACAGATCGATCAAATTTCATGATAACAATAACAAATGTGGAAAGATCACTTGAATGTGACAGTAAAACTCGATATTTCTAGAGACAGGTGTTAACTTCAGCCTGATTATTGTATTTAATTTTTAAATTACACCCGTTTGGTTATT
>OZ023330.1:33171978-33189478 GCA_964007535.1 Brachyptera risi | reverse complement strand
TAAATTTACCTAATATCAATTCAGTTAAAGGAGAAATAAAAATTTGGCTACTCGACTTCATTATTAGTAACTCTACTCAAGATATATTCAATTGAACATTCACTGACACACTGTCAATATTATATTATTTGCTGACAATAAATTACCATAGCTTCAACTCGAACTCGATTGAATTTATACCTAAATGTGATCGACTATAATGGCCATTCTCTCAGCTGGTTGTTATATGTAGTCAAACTCTGTTATAAATTGACATATTGATTAGGCTATTCGATGAATTGATCATGAATTAAGCTTAATATATAATGAAAAAAAAGCGTATTTATTTCATTCTATTTGTATCTCAAAACTCCAATTACATGTCAGGAAGTTTCGGTTCCAATCGATCACCTAGTATTATACTGAATTATTTTGTAGTTATAAGTATCAATCGTATGTCTAATAAGTCCCATATTTTTCCCAACAAGAAATTTTGTTATTGTTTCATAAAAAAATCATCATATATATATATATATATATATATATATATATATATATATATATTCTCTGAATTTTTTATGTCGAATTTTTATATATTTTAAAATTATAATAATGAGGAGAATGGAAAAAAAACTCATATATGTATTGTTATATTGGCACATTATAATATCATTGAAACTCGTATAATTCACAAAACTAAACACGCCATCACTATACCTGTAATTATTTTGTATCAGTTATGTTTTTCATGTGTTATAATCATAATGCAAACCACAGATAAGCCTGTTTACAGGCGTTGTGGAATATTGTGAACTTTTCTGTATAATCTTGAATTGACAAATAAATAAATACAATTATAAAAAAAAAATAAAAATAATAATAATAATCATCAAGCATACATATTCTTGTTATTTTTCATTTTTCACTATAATAATGTTTTATATCATTCACAGGTAACTTCACTACATTTCACTACATTTTCAACTAACAATCTATAATTTTGTTATCAAATTCTATAAATATAACTGTCATTAGGTGAGCTCCACTTGAAACTATTGCAATATATCCTAGTTATTAGTTATTACTATGCCCTCAAGTTTATTTGCAATTTTCCATGTGATATGCTATATTCTAGTTTTTTAGTTCAATGTTTAGTATAGAGTTCATAGATATTAAAGTATTTTACATATTATGTCTATGTATCTGTCTATGTAAAAGCGGTTAAGTGTAAGAGAAGCCATTGGCTTAACTTCGCCGGATTAATAAAGACCTTTTATGAATTGATTTCATCACTCAGTATACCATTTCAGTATTCTGCTTCGCGGAAAGCCGTCAGTTAATACTTTGTCTTTCTCTCTCTTGATACAATTATAACTATCCATCTATAAACTCATTTATCAGCCGTTACGTTAACCGTTTCATAATTAGCAGTATTTCCAGCTTTTCTTGTATTTTATATAATTACTAATTTTGTAATATCAAGAATTGAATATTAAAGTCTCTCGAAAATATCTGAACTCACTCCCTTCTTTTTCTCTCTTCATCACGGTAGATTATATGAAAATATGTTTTGTTCGTATAAAAGAGCGAGCATGATTCACTTTTCAGACACTTGGTGACAGCTAACTGAATCAAATTAGTCAAAGTGTTCTACGAGAAAAGTCGACGTCACTCGTTTTTCAGAAATGATGTTTTCCACCAAGTAATTACATTAATTAATTATTATTAACATAGCTGATGAGTAGAATGGAGTCGTCAAGAATTCACTTGACAGAAGGGAAAATGTGTCTGGTGGGAAACAGTTTTTAATGATTTTTTTTTCACATAAACACAGAAATGTATATTCAGATTTCAACAGAAAGTTAGTATGAACGAGATCAGTTACAAATGATAGATCATTTTTTTGTATTTCTATGCTGATTATTGTAGAGAAACAGTCGTATGATATCACGTCCTTATGGTAACAACCAAAGAAAATGGAAAGCGAAAAATGAAATATATAACCGTTATTCGTTGAGAGAAATCTACCCAAAACGTAACATTTTCAGTGTCAGGGTAACATATAAGCAATCGCAGTGACTTTCCGGATGAATATATTTTGTATTGAAACTGGTTCAGACCATCCCGCGCCGATGATCTACATGTCGACAGATTTCATGTTTGTTCAGTTGGCATACTACCATCATTTTCACTAGAATTATCGTACTCTCCAACGTCATACAAAATCATTTTAATATTATTTGTTTATTAAATAATCTCTCCGTAAATCAGGTTACGATAATGCGCTGAAATTCGTGCACACAAATGTTAAATGTTCACAAATGTTATGAGTTGCGCAGGATTTTTCAATAGGTAGGCTACGTCACATTTTGAAAAATTGAGAATATATTTCTAGCAAAGCTATATATATCAATGCAAAATACACGTGGTCAGGTGTTATTCCATTGTTGACACAATATTGTCTCTCTATTAGTGGAACCATCAACACAAATAGGAGCTGAAAATAAAAATATATTCATTATTTTTCTAATAACATCGAAACTTGATACCAAATCATTGTTCCCCGATTGAGGCTATGGATGAAAAGTAGGATCGTTTGGACGGGGCACCGCAAGGGCGATCTTACCACCCCATTTTAATTATTTAAAACCAATGAACTTCAACACCAGGACTGCGCTGTTGGTGACCATAACTTTCAGTTTCCGAATGTCCGGAACACATTATGAGTAGAAACCGTTCCTGTGATATCCGTCCATTACCAACATTGGTATCGAGAGTAAACATAACACACGGGCTCCCATTTTGCCCCTCGGGGATTTTTTTCAAAGTTTGAAAGGGTCAGGCCTATAGTAGTATTGTAGTATTTAAAAAATCTCTTTAATGCAAGAAATGCCATCATGTGACAATTGTAAGAGATAATTTAAGATGAATTATTCATTGTAGCCCACTATCCATTGTGGTGGATTAGGTACGGCCAGGACCATATCTGCACGACGTCTATGGCTTTAGGAATATTCTGTGGTCTCCTTACATATAAATCAAGTAACCGTTCAAGTGATAAGTTCAAGTCATCGCTTAGAAGACATAACTCACACTACTGATGGGTTGTGTGTGAAAATCTGTCTCACGTTTAATACTGAAAGTATTTTTCTGAGAAACGTGATTAATGTTACGTATATGTTGTAGAGGAAGCGGCCATTACTGAAGACATGTTGGGTTTCAGATAGCTTGGTGGATGTATACAGGATAGTCAAAGAGTCGTTTAATGAAACTTTTATACTCTTTGTTACTTTGATCTTGAGTCCAACTTCAACTCCAAGATCAATTAAAGTTGAAGTTATATTTTTTTAATAATGGAATTTCTATTGAAGAATTTCTTGTTCCAATTAATAGTTTCCAGTATTGATTTTAAGATCGTAATAGACAAGTTCTGATCGATTTTCTGAGAAATAATTAGATTATATAATTGTATCCACGAGAGAAGTAAACCATCTACCGGATAAATAATTTTTAAATACAAATGAATTAAAATATAATTCAAATTTCATCCATAGCCTTAATTGGGGAACAATGATTTTGTATCAAGTTTTGATATTATTAAAACCAAAAAAATGGAAGTTTACGGCACATTATGAAAATTTCAAAACACATAATCTAGAAAAGCTATGTATTCATGGGAAATATAAATGATCAAGTGTTATTACATTGTTGCACCCAATATCCTCACTTCATCAGAAGGAACATGAACAAAAATAAGAGCTGAAAATTGATTTTACATACATTTAAGTTCAATAATAAAATACTGACAGAACTGATGAAATTAATTGCTTTGCATAATATTCATGCGTACCTATTATCATTTTTGGATGAGCGTAGCGAAGCTTTCCATTTCACACCCTGAAAAAAAATGGGCTTCGTTTTTATGTTTTTTTTTTTTTTTTTTTTTTTGTAATTATGTACGCGGCATACAGGTCAGAGAAATGAATGAATCAACTTGAAACTTTTTCTGAACGTTGCTGTCATACCAGAATAGGTTGGGATTGTTATTCAGAGGAATCGATCGGAAGGTTTTTCCGGAAAATAATCGGAAAGTTTGGAAAATCCTCATAAGAATAACCCGGAGGCAAAATACTTGAAAAACAAGAATTTTTCAAAAGCTCTCAAATTCTCACAGAATATGAAAAATACTATTATACACCTTTTCAGAGATTTTTACAACAATCGAATGAGAAATGATGAAGAAAACGCAATAAACGTGTACATTTTATTGAATATGTGGATCAATTGGTTTTGCAAAGTGTTTATGCGACAGGTTGCAGGTTACTATAAATATCAACAAGTCGCAGGTGAGGTTTTTGAGCGTTTGAAGTAAGTCAAGGTTTGTAGATGTGAATTGAGCTGACAAGTTATTTTTCATTCTAGATTGCCATACTTCTAAGCTCATCTCACAACGCACATTCTGCGTTTTCCTAGTATTGAATATTTGGATCAATTGGTTTTGCAAAGTGTTTATGCGACAGGTTGCAGGTTACTATAAATATCAACAAGTTGCAGGTGAGATTTTTGAACGTTTGAGGTGAGTCAAGGTTTGTAGATGTAAATTGAGCTGACAAGTTATTTTTCATTCTAGATTGCCATACTTCTAAGCTCATCTCACAACGCGCATCCCGCGTTTTCCTAGTGTATTATTCTCAGATGGGAAATTGGAAATACAAATAATCTTCCAATCCTTTTCGACTAGCGTCGAAAACAATTATTGAAAAATCACTTACTGAATCCGAGTTGGCAACTCTATAGTGTAGGTTTATCTTTCGTTTCGTCAATAATTAGATGAGCGTAGCGAAGATTCCATTTGACATACCGAAAAAAATTGGGCTTGTTTTTTTTTTTTTTTTTTGTAATTTTGTACGCGGCATACAGATCAGGAAAAAATACTTATCGACTTGAAACTTTTTATACATATTTCTGTTATATCAGAATAGGCTGGGATTGTTATTCAGAGAAATCGGTTGGAAGGTTTTACCGGAAAATAATCGGAAAGTTTGATAAATTCTCATAAGAATAACCCGGAGGAAAAATACTTGAAAAACAAGAATTTTTCAAAAGCTCTCAAATTTTCACCGAATATGACCCATACTAATACACCTTTTCAGAGATTTTTTCGTTAATCGTATGGGAAATAACAAAGAAAACGCAATAAAAGTGTACATTTTATTGAATATTTGGATCAATTGGATTTGCAAAGTGTATATGCGACTGGTTGCAGCACTATAAATATCAACAAGTTGCAGGTAAGGTTTTTGAACGTTTGAAGTAATCCAAGGTCCGTATATGTAAATTGAGCTCACAAGTTATTTTTCATTCTAGATTTCCATACTTCTAAGCTCATCTCACAACGCGCATCATCCCGCGTTTTCCTAGTTTATTTAAACAAATTTTTTATTCTCTCCAATCATAATTAGATGAGCGTAGCGAAGCTTTCCATTTCACACCCTGAAAAAAAATGGGCTTCGTTTTTATGTTTTTTTTTTTTAAATTATGTACGCGGCATACAGGTCAGAGAAATGAATCAATCAACTTGAAACTTTTTCTGAACGTTGCTGTCATACCAGAATAGGTTGGGATTGTTATTCAGAGGAATCGGTCGGAAGGTTTTTCCGGAAAATAATCGGAAAGTTTGGAAAATCCTCATAAGAATAACCCGGAGGCAAAATACTTGAAAAACAAGAATTTTTCAAAAGCTCTCAAATTCTCACAGAATATGAAAAATACTATTATACACCTTTTCAGAGATTTTTACAACAATCGAATGAGAAATGATGAAGAAAACGCAATAAACGTGTACATTTTATTGAATATGTGGATCAATTGGTTTTGCAAAGTGTTTATGCGACAGGTTGCAGGTTACTATAAATATCAACAAGTCGCAGGTGAGGTTTTTGAGCGTTTGAAGTAAGTCAAGGTTTGTAGATGTGAATTGAGCTGACAAGTTATTTTTCATTCTAGATTGCCATACTTCTAAGCTCATCTCACAACGCACATTCTGCGTTTTCCTAGTATTGAATATTTGGATCAATTGGTTTTGCAAAGTGTTTATGCGACAGGTTGCAGGTTACTATAAATATCAACAAGTTGCAGGTGAGATTTTTGAACGTTTGAGGTGAGTCAAGGTTTGTAGATGTAAATTGAGCTGACAAGTTATTTTTCATTCTAGATTGCCATACTTCTAAGCTCATCTCACAACGCGCATCCCGCGTTTTCCTAGTGTATTATTCTCAGATGGGAAATTGGAAATACAAATAATCTTCCAATCCTTTTCGACTAGCGTCGAAAACAATTATTGAAAAATCACTTACTGAATCCGAGTTGGCAACTCTATAGTGTAGGTTTATCTTTCGTTTCGTCAATAATTAGATGAGCGTAGCGAAGATTCCATTTGACATACCGAAAAAAATTGGGCTTGTTTTTTTTTTTTTTTTTTTGTAATTTTGTACGCGGCATACAGATCAGGAAAAAATACTTATCGACTTGAAACTTTTTATACATATTTCTGTTATATCAGAATAGGCTGGGATTGTTATTCAGAGAAATCGGTTGGAAGGTTTTACCGGAAAATAATCGGAAAGTTTGATAAATTCTCATAAGAATAACCCGGAGGAAAAATACTTGAAAAACAAGAATTTTTCAAAAGCTCTCAAATTTTCACCGAATATGACCCATACTAATACACATTTTCAGAGATTTTTTCGTTAATCGTATGGGAAATAACAAAGAAAACGCAATGAAAGTGTACATTTTATTGAATATTTGGATCAATTGGATTTGCAAAGTGTATATGCGACTGGTTGCAGCACTATAAATATCAACAAGTTGCAGGTAAGGTTTTTGAACGTTTGAAGTAATCCAAGGTCCGTATATGTAAATTGAGCTGACAAGTTATTTTTCATTCTAGATTTCCATACTTCTAAGCTCATCTCACAACGCGCATCATCCCGCGTTTTCCTAGTTTATTTAAACAAATTTTTTATTCTCTCCAATCATAATTAGATGAGCGTAGCGAAGCTTTCCATTTCACACCCTGAAAAAAAATGGGCTTCGTTTTTATGTTTTTTTTTTTTAAATTATGTACGCGGCATACAGGTCAGAGAAATGAATCAATCAACTTGAAACTTTTTCTGAACGTTGGTGTCATACCAGAATAGGTTGGGATTGTTATTCAGAGGAATCGGTCGGAAGGTTTTTCCGGAAAATAATCGGAAAGTTTGGAAAATCCTCATAAGAATAACCCGGAAGAAAAATACTTGAAAAACAAGAATTTTCAAAAGCTCTCAAATTCTCACAGAATATGATAAATACTATTATACACCTTTTCAGAGATTTTTACAACAATCGAATGAGAATAAATGAAGAAAACGCAATAAACGTGTACATTTTATTGAATATTTGGATCAATTGGTTTTGCAAAGTGTTTATGCGACAGGTTGCAGGTTACTATAAATATCAACAAGTTGCAGGTGAGGTTTTTGAACGTTTGAAGTAAGTCAAGGTTTGTAGATGTAAATTGAGCTGACAAGTTATTTTTCATTCTAGATTGCCATACTTCTAAGCTCATCTCACAACGCGCATCCCGCGTTTTCCTAGTACATTGCATAATGATAACAACAAGTTAATGGTTCATGATGATTAGATGAGCGTAAGCGAAGATTCCATTTCACTCTTATAGGGCTAATTTTTTGTCTTCATGTTTTTTTGTTTTTTTTTGTTTGCTTGTTTGCGGGCACTGCACAGGTCGCAGGGTTTGACTGATCAATATGAAACTTTTTTTTGTACGGGCCAACTTTTACAATTTAGAACTGCATAGTTTTTGGAATGAATCATACTATTAGATTTTGAGAAAAATCATGTCAAAGTTTTTAAAAACCTCATAAGATTAGGCTGGGTGAGAAAATTTGAAAAAATGAAACTTCTCCGAAAAGAATAAAATTTTCTCCGAGTGTTCAAACATAAGTGATACACATAACCACCATTTTGTAAGCAATTCGAACCAGCAGTTTCGAAGAAAAAAATTCAAATAACTGTTTTTATACATCAAATATATGGGAATGAGTCAAGATTCACTGCTTCCTAGATTCGATATTCGCCCAAGCATTAAATATTCTTCATATTCGTCAAGGTGTGTAGAATACCAGAGAAGATGAAGTAGGAATTAAATGAAGGACAAAGTGTGAATAAGTGTGAATACCAGAGTCGATACAGTAGCAAATGTAGGACTGTTATTATACCTTATCCAGATATCTCGCTCATCTTACAACGCATATTTCGCGTTTGCCTAGTGAATAATACATAGGTAAATAAAACAGAATTTATATAAATAGAGAGAAGCCCGCATAGGAGTAATAAGCTCTCGTGTGCGGGCTATCTCCAAAAACAAGCTTTCAGCGGTTAGTTGAATCAAATAATCAAAATAAGTATTGACTCTTGGACAAAAATTACATTATGATGTCAATTTCTTGGAAAATTTAAATATGAATAATAATGATAAAATGATATAAGGTTATATCTATTTAAACATGAACATGAACATGCATATATACACAGATACATACATACACATACATACATATATACATATACACATACATATATGTATATGTATATACACATACATACATATATATATATATATATATATATATATATATATATATATATATATATATATATATACATACATAGATATATATACATATATATATATATAAATATATATATATATATATATATATATATATATATATATATATATATATATATATATATATATAAACTCAATATCAAGTAGAAATAAATAACAATATTTGTATGCCCATAATATTCCAAAATAAATTGAATTAAAACTTGAAAGTGGGGAAGGCTCCTGTATCGGTATAGGTATACCGCTACCGTGAGGAAGCATTTCTCATCTTAAAAAAATCTTACTAACCTTGAAATACAACAGCTGAACATTTATTTCTATGTGTCATGCTGATAGGCGACCTACTGATAGGCAAACAAGTTTATACATACTTTTTCCACTCAATTTTTCTATTTCAATTTGGTTCCACATGATTTTTTTGATGTTAAGAAAGTGATGACGAGATTTCTAATAGATTGTTCGAGAATCTATTTTTCAGTGAATTATTAGGTTTTATAAACAAAAACTCCACATGAAGGCCCAGGAATTTAATCTAATCTCCTTGTTGAAAGTACATTCTTTGAAGACTGAATCTGACATAAGAGATACATATAGTGAACTTATTGGGCCTGAGTCACAGTTTATATAGGCCCTATTGATTAGTGAATATATGATAGTGATTACGGTATAGTGTTAAAGCGAAATAGATGATGGCATTTCAGTGTAACCGTTCCCATTGAGATAATGAGGTAGTTATTATAGTTTGAAGTAAAAGAAATGAAAAAATTCCATTTCTTTGACTATATCTTATAACCTTCAGCACAAGCCAAATTCGAACCAATCACAAAATGTGTAGGGCCTACTACTGTAATCAAATTAATACTGGCTATGTGCATAGAATATTTTATTCTATTTCCAAAGTCGAATCAGAAACTTTACTTACTTTTCATCAACATTGGGAAATATATTCTTAACGCAGGCGTTGAATGTGAAATTAACAATCCAGAAAACGTCAGGAGATATATCTTCAACACTAGTCAACTAGTATTCGATTAGAGTACAAATGAATTGTTGTTCTGACAGTTATTATCAAACCTGAAGTTCACCTGAAGAAAACATTGTATTATGTATATGTATCACCATATCATTATTACTACTTGTATAACTTTTCCTATATTTTCACTGTTATCATTACTGAACAACTATAGCATTATTATCATCATTTCTGATAATATATCATATCATTAGCATATAAATATTATCATATCTACATTTTATTGAATTATGGTTATATGGAAGATCAATAGGGCAGTGACCCAGTCCTGCCAAAAAATATTGAATGTCGCCTTTTTTGTACTATATATCTAGGATTAACTATAATCCTAGTATATATATATATATATATATATATATATATATATATATATATATATATATATATATATGTATATATATATATATTCATATATATATATATATATATATATATATATTTATATATATATATATATATATATCATAAAAACTTATCTTTATAAACCTCATTGAGTTGTTGACGAAACATAACATTGCATTCAATGTATACTGTGAATAAAATCTATCTATATATATATATGTATATATATATTATATTATTTCACTTTCTGAATATATTTATTTTACCTATGACTATCAGTAACGTAACGGGATAAGCAACATGGCATAAGTCCCATATCCTTTTAATATTATACCGTTTTCATCATGACGGAATCAGCGCTTTCGTGTACATTTCTGAGATTTGCAATTTCAAATCAAATCGAACGTATTAGGCTTGTATTTCAGTGTATAGTACATAGTTGTATACTTGCATTTTTTATGATCTTTCTTGTAGATGATGAGTACTTATCCAGTTATCAAATAGTGAATATAGCGGTAGGTATTTTGACTACGGGTCTAAATGCTAGAAAGGGTCTAAATAAGGGTCCTGGACCCTCAATCCTGAGATTATGAGTTTATGTGATGAGATGAGTGAAATGAGATGAGATTATTATCTCATTCCACTTTTTTATCTCACTTCTCACCGTTTTGCTATTCCCAAGTTGAAAAATCGTGAAATATGAAATGAAATTGTTTTTATTATATGAGAGATACCCTTTAGGAGGCTGGCAGATTATGACCAATGGCAGCCCATGAAAATGTAAACAAATAGAATACACTGCCTTCCCAGTTAATTATTCTAGTGGCAGTGATGCAAAGCCATCTCGAGTGCTATGCACAATATTTTACAACTAACTTTGACATTCCAGTAACCAAATGGGTGGTGAGGTTTTCGAGTGAAATGTGGAATGACATGAAATGTGAAATTAGTGTTTCGGGAATACCAATCAGCCATTTTCAGTGAGATCACCAGAATTCCACCTAAATAACCTCATCTCATAATTTCATAATCTCGAGAATAAGGGTCCTGGACCCTTATTTTCGAGATTATGAATGCTAGGTACTTTTTAAGCCGCTTGTAATTGTAAGCTATCACAGGTACATGCATGGTAGATTCTTCTCAGATCACTTCGACTGTGAATATACATAATACATTCACGATGTTCTATCAATATAGTGTGGTATTGCTTGTTAGTATAGGCCTACTCGTGTTGACGAGAGATGATGGCGCGAACCACAGTGCGCTAGTGGCGTGGGATTGCGGAGAAGGTCGATCGGAACCTTCACCTCTCATGAGTTCAATTATTAATAATAATAATAATAAAATAATAATCTCGTTCATTTTGTCATTTGATTCATATGACAGAATATTATAATATTATGTTGGGATGTGCAGACATTTTTTTGTTGTTGGTTGATAATGAAATGGTGAAATGGTTGAGACATAGGATGAAGGACATTTTGAAGTTTAAAGGGTGTTATCGTGTATTGAAGGGTTGTTTATTTTTTTAAAGGGTGTTTCCACAGTTTGCAAGTGTATTTTAGAAATTGTTTACGGAATTCTATTTTATTTTTAGGTTTATTTATTATTACTTTTGGATCATAGTTCTCTATATTATCTTGGAAGAAATCGTTAATGGAGTAAAAACATTTGATACCGTAGTCAAAAATGTTTTTAGAAAGTGTCTGAAAGTGTGTATTGATGATATGTTTTTTATTGACGGTGGTAATTTGTTGTAAAGTTTAATGTTGGTTAAATTTGAGGTTTTTTTTGAGCAAATTTTGTTCTAAAGTGATTATTATGGATATTTGTTTCCGTCTTTTCATTGTGAGTGTGTTTACATCTGCGTTTGAATTCAAAGATACAATATTTTTTTTCACACATAAAATTGCTTGTAAGATACAAATACAGTGGAACGTCAAAATTCATATTTTTTGAATATTGGTTTGCAAAGAGCCATTCTATTCACATTCATAATGATTCGAATCGCACGTTTCTGGAGGATACACATTTTATTAGCATGTGCTGAATTGACTACTAGTGATAGGCGTGGCTAATCGCCAGGCCACCTTGATCTATACTTCATGTGGGCATTTAGAGATACTCTGATGGGTAAATGTAAAATTTCCCACATAACAAACAGCCCATTTGATTGGATGTTTTGTTTTGTGACGTTTGTGGGCAGGTCAATCACTAGTCGTCAATTGTACGATACGAATGTTCAATAATAATTGTTGATGGTATAGGCTACAAAATAAGTAACATTTTTGCGTTCCAAGAAACCGTGACTCTGTTAATATCTTTCATTGTCATGGTATTCAGTTACATTATCCAATCAAATTCCTCGTCTTTTGGGATTGGCTGGTCTTAGGACGTTAAATGAGTGGCAGACGCGGTAAGGGTCCTGTGAATGTCAATTAGTTATACCTATGGTTATACGTTGCCAAAATGATGAGAAAATAGAAACACATATTCGCCGGCATGTTGTATACAATACTGACGTTTACGAGTGCAGATCGGTAGTAAAGTAATGTTTTTATGGTTGTCATGGTAAAAAAACACATTCCATCTCAACATGTTATTGTTCCATCTCGTTGACGGAGCTGAGACTTCATTTTATTTCAACACGTAGACTACTTGTTTTTCCTAGAACGTTTCTTACCATGACTTTTCCACGCATGTTTTCGTACTTTTTTTTCCCCATTCCGTATTCCTTTTTTCTTTGTCACATAGCTTCCATCCTTCTTATTTGGCAATTTTTCCATTTTTTCTGTACTTCATCAACGGATTTCAACAAATTTTATATTTTCTTGACATTTTTAACTGTTCCCCACCTTTTATCGCTTCTTTTTTTTCTTCTATAGGCTATATTTAATATGTTACTAAATTGAATGAAACCTATATGCTCATTATGTATGATCATTTCACTGAATCATTCATTATTTTATTTATTTAATTTCAATTCTATTCACACACATGTACATACAAATAATAATTTTGAATGATGAATTTCCCATCATCCTAATATCATAATATCGAACATAACTATATAATACAAACGAATAATAATCATAATATATTTTGATAATAAAAAATATAATTGCTATATATAATACTTTTTAATTTATGTGTGAAGCTCACATAAGGAAACAAATCCTTGTGTGAGCCAACTAATAAAATAAACGAAATCATAAGTGTGAAGTCAAACTGCACTACATTTTAGACAACAGATACATGTAGATAATGGATGAGGAAAATATTTAGACTTACAAAACAATGACTACTCGCATTGATATATCAAGTTAATATTGAAAATATATTACAGTTTAAACATTTCTGCGCATTGCGATCTTACCAATTGTTGGATCCATTTCGCGAGCCTGGCTTTAAATAAATTGAAATTAAAAAGTTGAAGCTCTCTGATTTGGACGGAAATTTGATTAAAACATTTTGGGCCAAGATAGTCCACATTTTGGTGACCTATTGATTTGTTTTTAAAGGGAATATGTAAATCATGGGAGATCATTCATCTTTATGATGGTTTTTGTACGGTGGAAAGAAACTGTTTTCTGGTGGTGACAATAGAGCGAAAGTCACGTGTCAACATGTGCCTCACTACCTGCATGACGATAAAAATTATAACAGTGCAATAATTAATAATAAAAAATAAAATAAGAATGAAAACAAGTGAAATATAAAATATAAATGCTAAAAGTAATCCCTAATCCTACATTCGTCAAGTTCAAAGTTTCTAATTGAGTAATAATTCGTCACGTTGTATACAATAAATGAAAAATAATTGTAAGAGCTCAAGTTAACAGATGAAGAGTAATATAAAATAAGTGATTTGAATAACAGACAAGAAATGTGATTTTTTTGATACTATTGAATCGGGAATAGTTTTCAAAAATCTCTGTTTCGAGTTTTTGATATTGTTTTTACTTGAATAATTATTGATATTTTAAATAATTTTAAAAATTTGTAAATATTCTTCTGTGAGTCTCCGGAGAGTTGTTTCATTATCACTATCATGTGTTATTCATGATGTTCTTTTAATTTTCTCACATTCTTCCTCAATTTTTATTATAGATTTCATACTTTCTATATTTGTATCCATTATATTTTTCAATATAGTTTGCTCTATTATATGTCATATATTTTTTCAGTCATTTTTCAGAGATATTATTCAGATTTTCAGTTTTTCCCCTGAATCATCAAAATACGCTGATCATTAACCGAAATATGAAGAGTTATATCGTGTAAAAAATTTGAAGGTCATCACAGTTCTGAGGCAATGGGGCTAGATTTGAATTAATAATTACGATTTCCCCTCCTCACCTTTCTAAAGTAAACCATAAATCATCATCTCACTTTGATAAATTATAATAATGTCAATTTGGTCCTATGCTATTATCCCTCTTTTCAGAGTCGACGGCGCAATATAACCAAGTCGTTGACGCGCCGTTAAACCACAATATTCATTCATTCATTCAGAGTCGACGTAAACCTTACCCGATTCTGTTCATGTTTCAATTCCGAATCAGGTTATGTCATGACTCAAGAGTATTTGGTGGTTAAATTGATCAATTGTCATTTTTAAAATTGAAATGACTTTTAGTTTTCTCTAAAACTAGGAAAACAATTGCGTCATTATCCATTCACATCTAATCATGTTTTTATACTTTTTTTATTTTTTGTTGAATAATCATTTCATTTTGGCATTATTAGATGTACAATTATTGTTATTTCTGTGTTTCTTTTGCTACTATACAACTCAAAAATGAATAAAGTCTAATTAATTAACCCCAGGGCTTTAATGTCTTAAGGAATTCACAATATATTTTCAACATATATCACGTTTGGTGTTTTCACTCTATTCAGACTTGCTGACTCTCGATTATTAGAAGAGCTTTAGCGAGGATTCAATTTGACATACTGAAAAAATTGGTGTTTGTTTTCCTTTTTTTTTCCTGTTTTTTTGTCAGCTCTCCACAGGTCAAACGGCTACATCTATCAACCCCAAACTTTTTCTCATTATGGTTCCTCATCTAACTCAGATCTGTATAGTTTTGTGGTATTATTGAATGTTATTTTTTTTTAATGAATTTTAGAAATTTAAAAAATACCAATTAGAATAACACGGCAGAAAAAAAAAATATTTTCAAAAAACATGAAATTTTGCGTGAAGTTGGGTTACATTCTGATACACATTTCTGAAAACTTTCAGCTTGATCGGGTGAGCCATTTTGAAGAAAAACCATAAAATGTGCTAAATTGGTACCACTCGAAGCAGTTTTTACCCATTTCTAACTCAAATGTCGCCCAATTGGCGAGTGTAGGCAAAAGTTTGGCTATAAAAGTCAACATACTATTACTATCTGCTCGTCTAACAACGCATATATGGCGTTTTCCTAGTTAAATTATTACTTCATTCAATGTGTGTGCTCATTGACAGGTAATTGAACACAAAATGAGTAATTAATTCAAGGAAAATTCCAATATTCCAAACATGAATGTATCCAACCATTCGTTACTCTGGTTTCGAAATAATTATCAAACCAATATAGGCGTAATTAAATTGACGTTAATGACGTAAATTTTTATCAATTTCTGACGGATTTGTTCTATTGATTCATGGTCAATTTTCCTTCTGACCGGTTCCTGATTAATTTATCTGATATGTAATGTGAACTGATGAATTGAATACATCATGATGGTTCCGGTTGATTATGTTCTACATTAATCATACTGATGATTTTCGAATTATTACTGTTTGAGCGGAGCATTGGTCGACGCATATACACATTCATTCGTTTGGTAACACGTACTTAACGGTTAGTTATTATGACGGTTCGGTTACACGTATTCAACAGTTAGTTATTATACGTTGGTATGATTTGTATGAATGGAATTAAATTAGTGTATATAGGATTATGTTGTCAGATTATTGGATCAATATGGATGAAGTAATTAATATTAAATTAGAAAAATCGAAACAAAAATTACTAGAATTAAGAAGAAAGAACAGGAGTTTGAAAAATGGGAATGGGAAAATGAGGGAGATCAAGATGAACAGAAGATATAATTATGGATCCATGGTTTAAAAAGAATGTCGAAGATTCTTTCTACCCAGTGTGAATGTATGGATTAAAACTATTCTTGAAAGTAAGACCTCAGGATGTATTGTTTTTTGAATGGGTTATCTCATTCCAATTATTTTGATTCCTTGAAATTAATAGTGATCGAAGAAATCTTACACTTTTTGAGTAGAATGTAACAAATCAGTCGATGTTTTTCTTCTCTCTCTTTACTTCAACTACTTTATTACTTCTAATGTTACAGAAATACGTCATAATTTGAATTTGTACTTTTAATTCACTATTTATTCACAAATAAGCTTTTTTTAAAGGGATTTGTCGATGTTTTTTTTGCTGTAATTGTGTTGTAATTGTTCAAAGTGAAAGATATCTGCATTCGTGTGATTATACTGAAAGACTTTAATCTACGGCGAAAAATAATGCTCACAGACAGCGCAGTTCTGGTGTTGAGGATCATTAGTTTCAAATAATCAAAATGGGGTGGTAAGATCGCCCTTGTGGTGCCCAGTCCAAACAATCCTATCTTTAATCCTAAGCCCTAATTGGGGAACAATGATTTTGTATCAAGTTTCGATGTTATTAAAAAAAAATTGTGTTTTTCTTTCTGTATCAGTGTATTTGAACAATACAAAAAATAAATAAAAAAATCTTTGGGGTGGTAAGATAGCTCTTCTGATGTTCCATCCGAACGATTGTTACTCAAATTCGTTGCCTCAAATAGAGAACAATGATTTTGTATCAAGTTTCGATTTCGATAAAAAAATTATTAGATGAGCGTAAGCGAAGATTCCATTTCAATCTTATAGGGCTAATTTTTTGTCTTCATGTTTTTTTTGTTTTTTGTTTGTTTGTTTGTGGGCACTGCACAGGTCGCAGGGTTTGACTGATCAACATGAAACTTTTTTTGTACGGGTCAACTTTTACAACTTAGAACTGTAAAGTTTTTGAAATGAATCGGTCGATTAGATTTTGAGAAATATCATGTCAAAGTTTTCAAAAACCCCATAAGATTAGGCTGAGTGAGAAAGTTTGAAAAAATGAAACCTCACCGAAAATGATAAAATTTTCTCCGAGTGTTTGAACATGAGTGATACACATAACCACCATTTTGTAAGCAATTCGAATCAGCCGTTTCGAAGAAACAAATTCAAATAACTGTTTTTATACATCAGATATATGGAAATGAGCCAAGATTCACTGCTTCCTAGATTCGATATTTGGCCAAGCATTAAATATTCTACATATTCGTCAAGGTGTGTAGAATACCAGAGAAGATAAAGTAGCAATTAAATGAAGGACAAAGTGTGTAGAATACCAGAGTCGATAAAGTAG
>OZ023330.1:33164478-33169478 GCA_964007535.1 Brachyptera risi | reverse complement strand
CGTTTCTATATCGTACTGCTTATGACCAGTTCACAGGAGGCACGATCGTGGAAATCCTAAGTTGTAGAGCAATGAAAGACCCCGTGTGAACGCGTCAAGGTCAACACTACGTGCCTGAATTACGTCGAATTTCGGATAGACAGGAGTTCTATATGTCAATCCTATCGTGTTGGTTTATGCATGACTGACCAATAGGAGAAGAGTATTTTCAATTCGAGTGATCGATAGTCACAACAAAGCAAATCGATTGAATATGACTGCCTAGACAGAATTTTCTATTGGTCCATTTTTCACGTGACTGAAACTTTCCAGCAACGTGATGCGTGGTGCCAAACTTGTGTGTGAACGCCCCAAAGCTCGCATTGTATTGCTTGACATCATAGGATATAGACACGATCGTGTGAACATACCATTACTATTCCCTATATATTCAATCTCTTCAGTGTCTAAACTAACTGGCACATCTCCAATCTGATAACTGTGACTCTTCCCCGTATTGTCTACAGCGTAATTTTTCTCACGTATCTCACGATACTTTCAAAAATGTGTAATAATGCCTACAAACACTACCTGCAGAACACCCCTTCCCAAGATTGGTATACTGCCCTCAATCACTCATTACCTTTTCTCGTATTGCCTACTATACTCTATATTTGGTCTCTTCATCGAAGATGTAAGCAGGACATTTCAATCCTTACTGCCCATTACGAAATGTTAAGAACACTTTTTCAGCAGAGCTATATATTTATGCACTAGGAAAACACGGGTTTTGCGTTGTGAGATGAGCTTAAGCTGGATTCACAATGCGAACTCATGATTAGTGATTAATGATTACTAAAGTTGTCAGATACGGAATCAGTGTTGACGTTCACATTGTGTTTAATATTAGTGACTGACCTTGAAAAGTAACTAACTCAACTTTAGTATTAATCATTAGTTCTAGACATTAGTCTGACCAATCAAAGTCGTGAATTTGAAACGACAGGAAGTCAATGCAAAAGGAAGCTTTCCCGCTCGATGAACCGCTCGTTTACAGCCTTCTATAACATGTAGATTTCAATTTAAATCCGTCATCTTAAGACAGCTACGACTCATGAAAAGTGCGTCATTTCCGTCAAAATTAATTCTCATTTCAAGTCTATGTGAATGCTCAGTTTTTCTTAATTTTAGTATTTAGTATTAGTCACTAATCATTAGTTCGCATTGTGAATCCAGCTTTAGAAGTATAGAAATCTACAATGCAAAATAATTTGTCAGCTCAATCTACATCTACAGACCTGGGATCACTTCAAATGTTCCAAAACCCTACCGGAATCAATTATGTCACGGCCAAAGTCGATAAAGCAGTTCTACCTCCTATCTGGTCACGACCTTTTTTTCATTCATAATTTATTTCAATAGTTTTGAATTAATTGGTGACACTTGTTTCTATGTATTCAATTGGTTTTCCTTAATAGCTTTGATTGATGTGAAAATGCGTTTTGAATGCATTTTATCCGGTATTTCTCATCCGATTGTTGTACAAATCTCCGAAAATGTGGATAATCTAGCATTCTTCATATTCGTAGAAAATTTGAGAGCTTTTGAAGAATTGTTGTTTTCAAGTATTTTTCATCCGCATTATTCATACGTGGGGATTTTTCAAACTTTGCGATTTTTTTTGGCGAAAACTGTTGAACCGATTTTTCTGAAGAACAATCCCAACCTATTCTGGTATATATCAATATGAAGAAAAAGTTTAAAGTTGATTGTTTTTTTTCCTGACCTGTATGCCACGCACAACATTACAAGCCGAAAAAAACATCAAAACGAAGCCCAATTTTTGTCAGTATGTCGAATGGGAATCTTCGCTACGCTCATCTGATTATACATAGCTGGGTGTTATTCCATTGCTATCTCAATGTGCTCGCTTCGTCAGTGGAAACATGAATAAAATATGTGAGCTAAGAACGTAATTTTTATATAAGTTCAGCAATTACGTTCAAATACTAAAATACTGACAGAGCTGATGTTTTATGATTTGGGATGAATAACTTTACAATTTCAAGCCGATAATAGGGACGTATCCCATTCTTCCCCGCATTTATTCTAATCTACAGGAATCCAGAGTGATTTTATGAGTTTTTAAAAATCACATCGGTGCAACAAATGTGATTCTGTGATGATCGTTGGAAATAATTTCGGATGAAATATTCATTGTGCCTTTCCTAGTGATGCATCAAGTTCAGCTATGGACCGTCTCTACTACATGTCACCTCTTCAATTAGCTAGAGTGCTAGACAATCAAAAAGGTAACACCCGTTGACAAGTCAAGATAATACTCCAGAAATTACACTCCAATATCTCGTTTGAGCCAAATGATAAAATATTGATTTAAATCTGCTGTTTTCTAGATGAAACAGACACATTATAGTAAAGTATAACTGTAAACACAAAATAAAAATAATAATCATTTCCGAGTGTTTTGTTCAGATTTGTTTTTGTGTACATCCAAAATCGAACGTGTAATCATTAATAATAATAATCTATCCCAGATTCCAAATTGATGGATCAGGGGCTGGAACAGATTACGAATCTCCAGGAAATAAGCTGGCCAAGCCTGTTGCATCCTTCCTTCTTCCTCCATGTCTTCATTTTTTCACCAACTTCCTCCACTTTGTTATGTCTTCCCACAATCTTGCTTCTTCCACTGCACTCCATATTTCTTCTCTTGCAGCGACATCCTCCTTTATCAATTCACTCCATTTCTCTCTTGGTCTTACCACTCTTCTTTTCCCAAGTAATGAAGTTTCAAATTCAAGCCTAGGAATCATATCATAATAAAATAAATGTGAGATGGTACTCATACACCAATATATTTTAATATGGCTGCCATATTAAAATGTGGCGAATAATATATTTGAAACTTCATTACTTGGGGAAGGAAGAGTGGAAAGACCAAGAGAGAAATGGAGTGAATTGATAAAGGAGGATGTTGCTGCAAGAGAAGAAATATAGAATGCAGTGGAAGAAGCAAGATTGTGGGAAGACAGAAAAAGGCGGAGGGAGTTGATGCGAAAAAAGGAAGACATGGAGGAAGAAGAGGCTTGGCCAGCTCATTTCCTGGAGATTCAGGGCCCTATTAATTTGGTGGAATGTGTTCCACCCCCTGACCCATCAATTTGGAATCTGGGATAGATTTTATTATTATGGCTGCCTTACAATCTAGGTATGATCATTCTAGTTTATAACGGAAAACATGAGGCAAATTGAGATATACAGTTTCGGTGAGATAGTTCGCAGAAGTTCCAACTGAAGTAGGGTTTCATGATATCCGATCAGAGAATATGATTGATATCTATTTCTTGGGCACTATACGCCTACAATATCATGGCAGAATATCAAGCATGAATGAATAAATCTTCATCAACTTCAAAAAAAATACATTGAATAACAGTACATAAGTATTCGGTTAAATATCCCAATATCATAATTCTTGAAGTATGATTCTAAAGTAACTTATGAAATTCAAACAGCAATAACCTGAATAATTAATTAAACAACAATCTGATGACCTCATACTTGAATCTTGCTTCTAATATTTGAAGGATGCGTGACAGTATTGTCTGAAACTCATGGGGTGGTGCTACCACACAGTCTTCAGTACTCACGTCACATCGTATTAAACATCTTATCGTTATTGTTTGCTAAACGACCTTACCAATAGCTAGGATATCCAGAAATACGAATTTGAAGTGCCTATTCGTTGAACCGGAAGTAGGTCTTGAATTAGTTTTATTTCAGATTGAATTAGTTAATAGTGTTTATTCAACTTGGTGCGTTAAATTTATTTTGAGTTGGGTTATAGGTCAATTAAGTTAAGCAGGGTTCACACTTCCGATTTTTTTTGTCGTAAGACACGAATTCGGTACGATTTTTGTAACTGACCAATCACAAGGCAGAACTGGACCGAAAAATATGGCGGATCACGACACCGATATCGGTCCGAATCGTGTCGTGAATGTTGGTTCAATTTCAACTTTTGTCGGCCGTTATTACGATTTCGGCGGAAGTTATGTGTGTTGCGTACTTGGACTGCTAGGAGGCACTGCAGTAGTGCTTCCGTTTGATTTGATTTGTATCGATATATCTCCGTGTCTCTGCGCATTCTCTCTTTGCGCGCACATTGTTTGTTGAGACGTCAAACTTAACTAGCATATTACTTTTAAATTCCTAAATTAAAATGTCTTATGATCCTGAACTTTTCGTATTGGCAGTTCAAGACCGGCCATGCCTCTACGATTATAGCTCAACTGATAACAAGAATACAAGAACAACAATAAAACAAGGCTGTGGATTTGAGATGAAGAAGCCTATGGCCGCATGACGTCACGAGATCGTGTCGTGATAGAGGTAAAGTGTCAACGGGTCTAAATAAAATCGGACCGATATCGTGTCGGACGACAAAAAAAAAAAATCGGAAGTATGAACCCTGCTTTAGTAAGTTTGGGTTGATTTAGGTTAGTTTAGGCTGATGTGCCAGGATAAGAAATAAAGTCAGCACGGGGTAATATAGACCGATGAACTGATATGAATTACATATATACACGATACGAAGTGGCTGCCCTACGAATCAGAGAATGATTCTAGCAAAACCCGTGCCTATCGCTGATTGTGAGACTCTCCAACCAACGGCCGACCTAACTTCGTGTCTACACATTGATTCAGTCAGAGAGTAGGACGTCAACAATTATTATAGTTATGAGAAGAAGGGGCTTTTAGCACAGGTGAATGTTGAAAGCAACAAGATGGCGGCCAAGCTCAGGTTTGTGGGGGGCCTAACTTCGTGGGAGTCCCGAATTTTTGTAGGAACTAATTTTTAATTATCCTTTCCTTGAGAGTATAACATTTTGAATGTCAAATTCCACGCTTTTTCTGAATTGATCAAGCTGTGACATGGTAATAGGCTCCAATGTCAACTTTTGTCTTACTCAATCTTCCATTTCAAGTATTTTCATTTA
>OZ023330.1:33141978-33159478 GCA_964007535.1 Brachyptera risi | reverse complement strand
CAACGGTAATAACTAGTTAACCCACTAACTATTGCCTAATATACTAACTATCAATTCGTAAAACTGAGCCTTGGTGAAATATCTTTTTTGTCTTAGTAACTTTCGAGCGATATGAGCTATCAAAGTCCTGTTACGAGGGACGTACAGATATTCTCAATGCCTTATTGATGGTATGAGTCAACTTCCAACTTCTACTCTTATTACTCACAAGTTACTCATACTTCTAACTTGAACTTTAATTCAACTTCTATTGAAAATATTACATTATTATATTATATTTTTAGTCAAATATTATATTATCATATTTTATGTATTTTTAGTCAAATTCATACTATTATAATGACATATGTTCAAATAGTATACTGATTACTATTATATTGTATTTTATGAACCTTTAGTTAAATGCGTACTATGATAATTTCATATGTTCAAGTAGCACTGATTACTAGTAGGCCTATATTATATTTTATGTATCTTTACTCAAATTCATTCAATTCATTCAGTTAAATTCCTTTTCATTTTGAACTAAACATAATTCAATACTTGCAAGGCACCCAGCCCACACACATAAGTGAGTGACTATGTTATTATATGATGTATTTACTGGTGGAATAAAACGTTACTTGACTTGACTTGAAAACAAAGCTGAATATCTGAAAGATTTTTGTTTCAAGTGTACACATTTGAAAATTATAGATGATTATATTAGTATGAGTATGATATATGATAGTATGAGTATATGATTATGAGTATGAGTATTAGTATGATTACCCATACATTTTGAAGGTGATGCAAATATCCGTTCTTCCCCTTTACTATAGAATGTTGATATCTCATACAATTCTCAAAACATTACCAAAAAACTTATATCTCGCTGAATCGACTCCGGTGTACTTTCAAATACGTAAGATGCATAATTGATCGAGAATACACAAGTCTTATTACTGATGCATACCAAAAATACAGGATTATTCAAATATTTGATTTCCATTCAAACTACGTTGGCAAAGTTGTTTAATTAAACTTACTACAAGTTTGGTCGTCTTGCCTTAGGGTGCCCGGTATTTTTCCCATGTTGTATGATGATAATGTACAGACTGCGAGGAAGACAATTGGGTTGGATGTTTTATATAGATGCTGCCATCATGGAAATTCTTCATCCGAGATAATAGGAAGTATTCTGTCTTATCAGTCTGCGATCATTCGAGCAGATAATGAAATGGAACAGACAAGTTTTTTTATATGAAGACAATACTCTATACTATTTTCAAGAATTTAAAAACACAAATATCTTCCGCTTATTCTCAGAATTGAATGGGCTTTTCAATAGAAGATATGTTTTCCAGGTTTCAGTGTTTTGGAGGTTCTCAATTGGGTAATCATTGATATCTCATTTACTGACTGTTTTTTTTTTATCAACATTGAACTCTTGATTTACAATCATTGTTTCACAATTGAAGCTAATGATGAATTAGTAAGGCCGTTTTGAAGATGCACCTATTGGTTGTTTCAATACTTTGAGGCGGTCTTGTCATTAGTATAAATAAAATATAAGTTATAGGGTCAGTGGTAGGAGCTCGAGGCACAATTCATAATTTCTTTGTACAATTTTGTGAAAATTCAGACTCAACAACAAATGTATTTATAGCATCATTTTACCCGCCCTTCGGGGATCTCTACAAATTTTACGACATCATCTTTATAGTCTTCAGCTTTGATTTCCAATTTTGTTTTCATTGCATACTATTTTTCATTTTTTTTCTTTCAAATTTCTGTATGATTTTGTCATCATCATTTCATTATTTCTTTCTTTTACATTTTATTATTCGAACATTATATTAAGCTACATTGATTTATTGATTTCCGTTTTTTTTCTTCAAAATTTTATTATTTTCATTTCATTTCGATCACCACTATTCTTAGATTGAATTAACTTTTATTTTGTTTCTCGTCAAATTATGTTCATTTTGTTATTCTCTCTAATGTCATTTTCGATTTGATTTTCATTCTGTGTGTTTTTGCAATTTTATGATGTAAGACAGTCTTGAATAAAGATATATATATATATATATATATATATATATATATATATATATATATATATATATATATATATATATATATATATATATATATATATATATTTCTAGACTATTTCGAATTGAAAACAAATTTTTTCACACTGGAAGTGCGCTGTCTGTGACCATACCTTTTCGCCGCAGATAAAGGTCTTAGTTCACGTTTCAACAGTATATGAAATGAATATGTAATTCTGTGTTATTGAAGATGATTTTCACTTTTTATTTTTCGGATTAGTTCCTGTATCCATGAAAGTATAATATTCTTGTCCGAATGGTTATTTCACTGGTTCTTAAAATAATCCAATAAACTCTATTGCCAATACAACGATTCTGATTATCAGTTCAAAATGTAGCACTCGAAAAGTCTGCCGACGAAGAGTAACACACATTTGAACATGAATTATCAAATACATACTTTGAGAATACAAACAGTGTCTATTATTCAAGAAATATTCCTTCAAATTTCCAGAAATCTCAAGAAATTGTTCTGAGGGAATTTCAACAAATTTAAGGAAATTCAAGAAATCCTTTGGAATTGTTTTTCTCAAACTCTCCAAAAATGTATATAGACAAAGTTTTAATGAAGAACAAAATGTCTTTGGTCAATACTGTATTTCATTCAAATACTCAATTTATTCCACTTCTCTTATTTTCTACTCTACACATGAAAATACCATGTGAAATTCATCAGTTTCAACACTTTCATCATATCTTGGCATCACTTGTGTTCACATTGTGTCATGATCAAAATTGTTTGCTTAATATTTAATGTTGTTCGCGAGTACAAGAGCTCGGTCTATATAAACTCGACACTCACCGTAATGAGAGTTTGTACATGAATGTAGCACTTCCAACTAGCACCTCTTCCACCCCCTCCCTCTTTTTCGACATCCCCCTCCCCCTCCCACCCCTCGCACAGTTCACTTCATTTCCCCAACATGCGACCTTTCACACGATCACCATTTAATTACATGACTGCCAGTGACAGCATTCTCAGTTAAACCCGGCTAACATTTTACAACATTGCTATATTACAAGACAAAAAAAATGCAACAAAAATCTAGAGGATAAATCTTTCGTGTCTACATAGGATTGGTATAGAGATTTTTTTAGATTCATATTTCCAGTTTCCGTTTCAACATAAAATACCGTATAGTGACTTTGATATCTAAACATATTGTAGTGAAACTGTGTTCATTCAGAGAAGTATACCCTAAAATACTGGCGATCTATAATGAACATTCACCATGTTTTACGTGTTATTTGAATGTGTCGGTAAGCTGTGAGGTGAAAATCGATAAAAATATCCTTTGTTACTGCTACATACAAGTGAACTTTCTACCTTTGTTATTAAAAATTTGAAGAATAAGCATTTTCGATAAATATTGTCTGCATCATGTGATGATTTTGTTCCTGTTGTATCTTGCACTGTGTGAGTTTCATGATCATTTATGTTTCTGAAATCACTCTGGTGGAAACTTTTTGCCCAATTGAGACTGAAGGCGTCTTAAATTGAAAAAATAATCAAGTTATATTTTCTTAGAGTCATTCCAGAGTCATTCATCTTTTTTATACATTCTTACATCATTAGAAATTGGAACGAAAACCACTGTTGAACTGATTGACAAGTATACTAAATACATTATTTCCATCTGATAGACTACTAGATTCAAAAACCTTTTTAACATTTTCAAGTACTTTCTAAACTGAGAAGTTGGAACTAGAAAAGTCTCTCAAAATAGTTTCGACGGCTCGTACTTCACAGATTTCGGGTTCTTCTCCAAGATTTTGAGACATGTCGTCTTGAGCGGTGATGTCCCCACACACTTCTTGATTAATAATAGTACAAGAATTGCGTTTGGACAATCAAAGCCTAAGACTTCAATGATGCACTCGGATGACTCGTAGTGCGTTTTCTTCTTCCCGTCGATTGGGGCCGCTTCTCTGTGGAATGTTCTCCAAGAGATAAATGTCATATATATTAACAACGGGGACGTATCACACTGATATTACTTAAGAATGACAAAATGTATTCTCAATTGAAAGAAAATGAATGAAAATATTAGTAGGCCTATTTTTTGGATTAGTTTTTGTGATTAGTTTTATGTGATTAGGATTAGGATTAATTCACGATAAGCATCTAGTAGAGTTGTGTTTCTTTCAACAGTGCTTATAACTTAAGAAGAATCAAAGTATCATGAAAGAGAACTGTGTGACGACAAAATTCAATTAATCAAAGGTTAAAAGCAAGTTTTGTGTTCAAAGAGAGTTATGGAAAACTATTGATTTAATAATTATAATTCGAGAGGATTGAAACTGACGTATTCTACAGTAGTGCTTTGAATGTCACGTAATCACCTATTAATTCCGAATAAAAATCTAATTCGATTCTGATTGGTTGATAACGAAATAATGAAGTGTAATTAATCTTGGAATGGATAGCCACGCTTATAAATGCTATTCTCCATAAATTGAGTTACTATGATTGAATTATTGAAACTGTTCAAATATAGAGAATTTTCCCACTGAAACAAAAACTTGAGAAAACAGGAAGCCAAGCTCTTGCTTTTCAAACACTTTGGCATACAAAACTAGTGATATGAAAAGTTTTAGCCAAATTAGCTCTTCAAGAGAGGGAAAATGCATCTGTATGGACTAATATCGGGTATACAATGCAAAAGTTCGATAATTATAACTGAGCTTGATGGCTTTTTATTTTTTTTATATTGTGGTTTAACGACGCACTATACTGATGGCTACGATCTATTGGCGTCGGTGGATGATGAATGAGATGATGGGATGATGAGATGAAAGGTTATTCCATTATATGTTTTGGATGGTGGGAAGGAGTCGGTCGTGGCCTGTTGTTAAGGAACCATCCCAGTATTGACCTGAACGACAGGAGGTAACCACGAAAAACCCCTGTCAGGATGGTCGACCATGGCGGGAATCGAACCCCGGTCTCCCGAATGACGGTTTAGTGTGTTACCACTCGGCCACGCGTCTCGGTAGCTTTATAGCTTTCGATATGATGCAATGAAATGTGTATGGAAATTCAAGGGCAATCTAGATAACATGAAATGGATAGGCCTAGCGCATCACTCGTCATCTCAATCACTAACACAACTGCTATCGTTGAGCGAGATAATAAATAAAATCAAATGTGTCAAGTCGTCTAGACTAGATGGAAATCACATCACGATATTTGTGTATTTTTCAGCGGGTTCTGAATTTATTTCACCAGGAGAGCGGCAAATGGTGGAAGGATAGAGAAAAATGGAGGAATGTGGTGAAAAGAGATGAGATGTAAGAGGAGGAGTAGAAAGAAGAGGAGGGTCTGACAAAGCCAATTGTTGATATGTTTTGCCTGATTATCATGCACTTACCTAACTTTTTTAGTAAAATACTTTAGGAATACAAAAATACATAATTTTTCATCCAATGTTCTGTCTTGGTTTCTGGGTCAGCTGAAATGCGTGCCAAATAGGCCCACATCAGCTCATTTGTATTTGAAAATTGAAACATCTTAATTTCTCACTTCCATGTAGAGTTATTATATTATATTTGACATCGAATTTCCGAAATATGTTCGACTATGAATACATGCTGATGCACTCGCTAAAATATTCCATTTATTTTATCAATCAAAGATATTCTTCTCCTGAATATCAAAATATGTTCGCCGTGATATCGAAATGAGCTCGATCCTAATTCAAAAAATAGTTCCACTATATTGATAAAAATCACAAAAATCAACCATCGATGGATGAAATGCTAGATACAATCTCTTCACAAAGATCTGTCTTATAGATACACCCAATTCGAATTGCTTTTGTTTGAGAAACAGAGCCTTCAGGTATGTTTGTTTGTCTTGCACTGACCTGAACCAAAGCGTTGCTGGAGCAAAGAGGAGTTACAATCCCTAAATGTTGAAGGAACAAATAAACAAGAAAGTATCAATTTTAACGGCTCCCAGACACGAATTTTGAGAATGGAAGCAGAAGTGTTGATAGGAAAAGAGTTGATAAATGACATATGGAATGTGATTAATGCATATTCAATTTTTTTATATGTCATCAAGTCTTATTAGTTGTCTTATTAGTTCTTGGCGTTAGGTTAGAGCTAAGTTAAGGCTTTGGCCAGGAAAAACCTTCGAGCATCGCCACTAATTCAAGCGTCAACAACTTGTGAGCCTAGACAGTGTCCGCCTACAGCTTGATTTTGGCGTCTGCTATCTTGCACTGAAGTAAGCACAGAAATTCCTTAGCTAGTGTTGCACTACCTGAACAAGTAAGGCCTACTAGCGAACTCAAACAAAGAAGCAAACATGAAAGTGTGGCAGCACCACTTTTACAAACAAACACAAAAGTGCAAGAACTGAAAAACAAGTCTAGAAATTACAAGATAAACAAACATACCTTTGATTGACTAAAGACGACTACAGCACTACATACCATCATTTTCCAATATATCACCAGCATTTCTTACCTGCCTATAGTCTGCTCTTTTATAGCGTATTTTACTGTATACCGAGCGCTCAAATATAATCCCACACTATCCGTATTATACACGCGATTGATTTACTGTGTATCGATATAAAAAAAATGAAATGAAAAATATATAACTCTTACGAAATCCGAATCGGCTTACTTGACTGAGCTTTTCCGCTCATATATATATATATATATATATATATATATATATATATATATATATATATATATATATATATATATATATATATATATATATATATATATAAATATATACACGAAAATCCATGGATTTTGTCAGTCACTCTCTTTTTCTTCACTTGAAAATCATTGAGAAATCACAACACAAGATTTTGTCAACCCATAGGGGTCCTATCTTGTATATATTGTAACGTGTGTGAAGGTTTTAGGGGTATGTGAAGTGTGTGCGGGTGGAGAGTGGGTGGGGGGAGTGGAGGGGGGGAGGTGGGAGGGGGTGACTGACCGACGCAGGCCATCCCCGAGCTAGTTATTCCACCCCGTCGCGTCCAGTGAAACCAGTACACGAGCGTCCCAGCGGCGATAAGCCTGGATACGGTCATGGGACGCTGGACAGGCTCTGTGTATAATAAACCATCATGGCTTATTACACGTATATGTGGAGTATATATATATATATATATATATATATTATATATATATATATATATATATATATATATATATATATATGTATATACATATATATATATATATATATATATATATATATATATATATATATATATATTTATGTGCAGCATGTGGAGAAGAAAAAAAGTAATATGAGTACCGCATAATTTAGCGTGGCTGTATCATTGTATAATTATTGTACTTAATAGCTCATCACAATATCGGCTTCATATTGGAAATAGAGATTGTGTCCCCAAATTGCCCGTTTTGAACGCAAATTCAATGTAATATACATGAATATATATATATATATATATATATATATATATATATATATATATATATATATATATATACACATATATACATATATACATATATATATATATATATATATATATATATATATATATATATATATATATATATATATATATATATATATATATATATATGTGTATATATATATATATATATATATATATATATATATATATATATATATATATATATATATATATATATATATATATTTTCATATATACAGAGCATGTGGTGGAAAAGGAAAATAGTTATATGAGGATTGAATAATTGAGTGTGGCTGTATTATTGTACTCAATAGCTCATCCAATATCAGCTATATATTGGAAATAATATTGTCTCCAAACAAACCGTGATACGTACGGAAATTCAATACCATATCTGAAGAGAATGAAAAAATTGACAATCCTTTTTTTTGACAACATCGCAGCTTCACGGAAAATCAATGTTTTCCAATCGAGGCTGAGGGTGAAAAGTACGATCGTTCAGACGGGGTCATCACAAGGGTGAACTCACCCCGAAGAATAATTAAAATTATATATATATATATATATATATATAGGCCTATATATATATATATATATATATATATATATATATTTTTTTTAAATCATCGAAACTTGATACAAAATCATTGTGCCCCAATTAAGGGTAAGAATGAAGGTAAGATCGTTTAGACGGTGCACCACAAGGGCGATTTCACCACCACATTCTAATGATTCAAAACCAATTAGCTTCAACATCAGAACTGCGCTGTCTGTGACCATGATTTTCCGCCGCAGATAAAAGTCTTTCAAATTCCGAAAGTCCGGAACACATTATACGTAAAAACCGTTTCTGTGATATATCCGGACATTACCAGCATTGGTATCACGAGTAAACAAAACTCATGAGTGTTGATATTTTTTACTTTGAACCAAGTCTCTTGGGCAATGATCACTTCTTTCCTAAAGAATAATATAACCAATTTGAAAAATGATACATCTCGAAGTGATAATTAAAGAAATAGTCAACAATTTGAACGTTTACATTGGGGAGGAAACATATCTGATCTCATTATCTTGATATTTTTCTCTTCTTTTTCTTTCTTGTTCTTGTCTCTTCTTTTTTCTCGTATTTATGATATTGATAATTTTTTTTTGATGATGATTTGAATTAGGATTGGGGAGTAGAAAAAAATACGTGAAATGAAGTCACACGACTTCCCCCCCTCAAAAAAAAAAAATGTATATAGGAAAAGAAGAGATGAGAGTTTTAAAAGAGTTTTTTTGATCAACGTGTACTTTTTGTCGGCAAGGATTAGTTGTGTAGTTGCCAAGAATCAATGACTCTTATAAAAGCTAAAAGTTCTACTCAGTGCTCGACGGTCAAGCAAGTGTCCAAGTCCCAGGAGAGAGGTGGAAGAGAGACAACACACACGGACACGAGTGAGAGAGAAGATAGGACGAGGAGAGAGGTACACTCACACGCACACTAGGCAGAGAGAAGATGGATGGTGGAACTATCGGCAGTAGACACTGGACTCATGATTTACAGACACCCTCTCTCGCATGGGCTCACCGCGTGCTATGCTATACCCCTTGGCATGCCTTACATGCATGCCCGCTTATCATCCAGGAGCCCGTGTAAGATTGGAACTGTATATAGGCGGCCGGCAAACAGAACATCACATTTATTCAACCGGGAGGGTTCTTTGTTGTTGTTGCGGTTGTGGTTGTTGTTGCATGGAACAGTATATACCAGCAGCCAGAGCAGCACATTTATTTAACCGGGAGGGTTATTTGTTGTTGTTGCGGTTGTGGTTGTTGTTGCATGGAACAGTATATACCAGCAGCCAGAGCAGCACATTTGATTAACCGGGAGGGTTATTTGTTGTTGTTGCGGTTGTGGTTGTTGTTGCATGGAACAGTATATACCAGCAGCCAGAGCAGCACATTTATTTAACCGGGAGGGTTATTTGTTGTTGTTGTTGTTGTTGTTTTTGCATGAGCAAGCACTATGTGAAGTATATTCAAGTTTCACGTTTGAACCCGAAAGAAATGGAATAATGTAAAATTGTATGTCATTAAATTATACGCGATGAAATTTATAAAATGAGAAATTTTGAAATTAAATTTTTTAAGCGATGAAATGAGAATCACCGATTTCACAGATTGTCAATCTCATTTTTTTTTTCGAAAACGGTGAGTTCAGTTTTTGATCTCATAATTCAAATTTCATTATTCAATTGGATAATAAATTCAATTACTCGTAGTTTTCCATAACCAATCATAGTTCAATTCACTTACAAGTTCTTCAAAATATTTTCAAAATATCTCTTGATTAGATTGGAGATGTTAATTACATTATATACAAACCAATTTAATGAGTTGACCCATTCGAGTATATTTAATTACTTTTTCATATTTATTGAGAAGAATGAAATAGATGCTCCTCAGTTAGAATTAATTAATGATTAGACCGATCATTATTGTTGCTACAAATTTCAAGACAGTGAATATTAATTTATTAGTGATAAAAATTGAAGACATTCGAAATTGAGAACAAAATTATCCCAAGACTAAAAATAACAGATGAATTCATCACAGAAACGAGTATTTTGCATGTAAAAATACAATGAAAAATGCATTTTCATACATTATCGTTTATACCTGTATAATGGATGATGATGACGTTTATTAATTGCACCAATGAGTACATTGAGATCGAATGCTGAAGCAGTAAAAATAATAAACTCATCACCAGAAGGCTATATGAAAAATAATTCAAGGTATAATGATTATTTTAATTCAGTTATTATGACTGACAGATAATGAATGTAGTTATTCGCTCCATCAAAAACATTCTAAAATCATTGGGTGATTTTGATAAAATCAACATAATGCCTAGCTGTGAAAATACTGGAAAACACTTGAAAAAATAGTGATTTTAAGGCAATCAATGATCCACCCCTTTCAACAAATGAAGATTGTAGGCGATTATCGGATCAGATGTCATTGATAACATGTGACAATAACATGGAAACTAATCACTCTGAATTAGATCTTGAACTTATACGATCATTACTCATCACCCCCCCCCCCCCCTCCCCCGTCTTCTTCACCATCACACCGACGCCCTCTGAGTGAAAGCTTTCTGGATCGATAGAGTAACTGTCCCATTGTGAGGAGGGGGCAGGGGGTTCAAGATTCTACCTCAAAGATCAAAGATGTTGAACATTTCAAGATTTGTTGCATAATAGGTTGGAATGGTTTAATGTTTAATTTAATTTGAATTACTTGTAATTTTATATTCTTGTTTCCATTATTCGACAAGGACGAGAATTTGTTACAAAGTAAAATGAAATAGCTCTTGGCGTTTATGTGATTAATTTTATTACAAGTACTAACTAATTATTCAATCTGAAAATTTAATTTTGATTCAAGAGAGTACCAATTCGAGAGAATACTTTACGCATTGAAAAAGTAATTAAAATTAGTGTTTTTCAACTAATCACGAAATAAAGGTAAGAGAATTGTTATACCTGGATCGAAAAATATTTTTTTTTTTTTATAAAGCATGTTATGGTGCTTGGTGAAATTTTTTTTTGAATGCAATTCGAAATTATACAAAAGGATATTCGAAGTCATGTTTATAAGTCAGAAAATTCATATAGGCCTAATCTGAAACAATTCGTAAAATTCGATGAGTCAATTGCAGGATATAATTATTTGAATATTATACCACCAATCTAGCGCGCAAAAAAAATCTCGAAATTATGAGAAAATAGATGTCAATGTCCCCAGTAGACCTACTCGTAGGGTGAAAAAAATGTCGCCAGGGTGAATTCACAGATAGGCCTATACACGACCATAAAATTCTAACAGTGCTGAATACAAAATCAACAAAATCATAAGACGCGGACTATATTAATCGAAAATGCGAATGACTCAAATTTTATAATAACGAATTGTTTGATTGATTATTGTGTGCTCAACGACTCCACCAACAGTTAGGTTATACGGGGGTACGGATGAGCTAGTTATTATAAAACTACTAAGTGATGATAAATGTAAGGACGTTTCCAATAACCCATGCCTTACGCGGGACTCTAACCCACGCCCAACGGTGACTCCAGTTTCTGAAGCAGTGCCTCAGTTGACCGAGCTACCGAGGGTGGCTATAGTAACGAAAATGAAAAGAACACTTGTATTGTATGCAATAATCAATTTTTTGGCATCAATTTTCACCTCATCACTTACCGTTACATACAAATAACTCATTGTGAATGCACATTATATGTCAACATTATTTTATAAGATACTTCTCGCCTTCTCGGAATGGTGTGGAACAGTTTCACTACAATAATGCTCAGAAGGAAAGCCAGCGGGATTGTTTATAATGTGTTATGCAGACACTGGAAATGTTACATTGTGGGTAGGTCCCCCTTAACGTAAAATTATGCATTTGAACGCCATAGAAAATCAGTTGAATGTTGCATTGCGGGTAGGTTCCCCTTAAAGTAATAATATGCATTTGAACGCCATAGCAAATCAGTTGAATGTTACATTGCGGGTAGGTTCGCCTTAAAGTAAAATTATGCATTTGAACGCCATAGCAAATCAGTTGAATGTTACATTGCGGGTAGGCTCCCCTTAACGTAAAATTATGCATTTGAACGCCATAGCAAATCAGTTGAATGTTACATTGCGGGTAGGCTCCCCTTAACGTAAAATTATGCATTTGAACGCCATAGCAAATCAGTTGAATGTTACATTGCGGGTAGGCTCCCCTTAACGTAAAATTATGCATTTGAACGCCATAGCAAATCAGTTGAATGTTACATTGCGGGTAGGTTCCCCTTGAATTAAAATTATGCATTTGAACGCCATAGAAAATCAGTTGAATGTTACATTGCGGGTAGGTTCCCCTTAAAGTAAAATTATGCATTTGAGCGCCATAGCAAATCAGTTGAATGTTACATGGCGGGTAGGTTCCTCTTAACTTGAAAGTATGCATTTGAACGCCATAGAAAATCAGTTGAATGTTACATGGCGGGTAGGTTCCTCTTAACTTGAAATTATGCATTTGAACACCATAGCAAATCAGTTGAATGTTACATGGCGGGTAGGTTCCTCTTAACTTGAAATTATGCATTTGAACGCCATAGCAAATCAGTTGAATGTTACATTGTGGGTAGGTTCCCCTTAACGTAAAATTATGCATTTGAACGCCATAGCAAATCAGTTGTACACAAGGAAACACGATAGATGGTATTCGATCGGAAATAACTTTGCGGAGTTAACGACAGGTTTCCGCCGAGTTCACGGTAAAGAATCGTAATATCCACAAGGAGAAGTTTCGCTGAGCATATCTGTAAGTTTGTAGCATCTGTGAAAGAAATAGAGAGAGAGAGAGAGAGAGAGAGAGAGAGAGAGAGAGAGAGAGAGGGAGAGAGAGAGAGAGAGATGAGGGATATTGTCAGTTCTTATATCAACTTTTGAAACTCGGTGGTGAAAGCGACCCTAGACACAAGTCATAAAATCACACCAATAACTTGGTATTTAGCTGTCGTAGTTTTGTCAGTTTTGACATCGAAGATTATTTTTCACACAAAGTAACTCGATTGCTTTATTTGAAACGAATATTTTTCTTTTTTGATCAAAGAAGATGAAACGCGTGAGTCTTAATGTACAAGATTTTCTTACTTCAAAGATTCTTGGTATTGGAATGAAGAATAAGATCTGCTTGGGGAAATATACTTTGTTATACATTTTAATGGGCATTAATGAAGAAAAAAAGTATTCACAAACAATGAAGGAATACACAAGTATTTTCATACATTCGCTTCAGCTCAACCATTAATTTTTTATTCAAAGAATACAAAATAAGTATAGGATGCGAATAGGACGTTATAAAGTACGGATTATTGGGTCTCTTTGAATATGTATATGTGTATATATATATATATATATATATATATATATATATATATATATATATATATATATATATATATATATATATATATATATCTCTCTCTATATATATATATATATATATATATATATATATATATATATATATATATATATATATATATATATATATATATGTATATAAGTTATATAATGTTCATATATTTATTTATCCCACAACTTGAAATTACAATTCGAACACATAATATTTCCTAATATCAAAATCTGTCACAATCTGTCAAAATCTGACTGGGCAAAATCAAGCCAACATGTTGTGCCCTTGTAATTGTCAATTGGACTCACCTAACTTTGTTAGAAAAAGTAATTAGAAATAAAATGAAAATATTGAAAGATTATTCAGAACTTCCCAATGAGCATGCATATTTCTCAAAACCAATGTAAATGTATTGGAATGTATTGGACCGATTTCATCATGCAATCTGAACACTCGTTCTACAGGTTAACAAAGTTAATAGAAAGTTTATTCTTTTATTTTCAGTTATCTCCGGATATTCAATTGAATAGACATTCTACATTTGATGTAATAGATTATAAGGCCGACCTACACATGAATTCTACTTTATCATTTCATTTTCAATTCTTTTATCACATAGAAATACTCTCGTTCACACCATTTGGGCATCCGATAAATTGTGCCCACTGTTTGTTAATTCAAATACACACACACACACACACACACACAGCGCAAAGTGAAACTATATGTCTCATTTAATACATTGGTTTTACTGCCAGTTCTTTTAGGGGGTTGAAATGTTGAATGTTGGTGAGAGGGTGGTTGTGGGAGGAGGGAGGGGGGTATAAAGGGGTGGGGGGTGAAATAATTAACTTCCAAACCGTTGGATTTTATCTGTTGCCCACACCGCTCTAATATATCAGCTGTTATGGCTTCTCGCGTGACTATTTTATACGGAAACTTTGCTACGCCAGTTTTCCTTCTTGTCGGGTCTTTTGCAGCATCCGACGCATTAATTCTCTCTGTACGCTCGCCCGGCGACGCTGACTTAGTGAAGCAAATTACTTCACTAACAGCGAGATGTACGCGAAATTGTACCGCATTATTTCGACCGCATGAACTGTGTTTTGGCGACTGCTTGATTGTACAATTCGATTAATGTATCTTGGCGAATGCGCGAGGAAGTTTATTGAATGGTATAGTTTCGATTCGATGGAAATATGGATGTTGGTCGATTGATTATCAATTTTGAACGTTTTTAGATTGTTTTCAAAATAGTGAAACTATATATAATTGATTAATTAATTTTAAAACATCGAAACTTGATACAAAATCACTGTTTACTGATTAGGATTGTGAAGGGTGTGATGTTTGGGGGACATCACAGAGGTGATCCAACACCCAAAATAATGAAAATCTTGAATTTTCTCATCATCTTAATCTTCTTTCTCTTCTTATTCTTGAGACCTCTAATTATCTCCTTCATTCTTTGTTCCTGTATTATGATTAATTACTACTTGATATTAATTATTAATTGAATGAATAAACCGAAACCAGTCATTCACGTCTTGACTCATGGTCATTTGTGTCGCGAATCCACAGCTAAAATCGCGCGTATTTCATACGTGTAGGCCTTATAATGAAATGAAAAATTATAAACTGTAGTTGATGCATTTTTTTTGTTGTCACCATTTGGTAGGTGATTATCAGTTATGCGTTCTTGATTTATTTTCTCATAATAACATTGAAATTTTGATATACAATCATTGATCTCGAATTAAGGCTAATAATGAGTTATTGAGACAGTTTTGTAGCATCACTTCTTGATTTTTGAAAGAATTCGAGGTGGTCTTGTAACCAAATAAATAATTGAATCTGGACTATTTCGAATGAAGAACTTTGATACCAGGACTGCGCTGTTTGTGACCATACTTTTCCACTGCAGAAAAAAGTCTAAAAGTGAAATTCTAATCTATCAATACCTATTTTTCTGAAGTCAATTGACCATTGTAGATGGGCGTGACTTATACGAAGCAGGGAAAATTTTAGATACCTTGATTGGTTATTTCTATATTTTCTCCTGCTTCACTGTCCACTTGATTGGTTTTTATATTTTGTGACATCACGAGGGCGGACGATCTACATCGGTCAATTCATTTCGCCCTTGATTGACTTTTTTTATGAGCCTCAGGAATAAGGAATAAGTTTACTAGCGCCTTTTGAGACAGCCGCTTCAACACATATTTCGTGGCGTTTATTTTTGTCAAGCGTCAAGTCGTTGTAAAAGTTATTGTTCCCTAATACAAGCTTAGTAAATGCATAGGAAAATGTGTTTGAATTACCAGACAAAGAATGTTCATACGTTCGTGAATGAAATATACGCCTCAAGGCCTTGTTGATTACACACTGCATGTACGGCATTTGAATAGAATCCTTGACTTGACAGATTATTCCACATGTCAAATGAAGTCACACTCTGGAAGGAAGATAAAGGTTGAAGTTAAATTTATACTATCGTTGAGTCTGAATTGAAAGTAATAAATTTAAGAGGTCAATTTTTTGAAATTTAGTAATTACGTTGACAACGATTAACTACTTGGTAACATTAGCCAAATCTATGGATATAATTATTTCCACATTAATTGCGAATTATTTAGAATTATTTATTTTATTTCACATGACAAGTAATACCAACTCAATCGTTCCCAAACGTATTAGTTACATTTACCCAATCACTGATTATAAGTAGGTATTACAAGTTCAACCTATAATTATTTATAGACTAGGACTAATTATATTCGTGACATTTCGTACCACGTACCAGAGCCACATTGATTTGAAATATAAATATATCATATTAATTTTAATGACACATTTTAACCAAGAACATTTTCGGGCATTCCCGGTCCGAATTGTGTATGCATTTTTTTTTAATTATGCTTTTCATCACTTATAGGAAAACGCAACATGTGTTTTAATATGATTGATTTAGGCCTGTTCATGTGAGATATTGTATATTGTATACATACACCTTGATTTTAAATCATCAATTGACAGCCTTTCTGTTCTACTTGTTGCTTGTTTTTTAAAGACCTTTTTGATAGCTTGACTTGAAAAAAGATCACGCTGTCGGTGTCACAAGAAAAAACGAGTACTGTAAAATTGAGTCTTCGCTCGCTCATTCAATTAATACCAAGTGAATGTTTGAAGAACCGAAATCAATTGTTTTTCTTTCTTCTTTTCCTACTTAATAGAATATCTTTGGATACAAGAATAAATCAATAAAATATTATACTTGGGCCTATAAGATTTCAGGTCAGGGTCGAGTTGAATGTAATGTAGGGTGTGTGTAAGGTCGTCTGGAGATTTTTGCCGCGAAGTGAGTGAGCCAGATTTCACAAATGTGGATTGAAAGTGTATATATTCTCTCAATACAGTTTATGTGTTGTCATGTCGCCGCACAACCAGACAATGCCCGACTTTCTGATTCCCCAGAGATTGCACAAAGATAAGAAATAATGGCACATTTATTTGAATGGAGAATCAAGCGCTATATCAAAGTCTCCTAGCTGAACCCTATCAAAATCAAACAGTTACATCTAATATTGGTAGGAAGATGCAACATATGCGTAGTCGGATGACCAATATATAAGTATAAAGATATGAAGAGGAAAGATATGAACACACCTTTATTTTGATACTATTATGCCACTTCTGTGCTGTTTTATCTATGCACGTTTCATAATTTGTTCGGTTTTACATGTGGCAATTCTTAAGGTCTAACCTCCATTACCTCAGGGTCATGAAAAAATTATGATTTTTTGTCAGTCGATTCGTTTTGATGTGCTCGATAATAATATCCAAACAGATGATAGGCTGACCGGGATAAATTTTGAGTTATATCACTTCAAATATTGGATGTTTCCCTATCATTCAACATTCAACCTTCAAATTTCATGCTTTTTTATTATTCAACAGATCATTAAAATATACCAAAAGGAATGACATTCAATCAAAAAACTT